>JARJHM010000029.1:0-600000 GCA_033356055.1 Carex pumila
ACCTCTTTTAATATTTATGGTTATTTTAAAAATTATAATTTCTAAACATTTCAATTAGTTTTTAAATTATTCATTTTAAAGAACAATTACTAACAAAAAAAAAGTTAGAACTCCGCCTATGTTATTTTACATAGCCGGTCCCAAGCCCGGAATAAAGGAGGAGGGTAACTTTTATTTTTTAATCTATTGTTTTCAAATTATTCATAATTATTTGTAATGTAATAAATTAATTTAAGATATTATTATTTATATTTTATTGTTTTAATTATAATGAGAATTTAAAAATAAAATAAAATGACTTGCTTAAAGAAATAAATAAATAGATTTGTACTTAGCCGTATAAATATACAAATTTTCGTACGAATAATTTTTATATATAAGGTACAAATTTTATTCATTTATAAATTATAAAGACGCGACTTGATAATTTCATGTATATATATACTCTATTTGATATCGAACTATTCATATTATAAAAATCAAATTATAAACACGTAATAATATTTATACGACAATGTAAAAAAAAACAGAAAAAAAAAATATAAAACAGAACACAAAAAAAAACAGAAACAAAGACAGAAAAAAAAAACGGAAAAAAAAAAGAAAAAAAAAAACAGAAAAAAAAAAACTAAAAAAAAAATTACTGAAAAAAAAACAGAAAAAAAAACGGAAAGAAAAACAGAAAAAAAAAACAGAAAAAAAAACGGAAAGAAAAACAGAAAAAAAGAAAAAGAAGAAAACAGAAAAAAAAAAACCGGACCGGACCCGTACCCGGATACCCGGACCCGTACCCGCGGTACCCGTACCCGTAAACCCGCAACGGGTACGGGTAATAAACGGACCGGATATAAGTTTTGAAAAAATTACCCGTCTACCCGTAACGGGTTTTACCCGTACCCGACCTACCCCTTTACCTGTCCTACCCGTTACCCGTAACGGGTAACCCGGAACGGGTCACGGGTTACCCGTTAGCAAAAGACTATGTGTATCAAGAAATTTGTGCTGTAAAAATGGGCACCCCGAATACAGCCCATGTTAAAGGTGAAATTTGACATATACCCTTCAAAAATTTAAGAGCTGATGGAAGCCCATTAAACCAAACAGATCTGGGGAAGCCCAAGAGGCAGCAAATCCGCAAGGCCATTCATCTTTTCTCAATAATTGGATCTCCCTCGTGATTCGTGTCACATGAATTAAAAGATGCTTTTTATGGTATGGTGGGCCCACCGAGGTCGGATAGATAGCTGATCCCTACAGACTGTAGGCTACTGTATAGTAGAAGAAAAAAAAAAAAAAAGGTGTTGGGAAAGTGAAAAATTAAATTCTTCTCTCAACCATTAATTTGTTGAAAAATCATAAAAAATAAATAATGGTATTTTTTTTTGAGAATTATTTTAACTGAGATTTTTAACACACTTTCAAACTCTTATGTATATTACAGAGAATTTTCTTTGTAGATTTCAAACTTATAATCTGCCACATGAGAGTAGTGTATTTTTGTCATTAGATCAAAATCATATTCTTTTTTCACTTGCTTTCTATTTCTCTGAATAAATCATATTCTACTACTGGGGTTCGCAAACAACCTTTTTTTATCATATCAAAACATAATATTACCAATGAAAATTCATAGTTAATTGCATGATCATTTATTGATTTTCCTCTTTATTTTAAGTTATAACTCATTTCAGAAATAGTTAATTGCATGATTATTTATTGATTTCCCTATTTAATTGCACGGAAATTTACAATTCATAGTTAATTGCATGATCATTTATTGATTTTCCTTTTTTATCTATTGATCTTTTTATCATATCAACCTTTTTCTCACCTCTCCTGAAATACTGCTCAAAGTATCCTTTCAAAAGAAAACAAAAAGGCATGCCTGCTTTAGAACAAAAAGCAAATATACACACAAAGGCTAGCCTTCGAATTAAATGTATCGGTGTTCGGTACCAGATCTCAGAGCTATACTTGGGTTAACGAGTAGCGCACATGCAACTACCAAAGGTCCAAAAGTATGATTAGACCCTTAATTAAGGTTATCTTTTTGTCTATAGAAAATATTAAAAAATAAGAGAGAGAGAGAGTAATTCTTCGTGAGTAGAAAGACCGGTAGGGATAGAATACCGATCCAATAAATTCCAATATTAGAAGACACCGATTCTAATCCAGTTTTGTTTTTAATTTTTTCTAGTAAAATATACAAAGTCTTTAAGAAAGTTGATCAAATATCTTAGAATTTTGATATAATAGAAAAACTCTATCTATTTTCTTTAAAAAGTTTCATGTTTTATTAAACAGAAAACAGAAAACACAACTATGTTAGGATCAGTCTCTTCCACTGATTCTAACATTGGCTTTTTTTGGGTCGATTCCTTCCTTGTTGGTCTTTCTACAATTCTACTCATGAAAAATCACATATAATCTTTCTATTTCTCTTTCTATTGACAGAAAATTCTCTTAATTAAGCCATATTAATTTTTACAACCAAACAATGTTTGCATTTTATTTTTGAAACTAGGAATCTGACAGAAAGCCTGCTCACACTTTTAAAAAGAATGCACAGGGATGACCGACAACCTTTATTAGTCACATGATAAATATTAAATGTTAACAGTTGCAATATTTCAACCATAAAAAAAACTGTTGCAATATTAGGCGACTATCATTGTAAGGGAAATATAATTTGTAACAGGATCTATGAGATATTTGGCAGGCCTAGGGATTCTCTTAAAAGCCTTGTACAGCAAGAGCAATTCTTTAAATGAGAAAACTTTACTCTGTTATCTTGTGAAGGCACATATAACCTCCAGGGAAAATTAATCTGGCAATAAAAAAATAAGGTATATATACACATTTTTTTTTTCTTTCTGAAAATGATTTCTGAGCAACTTTAGAAAGTTAAAATTTAACACTAATGGTTCTTTTCATATTATCCCTGTCAATTGAAAATTGAAACAAAAATTGCTCTTTTTTTGCACTCTTTTGTTCCATTAACAATCACTCTGAATCACTCTCCATGCACATAGCCTTCAATCCTCTAATTCTCTGCAAAAAAGTAAATGAAAAGAAAAATACAATTATTAGAGGGACAATAAAATGCCAATATGAAACAATTGGCTAAGCAGCATAAGAAAATAATTTTTGCTGAGACACCCTTGAACATTTATATTAACCTTCATGTCAACTTTCCAAAAAATCATGCTCAGGTAAGAGGAGATACCAATCTATACATATAGTTTGTAATATACATTTAATAAAAATAACTATTTAGAGGTTTGATTAATTTTTTTTTAAATTCTTTTGTGAAGGCTTTGATGGCCCTACTCCCGATTTTTTTTTTCCTTAATTTCTATTACAAAATGCCCATGCTCCAAAAACTATTCTCTAAAATGCCCTTGTTTAAACTTTGTGGTGGGCCCACCTGCCTGACCTCCTAATATGGAGAATAACCTCATATTTGTTCAAATGTACGGAAGTAAATTCCAATCAGAATCAAACTTGTGCAAGCATTGCAGAAAACCATATTTTATAGTCAGAATCAAAGTTTTTAAGCATAAACTTTGTATTTTGCTCGACAAAAGAGTTCCCTGGCAAAACTGTGTTTTACCTTTGTTATAATATTAAAAATTGTAGCTTGAGTATAATTATATGTTTGTCATTACTAGTGAATGTAAAAGAATCAAAATGTGGGTTTCATATTTACAAATTAACATTCTCAAGAAGGTCAAGTAACAAAAAAGGGGAAACAAATATCACTTTGGGGAGGGTATAACACCAAAGCATGGACAGACAATATATAAGGATATATCTAAACTAAGAGAATTTACAAAAACTGCTGCTTGATACTAGTAAAGAGAAGAAATGTGGGTAAAGATTTTAACATGGCAGTTTGGGCTACATGCAGCGCACGGACGAATCAAAGAACTGCATATGGTTCGTGCACTGCATGAAGTAAAAACTGCTCTGTGCCTCTGTTAAAATATTTACCCAGAAATGCCCTGGCATTTGACAAATATTTGGTCCCGCTCTCTTAAGGAGATTAAGGTGGTATAAACTTTACTTATTATCCAAAACAATTCCCAAAAATTTTATATATAGAAAGAGCCTTTCTATATCTTTTCTTTTTGTTGTAATTTTTTATATATATATTTTTGGAAATTGGTTATTAAAAGTTCAAACAAATGAATTTGTGTGTAACAATACCTTTCTAGAGGCCTTCTTCTCCCTGACCTCATACCGCTCTTGAGAGAGATCTGATAACCATGCTCCAGGACTAACAGTCTAAACCAAAATCAAACAAGATAAAATAAAAACACATCAGTGCCATTAGAATAATTAATTTACAAGCAGACAAACCACCTCTGAATATTACAATTATACTTCTAGAACTTTACTTTTGGTTTGGTTGCACAAGTAATGCCTATAGCTGACAATTTTTAACCTGATCTGACCCACATAAGACTGACCCTATGAAATAGGGGTCGGGACCCCCTAAAGTAACCCAAATTTTGAGTTTGCATCTGAACCGTCCAATCAGAATTCGGGCCAATCCAGCCCGAGGTGGAATGCACGGGGCCGCTTTAATAATCGTGCCAGAGCAGATTGGACGGTTCAGATCTAAACTCAAAATTTAAGTTACTTTAGGGGATCAGAATTCATGAAATAGAGGATTGCTACAGAGTCTAAAATTTCTTGGAGCCGTATTTAGACTTGGGGAAGGTTTAGGTGGCGGGTCATGGCATGACCTGACCCATTTCTTGGTTTTTGTCATGCCACATATATATAAAAATGCCCGCATGTTCACATGTCAATATTTTTGACGAAACATTGCACCCCCTTCTAGTATAGGTCAGGCATTGGGTTGACCTCTTATCTGACAGGTCGGTTGAGATAAGGCAATCTCAATCTGATAGTGAACTGCCAACTTGATCCGACCCATTGCCACCTCTAGGTGTTGCTTATTGAGAAGTCAATCAAGTCTCACAAAAAAAGTATTCACAATGCAACGGGACCCCTTTAGGGGTGTCAATGGTACCCTTTTATCCGTTCATCCGACCTGTATTTGATAAGACAAATCTGGGTAAAGTTTTTTTTGTTAGCTTATCAGGTACGGAAGGGTAGCGTTTTTTCCGTTAACATAATGGGTAAGGGTACGGATAAAGACTATTTCATACTTGTCACACTATACAGTAATTATTAATTTTTTTTTAGAAAAGTGTGTATATATATTCCTATATATACATATAAATACTACGTTGCATAGATACGGGTACAAGTATCGTTTCAGATACGATACGGATATTGGCGATATGGCAATTTTAAAAAATAGAGGATTCGATACGGCTATTTTATATATTATTTTTTATTATTTTAATTATATTATTAATTCAACACTTGTATTACAATTAATACCAATATTCAATTTTGCCATAGATCATTTTTCCATTTAGACTAAAGCAATTAAATAAAGGCACAATCTAATTTAGACCTTGATGCTTGTATTATACCTCAAATAAGCATACATTTACCTCAAATAACATTGATGACGACGATCTGAAACTACTGTGAAACAACTCAGACACTATGTAGAAAAGGTAGTGTGATATGGTAATCTAACAACTCATTTGCAATTTTATAAGGAATACAGCGTGTAAAAATTATGGACACTTATCCTTTTTTTTCTTGTGATGAAGCCTGTAGGCTATATAATCATTAAAAACATAAAATTTAGTTTACATAGCAAATCATAACCATAGAAAACAGAAAAAGGGAAGAAATAGAATAAAAATAACACTTTCCCTAAACTACCCCTGATACTACACACTGTTTAAGAAATACCAGTACATCCCTGAATTCCATTTAAAGTTTTAAATTCAGATTCTAATTACCTATTGTGTCCTCCGAAATATCACTGTGCTGAGTTCCCTTTCAATCCCCAATTCTATGCACTTCCTTTTATCTCAGCAATGGAGTTTATATTGGGGCACCAGATCTGAGAGCCACCGCTCGAATATATGGTCACTTGTTAATTTGCCAAATAATTTCACACATAAATTGACATCTTAACAGCCATAAACTAACCAGTAACCACTTAAATTGACATCTTAATATACACTACAAATTTAAATCTAATCCTAGAGAAGACGGACAGCAGAGAGTTTATGTTGACATCAGATTCTAATTACCTATTGTATCCTCCGAAATATCACTGTGCTGAGTTCCCTTTCAATCCCCAATTCTATGCTCTTCCTTTTATCTCAGGAATGGAGTTTATATTGGGGCACCAGATCTGAGAGCCACCGCTCGAATATATGGTCACTTGTTAATTTGTCAAATAATTTCACACATAGAATGACATCTTAACAGCCATAAACTAACCAGTAACCACTTAAATCGACATCTTAACACACACTAGAAATTTAAATCTAATCCTAGAGAAGACAGACAGCAGAGAGTCAATTAAAAGAACTTATCCGGAGAGAGGAGACAGAGAGTGGAGGAGAGACGGCGGAGAGAAGCCAAGCGCCGGGCTAAGACAAAAAGCGGAGACAGACGAGTGCCGCATCGCGTCGAGAGAGACAGAGCGGAGGTTTTTTTTGTTTTGTTTTGGCGGTGCGAGAGAAAACCTAAAAGTTTAAAACATATCCCTTCCGTATCCCTGCATTACAAGCCGTATTGGAGGGGAAAGGATATGCTAGCTGGCATATCCGACACGCACTCGATACGGGTATGGGACCCTAGGTGGAGTATCGGGGTAATATAGTTTTATTCATGGTCCATACATATCTATTCAATACACCCTTTTATATGTTTACCCAACCGTACCGTATTCGACAAGACGGGTATGGGCAAGGTTTTTTTATTCCCGTTAACTTATTGGGTACTGGTAAGGGTAAATTTTTTTTTGTTAACTTAATGGGTAAGGGTATGAAAATGCTTCCACCTGACCCGTTTTGTACCCATCGATCCCCTTAGACCCCCTTCATTTTTCAGCAACGACACATCAGTGCATGCCAGCTAATTTATCAAATTTTCAGTAACACCTACAAACTCATTGATCCATTTTATAAATTCTTGCCAATACATTGACCAGGCTGTTAAAACTGCAACCTAAAAATGAAGATCATAATAAAGGAATAAAAAAATAAAGAATTACATACAAGCAAGCACTTCTGGATGGATTTCGACCGCTTTTTTGGCCTTTGAGGCAGCTTGCAACCCTTCATTGCCATGAAATCCTCTTCTTTCTCTTTATTAGAGAGAGCGATGAAGAACCGAGGAAGCACAAATGGGCCCTTGTCATCTAGACCTAGCATGCCATGAGTGGGGCCGGTCTCTTCAAACACTACTGTTGAGCCTCTAGTTGGGTAATACCGATCTTTATTTGAAAGATTCTCAGCAATCACCGAGTCAGACTTTCTGTTTAACAATACAAATTTTAGGCAATTTATTAATAAAATAAAATTACACCAGTACCATTGAGACAACAAAAACCATGTATTGCCCACACCTAAAAAAGTTAGAAAATAGACATATGCATATGTTACATGTTTACATAAACAATCAATAGAGCAGTAGATAGGTAATAAGGTAAGTATGAAATAATGCAGTGAAGATTGGATCATTAAAAATTAGCTAGTTTATTCAGCTCTGCATACTTATTTTTTTATTAAGTGTTTCTAATGAGAAATGTGAAGTTAAATTTCACAGAACACTTCACAAATTTCGTAATGAATTATGGAAAATTAAAATTTTATTTATTTCTTGGATTAGTCTTTGACCTTTTAAACAAAAGTAAAGCATATATTATAGACGTGACTCTACTCTTTTAGTAGACAAGACTTAAGGATCTGAGGTGGCCCTTGTAGCAGGTGTGAGTGTGCAAGTGCTACTATAACTAAATTTGCCATGGCGCAATTGACCCCCATTTTTTTTTATAATTTTTTTGTATTTATGTATGATTTTCTATATGATTAAAATGTTATGGGTACTGTAAAATTGACCCCACATTCTTAGTATGAATTTTTTTATATGATTGACCCCCATAGTTCAAAAGCCCGGTTCTGCCCCTGATTTCAATCATGTAATAATTTTCTGACTCAGCAAAAATACTATTAGAACTATAGTAATCAAAACTCATTCAAAATTAATACTAATCATATAGATATGTGATGTTTGCTGTGTTACAGAAAAGATACATCTACTTCTTGGTTTTCACAGGTATACGAGGTAGAATTGAACTTCAAAAATAGTCTCATTATGTTATTAATTGTTCAAACAAAGGAGAATGTCAATATTTTGCTTATTGAATCAACGGAAAATGATAAAAACCTTTTTTGCTCTTTACACAATACTTATTTAGAACGCAAGATGACTTTCTCGTTCCACAAAATCTCAAACCCATGAAAAAAGACCGCCAGGAATAGAAAATCATAGAACGATTAATTACCATATTTTGTTCCTAAAGTAATAAAAGCTATTAAATTACCAAGAATGTGTTGTAACATGTTGCATGTACAATTAACTTTGAGGTGCTGTGTGTGACATATGTTTTATTCCAAAGGTGCCTGTGCTCACCTCGTTTTGGGAAAAAAAAAAATGAAATATACTACAATGAGTAAAATAAGCATTGGGCCATAAAAGTCTTCTAAGGAAAAAAAAAAGCATTCTCAACACTGCAAATATCAACTTAGAGTGCCTTTCTAAAATATCGGAACAAAGTATAAATGTATAACTTAGGAAAGCCAGTAAGTTTTAAAAAAAGTTAAAATAAGACGAAATAACTAAAACAGGCCTGTGAGCAAGAAAAGGCAAAACTCAAATATCACAAAGAGTACTCAAGCTGTCAAGCAACTAAAAAAATCACAATCATTGAAGCATTTTATTCAGAATATACCATTCTCGCCGCTGCTCTGAACCTTTCCTCTTATTCTTTCTATATATTTTAGTAGATTCCTTTTTTTTTCCATTCTTTTTTTTTTTTACGGAAGCCCATGGCCAATTTTACTAGATTGGCAGCAGGTCCAAATTATTCAAAAGGAAAATTACAATATGAAATCAGTACCAGAGCGAAAGGGAGGCGAGATGAAAAATAAACAAAGCATATGCTAGGTATAGAGGTGCTTCTAATTTGACAACTCAATACAGGTATTTAAGAAAGAATGAAGCTGTAGTGATTTAAAAAACCTAGGTAACCAGTGATTTGCAGGTTACAGAGTTGCAAAGCAAGCATGGTAATAACATCTTATCCCTTCTCAAAATGAAGCATTGACCAAATTCTCATATAGTTTTAAGAACAATAGTTCTCCTATACAAATATTGGAAAAAAGTATGGTCTACAAATTTGTTTTGCTATAAGACTTTAGTTAGATCAGTAATATAGACAACCCATAAAGCTAAGTCAGATTACATATTAAGTTTTTGCTGGTGTTTTTACCTGACATGAAAGGGAGAAGGTTGACTTGGTCTTGGAGGCGGCAAAGGGGAGGCCTCATTTTCTACTAAGATCTGACGGCCCACAAAAGTTGCAGTTTGTTTTAAGCCGTTGGATTTGATTGGACTGATTTCATCTCGCGTCTTCCCGCGGTGAGTTTTTCTACGGCTACCCCACCGCAAAACAAAATCAGGCTCCTGAGCCATCTGGTAAAAGACACATTAATTCCTTTAGAAAATCTCTAAATTTAGAAATATGTGCCTAGAAATCAGATGAAAATAATTTTAAAGCCTTGAAGAAATTGAAGGTACTGGTATATTGTTCATAAAAAATAATATTAACAGATCTATAAAATAAAGGTTAGACTGATAACATACAACAAATCCAAGTTGGCATCAGAGCTTATTATTGATTGAATCAACAAAAAGCATAGAACAAGAACGAATCAATGATAAAAGTGAAACCCATGAATTTTGTGAGAAATTAAGAATACTTATGGAAACTAGGGGGAAAAACAACAGAGGTTACTGAGGGTTCTGCTACTTAATCAACGATCGAAGCATGCAATCCACAAAAAATTGAATAAAATACTGAACTCCTACTGAGAAAGTAGGGTAAACAGCTACTCCTTTTCCTAATAATTTGAAGGAAACCCAACAAAACCACTTTAAATCTCGCTCAAAAACCCAAAAGAAGCACTTCTCTCAACACATAAATTGAAAAACAAAACCATAAACTACTAAAGCAAGCAAGAGCAAAAGGAACAAGCTATTCAGGAAAGAAAGGTATTCTATTAAGATTGAAAACAAAAAAGAGGTATAGAAGTCTCACATATTGCGATCTCTTCGATTTCTCTGGAAGAACAGCAAAGCGATTTTGATTTTGTTTCAGAGGATGAAAATAAAACCATATCTAATCTATTTCTATTTCCCCACCAAAACAAAAGAAAACTGATTCGTCGCCTGGGATGAGACAAGCCGTCGGATCAAGAAATGGACGGTCAGATGAAGGGCCTTCATCCACACATCGCTCTCTTTCTAGTACTACTTTGGCGCCGTAGGTGAACTTTACGGGACGGCTCACTATATCGGCGCTGGACACCTCCAGTGGAATGTTTTTTCTTTATTTTAGTTTTTTTCTCAATTAGGTATATATATTAGGCCGAATTTGGGTCGGTATAGGCTTGTCAAATAAATTTATAAACTCTTGCATAGCGGCCCATTATTAAAGGGAAGCGGATTGTGGGTTTGTGGCCTTGTGGGTGGCTGGGTGCCACATATACGAACTGCGTTCAATGCTCAACTTGGCATTTTTCTTTATAATTTTTTTTTTATTCTAAAAAAGCCGGTAGCAATCATTCCCCACAATTCAAGATTCAGTTATCCTCGGAAACATAAATTTTTGAGAATTCAATAAATTTAGTAGAGATGATTTCATTAGAGGTAAGCTTGAGTTGTTTATTGATTGAAATTATTGATTTTTAGAGAAATTTAGTGTCACTGTTTTTGTAGCAAATATCTTAGTAATTTTAGTTATTACTTAATTTATGGGAAAAATTTCTAGTGTGCCCATCCAAACTTTTAAAATAGCCAATTTTCCGTCAAAACATTGAAATTTCTTATTTATCCATTCTAAATTGAAATTCTTTCTTATTTGCCCATGTGGTGATTAAATCTGAAAATTTAAGGTCAATTTATAATTTTATGTTATTTTGAAATTTAAATGTCTATTTTACCCCTCTTTCAAAACTAAGATATCCTTCTTCATTTCATTGCTGCTAATGGTATTTAGAGAAACTCTTTCTAATCCCAACGGAGCATTTTCTGAATGCTCCTTTTCTGCATAGTGTTAAATCAATGTCACACATGTGAGGAACTTGGTGCTCGCTAGAAGCTAAAGTTTCAATTCCGGCAATCTTGCTTAATATCAAGCAGAGTATGGGCTGAAAAGATTTAATGGCCCATTTCGTATTATTTTTGGAGCCTAATTTGATTGAGCAGATCTGAGTTCAAGTGCTACTCAGAAAATAAAAGTACGAAGAATTCAAATGTTATTCTCAAAAATTTTCAAGAAATCAAATGTTTTAAGTTTTTGACTGTACTATAAATTAATTCAGAATAGATCTGATGAAGCATGAAATATGGCAAGTGCGTGCTTCACAAAGGATGGAAGAAGAAGTTGGTCTTGACGGTGTTTTTCTTAGTTGAGATCAGTTAAGATTTTATTGGGACTGGAAAGCTGTTTTCGAGAAATGCTCCGTTGGGACTAGAAGTGATTCTTTGGTGGTGACACCATTGACAAAAAATAGAATGAAGAAGCAACGAGACCTCAATTTTAGAAGAGGGGCAAAATAGACATTTAAATTTCAAAATAAAAATAAAATTATAAATTTAGTCTAAATTTTCAGATTTAATCAACAAATGAGTAAATAAGAAATGATTTCAACTTAGAATAGAGAAATAAGATATTTCAATGTTTTGATAGAGAAATTGGCTATTTTGAAAATTTGGACGGATACATTGGAAATTTTCCCTTAATTTATCATACATGTCGTTCGCAATCCTTAATTAGAATTTGACTGTACGAATAATTAAAAAGAAAAAAAATCGGCAAAATAGAGAAAAAATGGGTCTAAAATAAGTTGTGAATGTAAAAAGGTAATTGGAACCAATATTTTTAAATGCGGCTTTCGTGCAGATTTATATATGTGAATTTTAAAATACTAATTCACATATATATAAATAAATATGCAGTATGTTGTATCATACAAATAAGTATGCGGTAATAATATGTGGAACCGCATATATTGGCCATATACATATTTATATGCGAATTACAATCGAATACGTATATGTGACCGCATTTTAATACACTGATTGGAACTATGAATTCTTTGTACTGTAATATTGAGGAGAATAGGTTCAGATAAGCTTTTATATACGCGGTCGCATAGGCCGCATTTTAATGTCCTGATTGAAACTATGGAATTCTTTGTACTGTAATTAAGGGGAATAGGTTCAAATAAGCTTTTATATAAATTTTTCGCTTGACAATGATCAATCTCCATTTCTCCATACTAGTTAAATAATTAAACACGAGAAATAAGATGCTTGAATTAAGAATAAGAGGAAGGAGGGGAAGCATGATCCTAGAAAGAGAGACAAAATAAAGCACAGGCACATCTGAGCCTACGGAAATGGCTTTTATATGGTAGGTTTTTTTTATTAAAAAAAAATATTGTATGATTTGGCATGTACTTATATTGGACAATTTTTATTAATGGTGTTGTCTATGTGCCTTTGTTGGAAGAATTTAGTGCAAATGAAATAAAAAGGAAAATTTTCATTAATTCATTTGAGTCATATCATATGATGTCTGAATGCTGTATATCAACTATATATAGGATTAAAAGCGAAAATCAATCTTTCATCTAATACTTTAGATAATATCTTTTGTAGAAAATCGTTGGTCTAATTCGATTATTTATAAATATTTAAAATTAAATAGTGATTCGGATGATGATTTTGTATGAAAATCGTTTATAAATATATCAAGTATAATTGAATGATTTAATTACGATCTTCATTAAACATAAATTTGAAGTAAAAGCAGCGATCTCTTTACAAAACTTTTTTTTTTTTCAAGTTGGGTGACCTAACTGGAACTAAACATGAGATGTATAGCCGAGATAATGCAAACTGGAGAAAGTGATAAACCCAATCTATACATGCAAATTAATTTTCCAGTGAAATTAAATTACACAGCTAATTAAATTCACACAAAGCAACCATTAATTTCACATTTCACTATAACCCCCACAAAATTAACAATTCAGTATTCCTCACACATCAAACACATTCTTCCCGGTGAACTTAACCTCAATCGGGCTGACATTCTTGCCGATGCTCCTGAAGTTCAGGCCCACTCCCTGACGACCCGGGTTCACCTTCTCTGGGTAAACACCGTCCTTCGGGTGCAAGTACTGGACCTCTCCATTTGGGAAAACCCTGTAAAACTGGTAGTTGATCTTGTACTTTGACCGGAGCTTTGTTCCGAGTGCAAGGCATTGTTCCTTCCTCGCAAGCTTCAAGAGGTTAGGTCCTTCTCTCATGATAGCAGCGCCTCCGGTCGGCATTTCAAAGACCTGCTCCTTTGGAGAAGTCCATGTTATGACGTAGAATTCTTCGACCTGAGCCTTGCGCAGGAGGCCTCCAGTGCTTCCAGCGAAGATTGGGGACGGGGTGTTGGGGTCAAGCTGAGGCGGGGTGAAGCCGGCTGGAGCCTCAGTTTTAGGAGCGGCAGGCTCGGCAGCTGCGGCTCTGATTGGGAGGGTGCGGAAACGGACAGTGGAGATTTGTTTGGATGCGACATGGGGCCGGGAGGCGGCAGGCCGGGAGAAGAGAGAGGCTTGGGTTGTGGTCATGGATGCCATGTTTTGGTTGTATGATGATGGTGTAAATTAAGGAAGAGTTAGAGATGGTGCAATGTGGTGAGGTGTAAGAGATCAAAGAGAGCGTTAAGAGAGTGAATGGATTTGGGTGGATTTGGAGAGAGGTGAGGAGTGGATAAGGGGATATGGATTGGCCAATGAGGAGGGGTGATTTTGATACGCTCAGGAGCTGCCTCCACATTTTTAAGCTAAGGAGAGTTATTTATTTCTTTTTTATTTGTGAAAATTCTAAGTAAAAGAAAAACTTATATATATCCCCGTCATAAATTCAAAATATTAGACATGTACCCATCATAACTCTAAAATTTGATATATGCCCATCCCAATTTAATTGCTTTATATTCCCACTTTTATTCAAGAAAAATACTGTATGTATTAAAGCCCAAAGCTAAAGCAGTAAATGAATTTTTTTAGTTACTTATATAATTTGCAAAAGAGATGAATTCTGATGCCATAATATTTTTTTAAATAATAAATAAATTTTATATACATAAGTAATGTGTAATTAATAAAGAGTTTGGCCAGTATAACATCAGTGTCATTTCAACCTATATAACACTAACTCTAAAACATGTCAAATTGACTTCAAATGGTGAATCCAAACCGTTCTATTTCATTAGTTGTGCATTTCCATGCAAAATTTATAACTTTTCGAATTTATTTAGTATTAAGTCAAGCGGTAAATGTGTGAGTTCTTAAGTTAATTTTCATACATTAATTTTTCAATATTTTTACCGCTGGATCCAATACTAAAATAACTTGAAAATATAAAAAATTCGTATGTAAACACAACACTCATAATATAAATCAATTTGAACGGTTTGGATTAGTCGTTCGAAACCGATTTGATATATTTTAGAATTGGTGTTATATAGACTAAAATGACACTAATATTAATAAAAATTGTATACATAAGTCAATTTTGATTTGCCTTTTGAAGGTCCGGTGCAAGTATGGCAAATAGAAATAATTTTAATTGATGTTTCTTAAAGATAAGTATTTTTAATGCGCAAGTTAATTGGCAAGCGAAAGCACCCGAACTGTTATTAGATTTAGAATTAGGTGTGATAAACGGCGCATGAGGAAATCTCCAATCTACCAATTGCGTCAAGCCAGAAAACAGAAACGAAGAATGATGCCATTTGAACAAGAAAAAGATACAACTAAATTTGTACTTGGCAACTATGATCTAAAATTCAACTTAAACCATCATTTAAACAATTTGAATGCCAAAACAAAGAAGAACCTTTTGAGTCGGAATATATTCAAAACTATATTGAACACAAAAGGTTTCAGTACATTTATTCTGACAAAGATAATAGGAAAGCAGTACAAACAAGACCAAGCACGCCTTGCCCTGTTGTCATTGAACTTTAATCATCTCCAAAATTGTATGTTAGGCAATGAACGTAGAAGACTGAAGTTCAATGACAGAGACTCAAAAAGACATATAAACCCAAGTAACACCTCTTTTGAGTTTTGATAGAAAGACCCGGAACTTGACCTAGAACGTAGACCTTTGTAACTAGAGATTTGACAAAAGACAATGAGTCTGAAGAGACTCACTAACCTAAACAATTAAGGTTTGTGTTGTAATGAAAAGAACAACCTAGCTATATATTTTTTGATAAAAGACCTAATATAAAAGAGTCTAACAAGGTTTATGCTCTAGCAATAGAACATGACCTCCTTCACATTGTCCTTGACCTTAGGAAGGGGCTTGATCTCCAGTGGCTTATCCCGGGTCTTTGCTCCTGGAATCCCGCCTGGTCCATCCAGTCCATTTCCACCAGATGCTGGAGTTGACTCTCCTTCATACGGGTCACCTTCCACATAATACCTTGCTCGAAATGCCGCAAGGTGAGCATAATATGCAGGTGGTACTGCAAAGGAAAGATAAATAAGACACTCATTACTGGGATTTTTTTAAACCCATGGTTAAGATAAATAAAGCACTATTACTGGAACAATTCAAAACCCATGTTAAAGTAATATAATAATGGTATATTATTTAAAATTTTAGTTATGGTCTAATTATAAGAGCAGTCAAGTCATCTAGCTAAGCAATTCATATGTTAACCAGAGCTAGCCCCCCTAACATTTATCACAGAACAAATATTTTCTATAGCGCATTCAATTGCATATATACATCCCATAACACAAATGAAAACAAATGTTTTCTAAAGAGAGTGTAAACTGAAAGATGTGAAAGGATTAGATTAAAAGGAAACGTACCAACTGAGACAGAGCGGGTGCACCTTGCGTAGCTGTTTTTAAACATGAAATAGGTGAAAATTATAATTATTGGAGGAAAAATTGTGAGGGGAGGGTGGAGGAAATAGTGCCATTAAAGGTTTTACTTACGTGTAGCACAAGTTGTTGGTCATGACCTGGATTGCATCTGCTGAGTACCCATTTTCATCAAAAAGGACATGATAATGAGTGGGTCTACTGGTACCCTGAAATCAGAGACCAAATTCTTTAAATAAAACCATCACCACACAAAAGCACATTTAGGGCTTTAGTATTTTAAGATCATGCATGAAGGTATACCTGAATGCCTGCATGGCTGCAGAGATAGAAGTCGAATTCTGAGGGGTGGCAGATCATTTTATCTACAACAGTCCCTGACAATGGTTACAAAAATAAAATGAACATGTATCCTGAATGCTAATTGGAAAATGTGGATCTAAATGATCTATAGGTAGAAGATATTACTAGGAGAAACAATACTGGTGTCACAGAATTAACAAGTACCAAAGCTATCATTTCATTGTCAAATTTAATTAATTAAATTGGATATTGACCTGATTATCAAACGAGACAACAGAGTTGTAGAAGTTAATTATATCAAACACTACAAAACATACCTGGAAGGATGTTTCCACTCTTGTCTGTCATGTCCCGCCTTCCATGCACTTCTGGAAAGAGACGAGTGTGATGCCTCTTCTGCACAACCACAAATGTCACCTTCGGCAAATAACCCTCCTCTAAAGACTGGCATGCCTACAATCAGGTCGAACAAAACATTAGCTGACATGTACTGAAAATTTGAAAAAGAATAATAATCTAAGAAAGAGGGAAAAAACAAAACAAGAACGGATTCAGGATTAATACCTTTCTGATAGCATCCATTTCATAGAGCAAGACATGGTTGAACTGTCCTTCACTTACACCATCTCTACATAAGAAAGAGGCCAAAAGTTTTTAGAAACTGAAAAACAAGCAAGAAATTTGCATAGAACTTTCAAGTTTAATTAGTAGACATGGAATGACCTGTAAAAGATAATTCTGGCCGGCTTCAGACGTGTGGCTCCAAGAAATGCAATCAACAATTCCCTACAAATTAAAAGAAAAGGGAGATGATAAGTTAAGAAATAAGCAGGACAATAAAAATACAAGATTTAAAAGCTGATTACTCACCTAATCATGCCTCCATACACGGTGCCCTTTTGGGGATCCTTCGTCTCAGTAAACAGATCACTGATAATCTCTTGCCGGTGCTGTTGTGCACAAACTAGGCCCTTGTACTTGGTAGCACGCGGCCAATCCATGGATGCCACAACCTGCAAACAATATTGACAAATAATTATTAAAAAAAAATCCATAAACAGAATTCCTCACATTTATACACTGTAGTAAAATACACTTGTTTAATCATAAATACAGATCAATTGAAGTAAAGGAGATCAATATTTTACTGCAGCAATTGAAGGTGAAGAGTCCTCGCCAGGTGGTGGATGCGTTACATCGGCACCAAAGATGATTGTCGGCTTGTCAGTCAAGAAAGGGTTTCTGTCGGGGCCATTTCTCATGAGTGTGCTTTCAAGCAATGTGTTGGTCCCACCCACCTGTTTTTATTTTTTAAAAACAAAAATACGAAAGTAGTAACTCATCAACTTAACAGTATAAATAAAGGGAAAAAAAATAATATTTTTTTTTTGTAATTTTAGAAGTACCTTGACATTGATTTTCAAAGCAACATTCTCAAGGTATTGTTTGTTTCCTTTCATGACATTCTTAGGCAAGCAGCATTGAGACACAATTCCAAGTTCAGTTTCACAAACCCTCTTAATTTTTCCTACACATTGAAAATCAAAATTTACACAAACCGCGCAAGTACAAATGACAAAGAGGTAAACAAAAAGACTTTTGGAGATAAAAAATTGTACCATAAGAGCCACTTAATTCAGGCAAGATCACAATTAACATGTTAAGAGTTTGACAGTCCCTATGAATATTTCTCAGAGCCAATTCAACTCTATCAGAGCGCTCCAGGCGAATATCAATAGCAGCCTGTCGGTTGATTGCCTTGAAAATATATATATATATATAT
Source organism: Carex pumila (assembly GCA_033356055.1). Lineage (NCBI taxonomy): Eukaryota > Viridiplantae > Streptophyta > Magnoliopsida > Poales > Cyperaceae > Carex > Carex pumila. The sequence continues at coordinate 18,226 of JARJHM010000029.1, forward strand.
TTGACATGCAACTCAGCTAATCAGCAAAAGAAAAGAAATGGACTTTACTTGATAGTGCATACTGTGAAAGAAATTTTAGTACCATGCCAATGTTGTTGCACATCATTATAAGGTCATCACAGAACCTCCTGACCTCGTCCTGACGCAAGCGGGAGAAGCTCACACATGTCCAATACGGAACTTTTCCTCCATTGAACATTTTCTGAATACAAGTTATTGAGAGTAGTAATCAATTTAACTACTTTTTGGATGATGGGGTGTGTAAGTGCAGATTTTGTAATTTCCTTTGTTGACTGTATAATTTGTTTTGTTTGACTGTACATATTTGTTTTATTTCAAAATTAAAGTTAGGTATAGAATTACCTTTCCTATCATGTTCCACTGCCCAACACCTGGAATGCATGTTTTCTCTCTGCCAGTATCACCATACTTCAGCTGAATTATTTAGCATCAAGTCATCATATATTTTATTAGCTCAGCCAGAGTTTACTGGGAAGAGAAAGAAACCAATAGTGATGTAAAAGATAACTGATACCGTAGGTGCCGGAAGAACACGGGCATCTACAGTGACAAGCTCGTCAGTGACTTTGATTCCGAACTCATTGGCATACTGGTCATTATTATAGTCATTGCGACGAACCATCTGGAATTAACAAAGGAAAAGAAGAAAAAAATGATTCAGTTGGTTTCCTTGAATGTAATGGATTTGAGCAAGTATCTATGATCAATAATTCTTACATTAGCAATGCTGCTCTCCCTATCACTGGGTCTCTGACATGTGGCCCTTAGCAGCCCTGTCACCTGCTTGTCATTCAGCTTTTTGGAGAATTTCTGCCCTTCAACAATATTGCATACCTACACACAACTCAACCAAAGTAGAGAAGCATCAGATAATTAATGAGATATTATTATGCATGAGGACAAAAAATAACGAACTGATGTTAGTGCCTAACAAACCTCCATTGGCAAGTAGGTGGGTCTGTTGTCGTTGCCAGACTGTAAACAAGGCAAGGCTGTGTACCTCAGGTTGCAGTTGTATCGCTGCATGAAATAATCCACAACTGAGGTCCTTGTGCCCTGGTCATCAACTGGGAACCTGAACAAAGGAAATAAAATATAGTTACATTTATAGAAAAATTAAATGATGTATATATTTGGGGAGGAAGTAATGGAGAATACATTAGGTTGCTCATTGGAACTGCTGTGATTCCAGTGATTTTGTATCGCTGAACCATATCTTTCCTGTGTGTAGCCTCCACACGAAGTCCCCTGAGTGCTTTCTTCAACTACATATTTCAAAGAAAAGCACTAATTAGATTCAAGATATTGAGGCAATTAATTTAAGTATGCCTTATGCAGTTAAACAACTGAACTACAAATAGATATGGTTTCATATTTGCTATGACAATGAATGTGCTTTACCTTTATTCGGTCCTTATCACTGATAGGTCTGGATGCGTCACGGATGTTGAGAGATTTCAGGACAAATTCAATCACAGGCATTGGCTGATAAAAAGCTGTTGCTGAGATATCTATAATGCAAGAGAAAAACTAAATGCATGAAAAAAGATCATTACATTGGATTAGCTTGATGTCAGTAAAGAATTGACTTAGGAATAAATTACCAATGTTTAGTGAGAGCCCCATTTGGGTGGGACGAAGGCTCTGATAATAGCCTTTCCAGCATTCCAAACCATCACCAATTTCGCCTCTGGGGCCCAACAGGGGAGAGAAAAATGACCTTGATACAATGGTATAGCTGCACAAAAGCCAATTTAACCCACAATTTCAAGTTCATATAATTTAATTATCTTTATATGATTCTCAGCTTCAAACTTTTCAAAATGGAGAATGTCATGAATCAGTCAAACAATGAGCCCCAAAAATATGCAATTGATCATTTTCTAGGCCAGATTCAGTAAGGAAATCACACAAGGGCAAAAAATAAACCATATAAACCAGACAACATCATCCCAAATCCCAGCAGGCCTCAAAAAGCAAGAGAATAAACCACTTCTCCTATAAAATTAAACCTTCACATAAACAAAAAAAAGTCTGACAGTACTCACTTGAGGGAAGGAGACTCTCTAAGAACTACATCAAGGGCTTGAATCGCCTCTTGGGGCAAGTCCCTCATCTTACCAAGAAGGAATTTCTGGAGGAGAGCCAGATCAGCACGACCGGCATATCTGATGATTACCTTGTATTCCCTGTCATCCCTGGATATTTCATAATAAAGTATAAACCAAAGTTTAGACAACAGGATAACTTAAATTATGATCCATACATACAATACAAGTCTGTACACATCCCAGCTAACTAGCTAAAGCGAATATTAAGCTGAGCATCCTTCGGTTTCCATACATGATGAAGTACAGTTTCTTTGATATCCTTCAGTTTTCCATGGCTAGATGACGTATGCGCTTTCATAAAACTTGATTGAGAATAATTCCAGTAATTGTAAATTTATATGTGCCAGTAACCTAGTTTAAAGAATATATACCTTTTTTTCCCTTTCTTCTCTTTGTCCTTTCCTTTATCTTTATCTTTGTCACTTAGCTTGATAACAAATTCCTTAGACTCAAATGGCAGGGATCCGGCAGTATATATGCTTTTTCTGCCATCATATGCCGGCAATTTCCCACCAAAGAAGGACTCCCTGTGAGCTGCAATGACCTCTGCCATTACAGCTCTGTTTGTGCCCCTTGATTTGGCTTCAGGAGAGATAGTCACCTTAAAGAACAGAGATAAACATTAAGCTACAGTTGTTAGAATATAAGAAAAAATTGTGTGCACAAGATGAATCCTCAAGATCAGATTTGTTACTTATTTTTGAATCAACCTCACGATTTCAACTAATCAGTAATTAAAACAGAAAATGTATCACTAATCGCTAATCTTCTTCACAAAGGAAGCAATGAAACAGTTTAAGCATATCCGATCTAACGAGATGAGATAACTACATAACTACATGAAGTTCAAAATACATCCATCTAGACTAGGAAAGTGAAGCAAATACTGAAAAGCACAGCGGAGTCCAAGTCCTACACATATGACAATGCGCTAATTGCCTGAGCCTAATCTCAGACAAGATCCAAACTCCAGTAGACATGTAGAACTTCTAATAGATCTAAATTTATCAAAAGTTTTGATAGATATAGAACAAAATTGAAATGCAGTATTCATTAATCAGATGAGATGCTAACGTTGTTAAAGAGATCGATGATAATATAAAAACTTAAAAAGAGATGAGCATAAAAAATACATAAAACAGAAGGAATCCTCGAATCTTCTTGTATTGTTAAGTTGCTATGAACATAACAAAGTTAAAATGTCTAAGCAGAAAAAGGTTTAGAACAAGAGATTTCTACAAAGATTTTAAAATATTGACTGAAGTTATTGAATAAACAAACTAACAGCTCTCTTTTTTCAGCAAAAACCTGAAATAGTCTGAAAATGGCAAATCAGAGAGATTTTCAATAAATGCTCTGTTTTATCAACAAGAAACAAAAAGATCTTTAATAACACAAGCCAATATTAAAGAGCTTTGCCAGGCGAGAGAAATACAGAACTCAACGAAAGGTCACATCAGTCGGATTGATCTCACTTCATGAACAAGACTCAAAATACTACAAAAAATCGTCCAGTTTGCAAATTGACTCTGCTTAAATAAAGAAGATACCACTACAACGCACTCTATCTCTCTCTCTCTCATACACACACACAGAGTGGTTTAAAAGAGCTATATATTTCAACAAAAAGTAACAAACGTAACGATCTAAACAGAAAGAGCAAAATCAGATAAAGTAGACAAAGCAAAGCTTACATCATAGTGATAGAGATTGTTCTCAGCGACTTGAACAAGGAAGTGGTTTGCTCTGATACGGCACTTATTTCCAACGGTGCCGGCACCCGGTCGGGGTGCATGTATTAGTGCTTTGCTTGAGGCAGGCGGAAGAGATGTTTTAAGCACAGTCTCAGCCAGCGAATCAAGCGACTGATCAGAGACCGCTACGTCAGAACCAGATCCAGATTCGATCTCTGGCTGTTCAGTAAGAAACAGTCCTCTCTGAATCTCTCTAGCCAGAGAGGACGCGTCAGAGGGGGCATAGCCTGAAGTCGCGGAGGATCCTGTACCAGCAGAGTAAGGACCGCCACCGCGTGGTCCCCTGCCACGTGGCGCATATCCACCTTCTCCACCGCCGCGACGACTACCTCCGCCACGGCCACTATAATCACCGCCACGTCCGCCACCACGGTCACCCTCTCTTCCACCACCGCGACGACCTCCGCGATACATTTTCACAGAAATGGAGAAGAAGAAGAAGAAGACGAGGGTAAAAAGAGGAGAGAAAGTGAACAGATTAGAGTTGGGAAGGAACTAGGAAGAAGTGAAGTGAGAGAGACGAAGAGACAAAATGGACAAGCAGAAGGCCTTTCTTTTCTGTTCTTACGACAGAAATGGCAGTGCCTTGCGAATTGAGAGAGACTACCTCTATATATAGGCACTGAGGTCAGGTGACCACAGCGCTACGGAGGTCGTTTTTCGTGATTCCTGGACCGTTACAGAAACTGCTATACCACTCCGCATGTGCACCCAGTTTGGTGGTCTTGTCTTATCTTTGTTTCATTTGATTCGCATTACCCGTTCTACAATTGATTTCTTATGTTACTCTTATCTCCCTAAAAGCATCTCCAATTCAGCAATTGAAATTAATTACTAAATAGTAATTATGAAAATTTTAGAAATTAAGCAATTTACTCCTACATTGGTACAATCAACAAAACAATTGAGAATTAAATACTTGGCCAATAAAAATTAAACATTTAGCAAACTCATCTTTAAAAAAAAATTTATTATTAAGCAATTCTTTCCAACAATTACTACATAAGCAATAGTCATACAATCCAGCAATTACAAAAACAATTGACACATCAGCATAAGCAATCCATAAGTAATCACCGTTGGAGATACTCTAATGCGCATGGGTGTATATCCTAGTATTGTAAAAAAAAAGGTCTTAACGGCCGATTAAACGATCGTTTAATCGAAAACAGCGATCAAACCATTATAAATACAAGACTTTTTGCGAATTTTTTTGATTAATCAGCCGTTTTTTTTCAATTAATCGGCCATTTTACTTTTAATCAACCATTTTTTCGTTTATTTCAAAAAAAAATTTCACATTGATTTTTTTTATGTGATAGTGTGTGATAATAAGTTTTATAAATCATGTATTGCAGTTTTGTTTGTGTTTGGACATACATTCAATATTTTTTATATATGTTTTTTTCTTCTTACTTACTTTAAAATTGATTAATTATTCTTCTATTTATTTATCATATATTTTTCTTACTAATTACTGATGTAATTTGTTCAATTGGTACAACATATTCATTTATAAAACTAAGTTATTATTATAAACTAAATTTAGTGATTTTATATTGGAATGTTTCATTTCTTTCACATAATATATTATTAGTATTTAAAAAAAAGTTTAACTCTTGAATTTATTTTTTTATTAAATAAATGTGTTACTAACACATGTAAAGTGCTTATGCGTTAAAAAAATAAGTGTAGTGTCGTGTTATAATAATGAAATTAAGTTAAATTAAGTTTATTTGATAAGTTTAATGAGTTAAATAAATTATTTTTAATAAATTATGATATATATACATAAATTTAATAAAAACGTTAAATTGTCCGTATAATTCCGATTAATCGGCCGCATACCGATTACTCGCTTGGCGGTACCCCATCCGTCCGACGACCGTATACCGTTATTTACAACACTGGTATATCCTATGACCTATGGTAACTAAATTTCTTGTTAATTTATCTTTAAGATCGAACTAATTTCTTTTACGGAGCCTATTTAAATTCACGGAGCAGTATTAATAAGAAATGGATTGCATTAAGATTTGTGCTTTAAAAATCTGAGTGATTCAAAATTTTCACATACATCAACACAATTTGTGAGATAATCACGTATGTGCGGTTAATGTTGTGATATGGTTTTTCCTCATCTTTGATGGTCATGTATTGTTTAAATATTTGCTCGCTTGTAATATATAGTTAATGTTAATTTTAGTATCAGATACGAAAGAAGTTCGGAAGATCTTTTGTTGAATCAGAAGCAGAGGCACTTGTTCTATTATAAATGGGTTATAAATGGGGTCAACTGATACTCATATATTTTCAAAAAAATATATTTATTGGTAAAATTATATATAATTTAGTAGAAATGCTATGAAGTTGTCAAAATGATCTCCTATTTGCAACATAAAAAAAATTTATACTTGACCTCTATTCACGTTTGATTCCCAGTCTGAAAATCTGGCTCCACCTCTGTTGAATATAAAGATATGTTTGATACATGTATATTTATTAAATTTGTTGATATTGTATCAATTTATTTTTCTCTTTTGATCAAGGAAATTTTCAACCATAAAGATTGCAAAAATGTAAATTACAAGGAATTTTTTTATTGCAGGTTCTAATTGATGTTAATAATATATTATGATTCAGAGTATGTGATGTTTTTAAGATCTTCAATACCATTGATAGGATTAACTCCAAAAAAAAAATTATATGGCTTCAATTAACAAATTCAAACAGTTAAAATCAATTAATTCACGAGTCATATGTAAAATTTGTAAGTTTTGGAATTAACTTAGGATAAAGTCAAGCATTTAAATAAAAAAATACTTATAAGTTAACTTTAGTGCATTATTTTTTATCTTTATTTGACTGCTTGATTTTATACAACATTAATTGAAAATTTCATAAAATTTGCATGTAAATGCATCATTCATGAATTAGATCAATTTCAATTGTTTGAATTTGTTATTTGAGATCAATCCGAATTTTAAAATTTAAGCTCACCAAATGAGTTGGCAAGCTTAATAATGCCCTAATTCTATGGTGAACATTAGCTTTTAAGATGTTAAATCTAAAATATTTTTTCTTAATTGGTTGAAAAGTACAATAGAATGTATATTTCCATCATTAAAGATTATTTAAGGGGTATAATTGTCATGGAAAATGTAATGAACAAAGTTCTCGTTGGATGTGTACAAATAAGGATAGCATAAATATTTCCATTTTGATAAAAATTTAACTTCACATATGCCATATATAAGTTGTCTTGGTTTGAATTAATTTGATTGATGTAATCTTTTATAAATTAAGCCAGAGTTAATTGAACTACATAATATAATGTATATATTTATGTACATATTATTATGATTAAACTATACCAATATTGCATTGAAGTAATTTATGATATAACATTATATCGAAGCTTGATTAGCTCTAACTCCCCACACAATTTTTTGGCAATTATTAGAAATCATGAACCTAACGATTATCCTTTGTAAATGATGTCCTTTCAAATAGTAACATGCTACTTGTCTAAAATAAAATAAAGTTAATTTTAAATTGTGTACTCGTTGTATTAGAAAAAAAAATAATAAATTTTTTGAAACAAATTTAAAGGTAAAATGGCATATATCTTTTATTTATTTCCTTTTTTCCTACGTCAATCGTTTATTCCAAATGTTACGTATTACCAATTAATGACAAAAAAAATTGTACTTGCATACAACAGCAAAGTCAGCAACGATAGAAAATCATATCATCCTAACACAATAAAATTGGAGTAGGTCTATGATACAATGTATAGCACGATTTGATCCGTAATACAAATAAATATTCTTGTTTTTAAAATTTTAATGGCCGATTCAAACTATTTAAAATAATTTTCATCAACATAGTAAACAAATTGTAAAAAATATAAAATACAGTCTCCAATTACATATTCACATTTGAATATAGAAATCACGTTGAACGGTTCAAATTAATTATTAAAATTTTGAAAATAAAAATATTAATCCATCTTACAGGTAGATGACCAACCCATAGACTCACTCATAAAATTGTTAATAAATACCGTCAAGAGCCTTGAGTCATCTGTGCTTCTAAATGGGACCAACCTTCAATGTTTCATTTTGTGGGAGAATATAAGGATGACACCAAACATTTCTCTTATCCTTCAGGGTCATTTTCGTAAATGTGTCATACAATCCGACAAACGATAATAACTTTTTGGTGCACAAGACGAACGATAATTCTTTTTTTTTGATGAAAAGCCCTTAGGCGACGAACGATAATTCTACAGCTGGACAGTAGGGTCGAGCTGAGGCTCTTTCTGCACTCGGTGTAGAAATGGCTAAGAAATAATCAACTGGTATACAGAAAGTGGCTCCCATTTTCCAGAAATGGCTCTTGTGTGGTGCTTTTAGTCTCTGTGCCGAAACGCCTCAAATTTGAACAGATTCGAACATTCTAACGAGTCTGTTTCAAGAAGTTAGAACTGAAAACAGTGGTCCCCGCCTCGCGGTGGGAGTGCGTATCCTCTGAGATATCTCAACTTTTGCGTGACCGACGTGTCAGGTGTCTATTCGGGAGTAGCGCGGGGGCCAGTATTATTTGAACTTCGAGATTCGTGCAGAACGTATTTGAACGGTTCAGATTTTCCAAAAAGTCACGCAAAATATGAGATATCTCAGAGGATGGGAATTCTCTCTGTAGCCAATATGCTCTGCTCTATAGTGAAATTTTCTTGGTTGTTCTTGGTTCATAAACCTTTCAATAGTCTCAACAGTTGAATGAGTAGTGGAGCCCACTTCTAAAGATGGTTTGGTGTATTTCATGTGGTAGTTTGGGTGTAAAGAATTCAGTTTTCAAATTTGACAAAACGGTCCGAACGTGTCCGTTATACAAGATTCCCGCCAGAGATTAGAAGCAGAGTTTTCCTCACAAAAGAAAAGGAAAAAGAGAGTAGCACTAGCAACAAGTTCCTTCTATGTCCGGTTCACGGTAGACGGCAAGAAGAGTGGGATTACATTTAAAAAACAGGTCCCAACAATAGAAAATATTTCTGCCATGGTAATGAACCGGAGAATGAAATCTGTTGCGATCCGAATTTGATAAAAAGTATCTGAAATCTCTGTCTTTTCAAATCTAACTATTCAACTTTTTTTGGACACGCATCTTCAAACAGCTAGTTTTTCTATACATGCATCTCAAAATAAATCAACAGTTGAATTTAGAAAAAGCAGAGATTTCAGAGTACTGTTCATCAAATTTGAATCGGAGCAAATTTGTTTCCAGTGAACTAGTAACATTCAACAATAAAAAGATAACAGGAGTAGGAGCAGGAGCAAGGAAGGTTCGACGCTAATTTAGGTTCGATGTGCCCGTAACCATCCAATCCCCAATCTAAGATTGGGATTTTATCATAAGATATTGGACAAATTTTATCAAATGTCGGTTTTAGGTTGTATAATATGTATTAAAATTTGTGTGAATAGATTTTAAAGTTAATAAATCTAATCTGTGTAGATAAATTTTGATGCATATTAAACAGTGTATGTCTCATTTTGAATGAGATTTTGTCTATCCATTTTTTTAGTAGCCTTAAAATTAAAAAAAAAAATTGAAAAATGCATCAACCACTCCACTGTGGAGATTAACTTACATAGACAACCGTCACACAGTGGAACTATTGGCTACAATAACTTTTTTTATAGAGATATTTAGTGTATATAGAATAAATATTTTACATATAGACACTAATAGTATTTTAGTCTCACTGCTTCCATGATTATTTTTTTTCTCTCTTTTTGAATACTTTTATTCTTTGATTTTGTAAATAAAGTATATGACAAAGAAATATATGTGTGAAACCATATCTGAATTTTAAATATTGTATATATATAATTCATGTACCAACCTCTTCTTTTTCAAAAATAAGATACAAGTTTAGTAGGTCGCTTCGCATTTTTTTTTCTGATATAAATGACAACTTGTATATTAATAAAGTTTGTTGACTTAATATATTTTTTAAGAGATGTATAGCATCGGACCTTCTGTGAACGGAATATCTAAAATTATTAAAAATACTATAATCAGAAGAAAAAAAAAATCAAATAACCATTAAATCTGAGAAATTTGAAATTTGATATGACCTCAGCAGGCTAGACTGAGGACCTCAGCCTCTAGATGTGGTCCTAAAATGAGTCTCATTCTCTAACTAAGGTCCCTGCCATAATATGTAAAACATTCATTCTATACGTACTAAATGTCTTTATAAAAAAATATATATTACTATAGCAAACCGTCCCACTGTATAGCGGCTATTTATAGAAAGCAACCGCCACACAGTGGGGGCGGTTGGGGTATTTTTCAAATTTTTTAAAATTCAAGAAAATATGTGAATTTTTTTTATTAAACTGAGTGTATTAAAAAAAATCAAGGACGTGGAATCGTTGAATGAAAGATTTTTGATGAATATTTAAAGTTGAAATATATGATATTATTTTTGAGGAGGGATCAAGTTATAATTTTTTTTGAGTTACAACAAGTTACAACAAGTATTATTTACATTTTTAAAGTCCAAATTGTCGATCTAAACAGTTAGATGTGATCTCTACAATAAAATGTGCTTGGAGACCAAATTTTATATTTTTTGGAATTTGTTTACTATTTATTAAGATGGGTACAAAATTCAATGGTATAAATTTGACTAGTTTTTGTACCCACCTTAATAAATAGTAAAAAAATTTCAAAAAATGTAAAATTTGGTCTCCAAGCACATTTTATTATAGAGATCACATCTAACGGTTTGGATCGACAATTTGAACTTTGAAAATATAAATAATGCTTGTTGTAACTCAAAAAATGTTGTAACTTGATCCCCCCTCATTATTTTTATTCTTTAAAAGAAAGAAAAGTCTACTTACGCTTAAGTTATTATTTTTCACAACAATTGCTCAAATATATTTTCCTTCTCCTTTGATGTTTGCTTGCTTATCAAAATAATTAAGTATCATTTATATTAAAAACAAGAATAAAGATATTGCCCCTTTAGAAGTAGTCCCCTAACAGTCTCTCAGGCTCAACTTGTTATAAGTAACAAAAGTAGTTATTAATGATTAGCATTAATTAACCTGGGTGCACCGTCAAGATCCGGCGAGGAGAGAGTGGTGTACCGTTAAGATTCGACCGAGAGAGCGTGGTGCATTATTGAAGGGAGTCTATGCTAGCCCAGCGAAGGTTGTCAAAATAGAACATATGAATATTTTATTAGTTAAATATGAATACTTCATTTGTTAGATACGCATACTTCATATTAGATATGAATCCTTCTTGGAAGAGGTGGAGTGAGAAAGATGAATTTGACTTTGAATTTTGAATTGTATAAATTATTTCAAATATATAGGAATACTTTTTTAGTTAGATATGAATAATATATAGATTCACTGTAGTGGTCCCCAATTTTAGCAAATGTCGCTTTCAGACGGTTGTAGTCCCCAATCCACGTCCAAAGGGTATGGTGCAAAGTTTCAGTACAATGATGTACTTTTTAAACCTTTAACACACGTTGAATTGAATTGCAAGTGCACAATTCTATCAAGGTAGTATTTGAGGTATCGATCCACAGGGAGTATGATAAAAACTTAGTTTAAACTTTAGTGAAATATTTCAGAAAAATAAAATAAAGTAAAGTGCAATAAAAGTAAATTGGGGGGTTTGTTCTAATTCCTAGATTTGGGTTCAATACCCGAGTAGAGAGTTTAAAACAATAAAAGTAAATGAAAGTAAAAGAAAGGAATTGGTTTGCTTTTATGATGAGAAGATCTAGGGGTATTCGGTCTACAATCCCTTGCTAACTCTATTAATTCGGTATTTGTTTGAATTCATGTATGATTTGATGAGGTTTCTAACCTAATATGTTATTAAGGGTTACTTTCGTAAATTAACAACGTGCCTAGGTAATTCGGACTTCTCGATTAGGTTCCTCACCCTAGCTACCTAGACCCATTGAGTGCTTGTAGTCTCTCTTCTCCTCAAATATTGGTACTTCGCAATTAAGTCCATCATACCAATACCCGATTCAAAGTGAGATGTCCTAATTAGGGTTTGGTTTCTCGATTCGGTTCTTCACCAAATTCCTAACCTTAATTTCTATAGTTCCGGCTTAGATTAAATTGGTTACAATCTTAATCTAAACCTAGGGAATTTGCATTCATAATTTGGTACTATCCTATTTATCACAGTCAATTTTGGGTTCTTTCGAATCCAAAACGGGATACTACAATTCAAGTACTAACTATGTGATTAACACAAATGATTAAATCACAGAAATTAACATCAAATCCCATAAAACAATCATAATAAAAACAAATAACCGAATAAAATAGAATTAAACAAGTTCATGCATTGACCTAAACCCCTAGAGAGAGAACTACTCCCTCATGGAGAGATCCATTACAAAAATTGGCAAAGTAAGAAGAAATGAAATAAAGGAAGTAATTACACCCTTTGACAAATCAAAAACCTCTATCTTGCCGACTTCTTGCTCAGGAAACCCTTCTTCTCCTTGGCTGAAAGCTTTTCTTTTCTCCAGAATTTATTGCTAAGAATTGTGTGTGTGTGTAGAGAGAGAATGAAAGAATCCGGCATGATGAATGGAGAGTGAACCCCCTCTTTTATAGCCAAGGATCATGTCCAATTCAGAGCCTAGAAAGTGGAGTTAGTGGGCGCTATATTTGGATTGTTTCCCAGGATTCCCTGTCCACATTTAACTGCAATACACGTCCATGAGGTGCCAAAAATAGAAAAACTGTCAAAACCGTGCAATTTTTGGCTTTCTGCGGGTCCAGTGCGGCTTACCCAATCCGCAGTGCGGGTTGTTTAATCCGCACTGGCTCCAAGTTTCCTTATTTAGCTCCTGTGAATTAGTTGAATGCGGATTGCAGTGCGGATTGCTGACCCGCACTGCGGGTTAAAACTACTTCTCTGAAGTCTCTGAAATCGGCTAAGTGTTGAGTGCGGCTTGACTAACCCGCACTGCGGGTTGATATCAATCCGCACTACGCTCGCACTTTTTCCTGTGCAATGCTTGGATGTTGGAAATGCGGCTAAGTACTCAGTGCGGCTTGACTAATCCGCACTGCGAGTAGATTGATCCGCACTGAGGGATATTTTCGCCATTTTTCATCATTTCCTGCAATGAAAAGCCAAACAACCGAAGTAACTTGATTCTAGGTGTATTTAAATCACTTTATATTAAAAATACAAGATATTTAAGGTTGTTTTAGGATAAAATCTAGATCGATTGTATATATAATTTATGCTTATCAAGTATGAATATTATAAATTTGTAAGTATGAATACTATATGTTTTGACTATTAATAAAATCGAGTTAACCTTGCTCTTTGGTGGCAATTAGCACGTGCGCGTCAGTTAGTGGTTCCCCGTTGTACTTTTTTTGTCTTTTAGCACATGAGACAGATAGAAAACTGAATAGAGAGTACTATTAATCGTTCCCAAAAAACAAACTATAATAGATAGTTACAAAATTAGATACTCAGAAAAAAAAAAAAGCAGCAGCAAAATTCTACCATTTCGTTTCCCTCTGACCCAAGCAATAAAGTAACTGACTTGAATTAAGAACGACCTTTTAGTTTTATAACTAAAATACAATGTTCTAAATAGCGTTTATAGCGTCATACTGGAGAAACAAAAAAAAAAGTTTTAGCGAATAACGTAATTATAGCGGAAGTTATCATAAATGCCTTTTTTATTTCAAAAATTATATTTTATATTTCTACTAATAGTAAACATGACTCGTCAAGAAAAAAAAATACCAAATTGATTAAGAAGTTATAATATACATATATATATACATATGGTTTTGTCTCGTTTCAATTTCTCACGGACAAGATCCTTAGGCATTGTTTTAATTTTTTATTTTTGGAAAGCCCAACAATAATGCATGATATAAAATTTAGGAAAAATTTCCAGTGTATCCAAAAAAACTTTCAAAATATCCAATATCCCCGTACAAACTTAATATTCTTTCTTTTATCCCCTTTCATTTACTTAACATTATATTTTGTTATTTAAAAACGAAATTGACAAATATACCATCTTCTCTACTCTCTCTTCTCCTTCACTTTTCCTCTGTTTTTAAAATCTTTGAATATGAACCTTAAAAAAAAAAAAAAAAAAATCTTCGGACATGACACTATGACAGCTCTCTAAACTTTATTGTTTTCTTGACACTCTACCAGGTGTGAACAAATGAATTACAGCCATAAGAATACTTACCCACTCAATATTGATGTCATGTTTTTTTTTTTTTTTTGCTTAAATTCTTGTGCAAAAAGAAATTGCTCAATATGGACACTTGTTTTCTTTACTGGAGTATAGATCGAGTTTGTAGTTTGATAGTTTTTGATCATTTACTTCTTTGGCACACTTTTTATAATTCATTGAATATTTATTGTTGTTTTGAGATTAAGCTCTGTTATCTTCAATAATTTCATGCCTAACAAAATTTTATACAGAAATACTAGTGCACAAGGCTACATCCAAATATGTATGCGGGAAGGTGTACATGCAACCCATTTTAAAAGTGAAATCCATATATGCAAAAGAAATAAAAATTAGAGAACATCCATCATATTGGAAGAGTTTATGGCAGAGCAAAAGTGGAGGATAAAGGGGAGAGGGAGGAGGGTATATTTGTCAATTTCATATTTTAATAGCTAAATAAAAGGTTAGATAAATAAAATGGAATAAAAAAAATAATGTTAAGTTTGTATGGGAATATTAGCTATTATGGTGTTTTTATGAGGAAATTGGCTATTTTGAAAGTTTTCATGGGTACACTAGAAATTTTTTCTAAAATTTAATTGATATAGCGGTATAGCTGGCACATGTTCCATTGTATTGATATAACTTAATAAAGTAAAAAAAGAAGAAGTCAATTTGGACATTAAGCCCCATTAAAATTGCAAAATCATAAGTCTGTATAGCATAGCGGCCGTAGCTTGATTAGCGCAGTTTTACCCTCTAGCTTAGTTTTTTAGATCAAAATCCGCTATAGGTAGCTATTTAGAACTGCTAAAATAACATCTTCAGTGTAAAAATTTATAAATTCGAAATATGCTGGTTAATTACATTTTAGGATAATTTGGTTGTGATCAATTAATGTGTGTCAACCTTCCGATTAAGTAGCTGCCATTACTTAAGAGTTAAGATCTTCACCGGCTTCATAGATAAAGCCGTTTCACTGGTTTATAAATATAGTTAGTTTGAAGTATCATTGTATTTATTAATTACTCCTACTCATTAAAAGTCTATACTGTAATTACAAATTGAAGTTGAGATAGGGGTGCAAACGGGTTGGATATTATCCGACCGTATTAGACTCCGTATCTGAAAATTTAATATGGATATCCGATATTCGAATATCCGTGCAGATACGGATACGGATATGGTTTTGAATTTTAATTATCCGTATCTGAATAGTAGATATATATTATATAATTTAATATGAATTATAAAAAAAAATTATGTTATTCACTATTATAAAAAAGTGAATATCCGTATCTGTATCTGGTTAATATCCGATTTATATCCGTATCTGTCTAATATCCGATCCGTGTCCGTATCCGGAAAATAGAAACGAATACGGATATGGTTTTACCACTATCCGATCCGTTTGCACCCCTAAGTTGAGAACTAATAATTAAAGTAATATTTATGGGCTGCTGGGCTTTAAAGGTGAAAGTCTCCTGTTTTTACTTATGGGCTGCTGGGCTTTAAAGGCCTTTTAGAGCCATAGAGGAAAGTGTTCTTAAATGAGAAAATGGATGTCATACGGAATTACTGCGAGGGCCGAAAAACCACTTAAACTAGGTGAAATGAATCAAACCTACTGGGATTTATTTCAATATATATTTTTTTATTTCGATGTCTTGCAGTTTAAGTTTTATTTCAGTAGATTTAATTTCATCTGGAACAATGTAATTTTGGTAAACTATATATTGATACACCTATGGGTTCAATTAAAAAAAATTATATATTCTTTAGTTTTTTCACTTTTTACATATTTATAGTAGCTAAATTATTATATTGATTATTTTATATATAGTACCCGATAAGTTATTGGGTATGAACCCGATAAGCTATTTGAATCTGATTTCTGCTTCTTCTTGGCAAAAATCTTACGTCCGCCCCTGGCCAAAAGTATTAATATAATAGTGAATATATACGAGTAGAACTAGGGTGTTGTTAAGTTCACCAAGTTTTTTTTGTTGAACTCAAGTTTAAAATACGTCAAATTGAGTTTAAATGATGAATTCGAACAATTAAAACCCGCCTACCTTACTAGTGATGTGTCTACATGTAAAAATTTTAAACATTCAAATTAATTTAGTATAAAGTCAAGAGGTAAAAAAACGTTCAAAAAATGAATGTCTTAAAATTAATTTATTAACCTTCTAATTTTGACTTTATACTAAATTAATTTGAATGTTTAAAATTTTCACATGTAGATGCATCACTCGTAAGGTATGCGGATTTCAACATTTTGAATTCGTCATTTGAAGCCGATTTAATGAATTTTAGACTTGATGAACTTAAGAACACCCTAGTTCTACTCAATACATACATACATATGTGCTTTTGAATAAAGATCGGAGATACATCGTTCAACTATTTAATATTTATAAAAAAAATTGAATTTTGAATAAATGCCCTCCCATACAACTGTCTACACTAAATATATTATTTTTGTCAAAATCAAAAACTAATTCTTACATACATATGTGATTTTAAGTATACAATTTTTTTCATTAATTAATGAAGAAAGTACACACTAAAAAACTCAACAAATTAATAACATTCCACCCAAAAGATGAATCAGTGTGCCAAACGAAACAATAAGCACGCAAGACATTAGTAACTAAAAGTACATATTTGTACATTTACTGAAAGACCCTCTAAATACAAGAAATATGTCTATAAATTAGCAGTATTTCCATTAATAAAGTAACAATAATTACCTAAAGTTATAAATTTCATTAAAAAAACAATAGAGTTATAAATGTTTTTATGTGCAAAAATACGCTTTGTGAATTTACCAAAATAACTACAAAGACATAATACATATTTCAACAAATTTATAAATGATTCGTAAACAACAACAAAAAACCTACAAACAACAAATAATAATACAAATAACACGAGATATATTTATTGACACAAATACTTCAGTATTTGTTAACAAAAAGTATCTATTAACAAATTATCTTTATGGCGTAAGTATATATTGATCAAGAATATTTAGAAGATCTGATATAAATATTTTTGCTTAGAAGTACTAGTTCCTTTTTCTCTATAACACTTTTTTAGAAAAGAGTAAAAATAGTTTATGTCGAAAAGAAAATTAAGTTCAAAATAGCACGTCACCACCAACAACAATTACGAAAATTCATAAATCACTTCTCCACTTCATTTGAGATCAGATTTTTGTAATTAGTTTGGTTAAAAGAAATTTACACTAGCAAACCGTACTTGGAATTTTCATGCGGAGAATTTGATTAATTAGAAAAATGTACGAGTAATTGACCAGCCTTCATCACTAAATTCTTCTCATTGTTTATTTCGTCCGTATTAAATAAGTTTAATTTCAGAATTCACATCACCTCTATGGCTCTATCATTCTATTTTATTTTTGTTGATTCTATATTTCTATTGAAATAAACTGACTTTATAATTTGTTCAAAATAGAGGGTCAAAGTTAGAAAATCCACATCTTTTCTTGCGACTCCAAATCTCACTTGCGCTCACAGCGCTGTTTTATTATCAGTTTGCTGCATGAGTTAAAAACAGCGTTGTCAATATTTTATCTTTACTTTCTCGCGCGCTCTTCGTCTTTGACAATATCGCTCCGGCTACCGCATTTAGGACTGTCAAAAAAGCTCACGGCTCGTGGCTAGCTCGTGACTCGCCTCTAACTTGTTTGCTGACAGTTCGCTCGATAGTGGATCGAGCTGTTAACGAGCCAGCTCGACTCAGGCTCGGGCCAAAATAAACGAGCTGAGCCAAGGGTCAGCTCGAATCAGGCCAGCTCGGCTCGTTAAGTTACAGTGAATTTAGGATTTAGTCCTGTATAATTTTAAGTCCAGTCCCATTTTCAAAGGCGTAATTATGCAAAATTAATGTATTTTCGGTTTGGAAAGAAAAGATATGGGCTTTAGTTGCTTGAAGATGTACCTGCTAGACAATTTCTTAAATTTTTTGAATGTGATTTCTTATTTTTTTATTTTTGAATTTGTATAATAGTAGCCCAATAAAGCCCAGCGAGCCAGTTTGTCAGCTCGCGAGCTTAGTTCGGGCTGGCTTGTCACAAGCTGAGCCAGGGGTTTTGGCTCGGGTGACCTAGGTCCAGCTCGCTCGGTCCAGGCTCGGGCCAAAATAAACGAGCTGAGCTAAGGCCCAGCTTGGCCCGAACTAGCTCGTTTACCGCCCTAACCGCATTCCACCAGGTTAGGACCCGCTAAAATAACTCAAATTTTGAGTTTGTATCTGGACCGTCCGATCACAAATTCGAGCCGACCTCACGGAGTCACGGGCCCTTCAATTTCGTACAGAGCTGATCGAACGGCCCGGGTTCAAACTCAAAAGTTGAGTTACTTTAGGATCCGAATTCATTTCCACTACCACCATTCAGCTCGTCGGCTCCTCTCGCACGGAAGGTTGCTATCTGAGTACAATTCTTCTCTGTCCTTGAAACACATTTTTGTTCAGGTTGGTTTGCCATTGACTGAGTTCCTTTTTTGAGCAATTGATCCGATTATCCTTTACTAACAAGTAAATTTCAATTAATTAGTGCAATGTTTCAGTCACAGATAACAGAAAAAGTAATTTTAGTTAAATTTCTGTGCTACGAGATTGGTAACGAAGTAATTGTACCCTCGGCAATAATGCTCTCAATTAAACCTCAGTTTTTGCAAATTAAACTCCAATGGCAAAAAAAAGGGATGGATATCAGAAGGATAAAAATTTGGTCTATCCAGTCGTGCAAGTTTGCACTGAACGGTTATATAGATATCAACTGTGACTAATATCGTATCGGTAAGGCACATGCCAGTTGATACCAATGCTTTCCTAAAAAAAAATTGAAAAAAAAAAGTAAAAAGTTGATACCAATGCATGACATAAAAAGCTCCTGACAATCTGGTATTATAACCCTCAAACTTGGTGAGATTCGTGCCAGAATCAATTCGGCGCCTATTTGGAATATAGGGGGCTCCGATTTGAGATTTGTGCCAGAATAAAACTGATGATTCAGATCTCATTCTACACAGTTGGTCAGGTGTTGCACTGAATCTGAATTCCTCAAACTTGGATTAGGCCTTGCATTGGAACATCACTCCCAGTGCACCACCACACATTATATTATTCTAGTCTTATGTAATAATCTCATTTAACCTAGACTATACAGTGAATTGTACATTTCTGATAGGGAATACATTTGGATCTGAGTATCTATTTGTTGGAAGAGGAAAACTGAGACGACTTATGAGTTATGACAGCTGAAAAACCACAAACTTGTAATTCAGACACAGGAAAATAGCCCTGATGCAATGAAGAACTACTTCTTTACCACAACTATTATCTAACTGCATTCTAATTTGTTGACATTTTCCATTCAGATATATGTAAATAATTATTAGTAAATGTTTTATGCAAAATACAGTGAAAGTTGTATTTGAAACAAATCACTGGTAACTTTTGGAACTCTACCAGAATAACAGAATGCAAGTCATGGTACCTCTTGAATTGTTATAAAAGAATAACTTCTTATTCTAATCAAGTGTATGGCTCTATTTATCTAGTTGTTCCTAAAAGTTAGTATATTGGTACATATTCTTTAGCAATACATCTTATAGATTGATTAATCCGGTGCATGTGTTTTGCATGTGTTTTATATTATTAGTCTGAGCAGACAAATGGAACGCACAAAACACAATTAGGTATATATGTAGAAATTATATTTTCACAAAAGAAGCGTTCACATTTAAACTACCACAAAAAAATATGACGCTCAATTCACAAACATTAACACATTGCCAATTGTAGATACACCTGGTCCAAAAACACACAGCTCATGCATCAGTTTGATAGAACTAACTACAGCCGCCGGGTCCGCCATAGCCGAAAGAATTATCCTGGACCATCAATTTCCCGAGCCCGTAACAATTCTGATTGGTGTGTCTACTAAAATACCTGTCAAGGTACCAACCATCTGGCCTGATATAATAGATGTTTTTCATTATCGCCGGAAGAGGATCTCCGTTCCTCTGAAGCTCCTTTGCGTAGATACCATTACCCATTGGTGGGCTTTTGAGAGAGCTTAGGAACTTAACTGCCCCACCGAATTCAGCGTAGTTTCCGCTATCAGCTAACCCGGTAAAGAGATACTTCGGGAAGTAACCTATCCGACTGAGATAAGTGTCACCGACACCGGGGCCCACGTATACCCCCCAATCTCCGGTGCTGTTATCCTAATTTAAAAAGCGCAACATACTATGATCAGAGGCACAATTTCAAGTTATGAGGTCAAGGGGTTATTTTTACGAAAAAATATGGGGGTCATGTCAATTTCAATATCCATAGTATTTTTCTCTAAAATATATAATAAAATATATTTCTACCTATCTAAAATATAGTAAAAAGATTCTAAAAAAATATAAAATTAGGTTTCCAAGTACATTTTCATTAAAAATCATGTTTAATGGTTCGGATCAACTGTTTGTATTTTCAAAATACAGATATGAATCCATAGGACGAGTTGATATAATATGCATATTACCATAGTATCACTCTTCTATTTTATATCGATATCCCATGATTACTGGAAAAATCTACCTCTCCCTGTATGGTTAGCTCAGTGACCTGTCATGTAAATAATCATACCTTGAGAAACTTTATAGTTATTTGATTATTTGCATCAAGTACTTCCCCAGGAGCTAAATAAGCGCCTTGAATAGATCTAAATCCATCACTACAAGTATTAACACAGCTTCTTCCCCCGGCACCCTGTTTCTCGCAAACAATGCTATAAAATTAGATAACACGGTACCATATATAGGAATACACCCAAAAAATATGGATAAAAGAAATGAAATGCTCACCTTATAAGATACAAAAAATCGAGGTCTTGAATCGCCGTATTTCCAAGGATCAATCTGCATTTGGATTCGTTAAGCGCTCAGAACTAAAGAATTGCTTGAGTTGGTACCGACAACCAAAGAAAATAAGGTTAAAGGTGCGTTTACTTACTATCCATCCAGCTTGAATTTCGTCGGTCCCGTCACTAGGTTTATTAAAAGTATTTTGAATACTGATATATGTTTTGCTCGATTGCCCAACGGTCACAGTCGGATTATACACAGTCATTGATGCTGTAAAGCCGTGAAACCATGCCGGCGTAATAAAATATACCGCATACTAAAACGAAAAAAGGGTAGAAGTCAACCTTTCAATATCGAGCAGCAATTTGATGTATTTGAAGCATATACTCTTTTTTTTTAAGGTATATTAAAACTTACAGCTTCTTTGGCGTCATTACCATCATCAAGAGACAGTTTTCTCTTAGTGCCACTAATCTTTAATTAACATGCAAAAAAAAGAGTAATTAGCGGGTCAAAAAAGGAAAAAAAATGTAAAAAAGAAAAGAACGACATAGGATTGACTAATGACAATCAATCTTTAACATGCGAATGCATGATGAAGATTTGAATTTGCTGTTGTTTGATCATGCGCTATTTTGAATTCTTTCAAGACTGGTACAAGAATATATGTGTCATTGAATATTAGATTGCTCTATCATTCTCTCCCTTCCATAACAAAATGAATTAATGGAGAAACTAATGAATGTGAATCACCTATTGATTTTGCTATTGTTTCGAATAGTACAAAATATAGTTGTGTACGTATATATTACCTGTTGCGAACTGCTGCTGTTTGCTTCTACTGATCCAATAGTAGAAATGGCGATAAAAAGAGCAACTATTGCAAAGCACAAGTCCTTGAAAGCCATGAGAGGATGTAGATTTTACTTTCTTTTTCTTGATTTTTGTCAACAAATTATCTACGTATATATATATCATCTGGAGAGACAATTATACATTATACCTGTCATATACCTTTTTTTTTTTTTTTTTTTTTTTTTGCAAAATAAATCACGATGGTTATAAGTTATAACTCCATCAATCCAAGCTGGTGTTTTTCCAAGTTTGGTGACTTGTGCAAGCGAAATATTGAAAGGTTTAATCATCTAATTATGCAGTTTTGTTCATACCCATACACTGCGTTGCTTTTTTTGGTTAATTGTACACTAAGTTCCAATCGTGTATATACAACAAATTACAAGAACAACAGCTGTTACACTTGTAATATTTTAATTTGAGGTTTGGAGGGAAAAAATATAAGTTATTTTTAGGAGAATATTTTAACAAACCATTGCTTGGGTTGGGGGTAAAGATTTTAACATAGCAGTTTTGGCTTCACACAATGTACTGATTATAGAATTAAAATAGCGCTGCATATGATTTGTGTGTTCTATGAAATCAAAACGGCTCTGCTAAAATCTTGACCCATTGTTTCTGGTATCAGAATTCCTAGATATAAAAGCTAATCAGAAAATTTCTAGCCTGTAATTTTTTTTTGACAGCATTTTTTTTTTCATCTATTTCCCTGTTTCAAATTTTATATTTGTCCATCCCCATTTTCTAAAAAAAAAATAACGCTAATATATTCAATTTTAAATTTTGAGAATATTATTCATGAATAATTATGGATGCACACATATAGCATTTTTGATTGAACATCATTGATAAAAAAAATTTAAACAAGCTTAGGAAGCCGACTTGAAAGTGATATCATGCATGCGTTAATTTGTAGTTCATCCTGAATGCAAATATTCGGACAACTAGAGTTATGATCCGTGCTTCACTGCGGGACCAAGATCGCTTACTACAACAGTTATTATCATGTGATTTTATTTGACACATGCTGGACATAAGAATATAAACAAATTAGTGTGTATCAAGTCATGACAATACATTTTTACATGCTTTCTTATAATTTCTTTCATTGTTAAAAAAAATATGAAAGTAGTGTGATTCAGGGTAATAAAAACTAACTGGTCATTGCAACGGAAACATGTTATAAGAGGAAATTTTGGGGTGGTATTTTTCTAAATTTATCATTTTGGAGTGGCATGAATCTAATTTCTCCTTATTAATTAGTTGAAAAGCCCCTTGAATGTCTTATTTAATAATTATTCAATTCAGTCCATCAATTAATTAAATAAACATTATATAGTAAATTGTACACATCAAAGATCCACATTTTTTTTGTAACACATTAATATTGTAGATAACCTTAATTGTATCAATTACTTTTAATTAAAAATATAGTTATATAATTTGTAGTATACAATGCATAATTATTTTAATATAAGTCCAATTACATCTTGGAAGGACTGATTTCCAGAGAGATTATAAGCTAAGCCAGGGTTTCTTAGCCACCTCTATAATTTAAAAAAAAAAAAGTAGCATTCATTTAAATTGAAATTTATTTGGCATTTTTAAGGTTTTTATATAGTTCAGCCTCTTATAAAATGCTAAAGATGTGTTTGTAGTCTAGTGATATTAAATGTGTTGGTCAAAGATTGAATGAAAGGAGCGATTTCTACCGATGTGAGCTTGAGAACAATTGTTCTAGACCAACTGTAAGGGCGCGTTGCATGGAACTGACTTCAAATCTCGAGCGGGGAAGGAAGAATTTGAACTGACTATTGCTGACATTTTGGCTGAAGTTCAGTGGGGGGAACAACTAAAATTTCAATTTTAAACTGTCAGATTTTTTTTTTCTTTTGCTTTGTTTATATCCAAGTTTAAGTTTAAAAGATAAATAAAAAAAACTAGGAAATAATTCACCTTTTTTGTGCCTTATTGTTGTTGTTTGAGGAGAACAATTTGACCAAATTGGTAGAGATGGAAATAAATCTGCTGTTATTCTGATCCTAACTATTGATCTTCATTTAGATTTGCGATTGAAAAAAAAAAATGTTGAGATTTGCGCATAAAAAAATTTGAACGGTTGAGATTAAAATAACAGGTTCCTGTTATTCCTTTTGAATAACAACAAATTTATTTCCGGTAGAGATAGCTATCACAGAAAATTGTTGGTTGAATAGTAAATTAGATAAATTTTGAGCTGTACTATTTATTATCTCTATCTCTCTCTCAACAGAATTCCACAATTAGAAAGAGAAATTAATTCTGTGTTAATTGTAAGTTCATGTATGTTTAAAAGTTAATTGAATGTTAATTGTATGTTTAAATGTTATCTCACACAAGGTTGAAATGTTTCTTTTTTCTAATGCGTTGAACTTTGTTATCTTATCTCTCTTCTTTTTTTTCTTTTTTTTGAGTAAAGCCAGGCGGACGCTGCTTTCAGGTGTGATATATTGAACATTAAAGGAATTTACATCAAAAAGGTCTCTGTTGTAGCCCAACACTCTCTCCTAGAAGCAGTGGCGGAATCAAGGGTGTGCGAGCAGGAGCTAGGCATCCCCATAAAATTTGATTTGCTTAAATATTGTGCACCAAAGAAGTCATGTTCATGTGGCATCCTCCAAACTTATCAAATGAATGCCTCTTGGTTCTGCCCCTGCCTAGAAGGCCCAAACCAAAACAGTAGCATGCAAACTTAGCAATTACAACGTGTGCAATAACAGAGCCTAACAACAGTAGCAATTAAAAGCATAAAACCTAATAAGCAAGCATCACTTTGATTGAACTTTGTTATCTCACACAAGGTTCAAATGTTTAAACTTCTAAATTAATCAGAATCCCATTTTTTTTATATATGTCAGTAAGTTTAAACAGTACCTACCAACCTGGTGAACCCCAGTATAATTTGGCTGCTAATTATATTTATAATTTATTTCAATTATCTAAAATGAAATAAAATTAGTATTGTCTGGGTTGAATTCAAATTGTGGCTGGCATGGCTAAACAATCCAATCTAAAATTTGATCCAGGTTTGATTCATTGGAGAAACTAAACATATCTGGTCACAAATCACAAATCGAACACACGTACAAAATTAACAAAGTACTGTTTGACATCACCAAAAGTAGAAAATAAAGTAATAGTTGACTCGCATTCAACAATAGTACAAAAATAACAAAGATTAATCCAAAATCATATAAAAATTAGTTCCAGGTGGTGCTTTTTTGAACAGTAATACTTAAGAAGTACAAAGTCGAGAACTTTTACATAACAATGTTTGTTTGTTTTTTAGTTTTTTTACATAACAATGCTAAATGTAAGGTCGTGCATTTGTAGGATCAAAAATACAACAGCCAGTTCAATTAAAATTAAAAAAACCACTTCCTGTATCCCTAGGAATAACAACCTCCGGGTCCACCATAAACAAAATGATCATTATCAATCACAAATTTCCCGAGCCCGTAGCAGTTTAGATAGCCGAGTCTGTAAGTATATGAACCAATCGGGTAATATGAACCATCCGGTCGAACGAAATTGACGCCGGTCATCCAAGCGGGTGTAGGTTGTCCAGGTGGAATATTATCTTTTGCAAAAACACCATTACCCATTGGTGGGCTCTCCAGATTATCAATGAATCTGACACCACCGCCGAAGGAGGCGCGAGCTGCTTGAACAGGTAGATCGGTTAAAAGAGATGCAGGAAAGTAACCTATCTTACTGACATAAGCATCACTAGGTCCAGTATACAACACCCAATTTCCTGCGCCATCCTACATCATCAATATACCAAAAACAAAGAAAAATATATCAGGGTGGATCTACAAGTGCCATTTTAGTAGGCAAGATATGTATACTTCATTTTACAAGAATTGTACTGATGATTTTTTTTTTTTTTTTTTGTAAATCTTCACAAAAGCTATGAAATAATGAGGGAAAATTGAATTCTTGACTTTTGGGTGACTGACAGTACTAGGACCTTTTATGATTAGTTACATGACATGGAATATGAATCTTAATTATAGTAGACACATTTTACGAGAGAAAAAACGCATTTATGACAGTATTCCGTTGCGAATAGAAAAATCCGAACAATGACGGTACTTCATTGCAAAAAGTCACCATTTTATTCTCACAAAAAGTGTCTCATTTTTATTATATCGATTACCTTTAGAAATTTTATTGTCATATGGTTGCCTCCATCCAGTATATCCCCAGGTGCTAAATAAGCGCCTTGTTGATATACAAATCCATTGTGACATTCTACATTAGTACAACCAGGACCCTGTTCATCCAATAAAGTACAACAGAATTAGTTAACAAAGAACCAGAAAAGAATACAAA
Source organism: Carex pumila (assembly GCA_033356055.1). Classification (NCBI taxonomy): domain Eukaryota; kingdom Viridiplantae; phylum Streptophyta; class Magnoliopsida; order Poales; family Cyperaceae; genus Carex; species Carex pumila. The sequence goes on from JARJHM010000029.1 coordinate 44,519, forward strand.
TGAAGGGGAAAGGATAAAAAAAAATATTAGAGGCCAAAGAAACAAAGAAAAATAATAATTCGTACCTTCCAATATATAAAAAATCGAGTTTTTGAATCGCCATACATCCAAGGATCAATCTGCTCGTGAATTCATTTGATGTCAAAACTAAAGAATACTAGTTTGCACCAATAAGAAAAGAAACTATATTTCGCTGGAAAAATGAATTCAATAATGGTTTTGATTACGTACCGCCCATCCAGCAGCAATTTCTTCATCCTCATTATTATTTTGAATAACTATATAAGACCTGCTCATTTGCCCTCTCTTGATGGCCAGATCATACACAGTTAGTGACGCCACGAAGCCGGTTAAGTTTTGATTCATTGTAATATACATAGCATGCTATAATGAAAAAAAGGTAGAAGTTATCATTAATTTTTCTATACGATGCTTCATGTTTATATCTCTATTTTTAAAGTTTAGGTAATTGATATGAACTTCTCGACATTATTTTCATATTGATATGTGCTTGGAGACAAAATTTTACATTTTTTATATAATTTCTACTATTTTTTTAGAATTTTTGAAAATCAGTGTTTTTCTGATATATTTTTTTATTTAATGAAAAAGCTCTGATTTTCAAAAGTCTAAAAAAATAGTGAAGTTTTCAAAAAATGTAAAAATTTGGTCTCCAAACACATCAATATGAAGATTATGTTGAGAATTTCGGATCAATTATTTGAACTTTGAAAATGGAGATATGAGTAGCTAATGTACCAACATTGGTAGAGCAATTCATTATACCCAGTGGTTTTGTGATTTCATAGTCCAAATAATCAATTTGAATTGCTCAACGTCTTTTCCATATTAAAATATACTTGGAGACAAAATTTTACATATTTTGAAAAAAATTACTATTTATTCGAATTTTTGAGAATCACTGTTAAATATGATAAAAAAAAATCTGAAAACTCGGATTTTAAAAAGCCCAAAAAAAATATAAAATTTGATCTCCAAGCACATTTTAGTATGGAGAACACGTTGAGCACTTCAAATCGATTATTTGGGCTACAAAATCTTAAAAACTCGTTCGGTATAACGAACTGCTCTATTCCAACGTTGGTATATTAGCCAACACCTCTCTCTCAAAATCCAAACAGTCGATCATAACTGTTCAATATGATCTCCATATTAACGTGTGATTGGAGAGCAAAATTTTCATATTTTGGAAATTGTTTGCTATTTTTTTTAGAATTTTTGAAAATTATTGTTTTTCAATGATCCAAATTATTTGAAAATAATAATTTTTGTACACATTTTAATAAATACTAAACAAATTTAAAAAAATATATAAAATTATCTCCAAGCACAGTTGAATGGTTCGGATCTACTATTTGGACTTTGAAACTAGAAAAATAACATGCAAGCATATGGTGTCAAAATGTATCACAATAAAATGATGTAATTCGATCCCCTCTTTTTTTTTTTTTTTTGAAAATACTTGGTAGAAGCTGTAGGGATCAAGTTACAACAAGTTACCATGCACAACTATTTTCTACATTTTCAAAGTCCAAATCGTCGATCCAAACCATTAGATGTGATCTCTACAATAAAATGTGCTTGGAGACCAAATTTTACATTTTTTGGATTTTTTTTACTATTTATTAAGATGGGTACAAAAACTAGTCAAATTCAGACCATTGAATTTTGTACCCATCTTAATAAATAGTAAAAAAATTCCAAAAAAAATGTAAAATTTGGTCTCCAAACACATTTTATTGTAGATATCACATCTAACGGTTTGGATTGACGATTTAGACTTTGAAAATATAGAAAATGATTGTCATGACTTGTTGTAACTTGATCCCTCCTTATATATATATATATATATATATATATATATATATATATATATAGAGAGAGAGAGAGAGAGAGAGAGAGAGAGAGTTAGGCTGGGGAGCATAGTGACCTCTCGTGCTACGGCTCAATATTCAATTTTTCAGAATCCAAACGGTCGATCCGAACCGTTCATTGTTTAATCCATATTGAAATGTGCTTGAAGACCAAATTTTACATTTTTTGGAATTTTTTTACTATTTATTAAGCATTTTTGAAACCGCTGTTTTCCAGTGGTGCAGAATTTTAATAAAAACAACGATTTTGAAACTATCTTAATAAATAGCAAAAAAATTCCAAAAAATGTAAAATTTGGTCTCCAAGCACATTTCAATATGGATTAAACAATGAATGGTTCGGATTGACCGTTTGGATTTTGAAAACTTAAATATTGAGCCGTAGCACGAGAGGTCACTATGCTATCCATAGCACCCCAGCCTAACTATATATATATATATATATATATATATATATATATATAGGGAATGACTAATGTGCATTCGAATGTATATGGGCCAAAATACATATGGTCCAAATTAGATTTTTTAAAATCCAAACGGTCGATCCGAACGTTCATCTTGTTCTCCATATTAATATGTGCTTGGAGACCAAATTTTTTACTATTTATTAAGTATTTTACAAAATTATTGATCCAACGGTGGTTTAACAAAACAGTAAAATTACCAGCCACCATTGGATCAACAATTTTGTAAAATACTTGATTAATAGTAAAAAAAATCAGAAAAATATAAAATTTGGTCTCCAAGCACATATTAATATGGAGAACAAGATGAACGTTCGGATCGACCGTTTGGATTTTAAAAAATCTAATTTGGACCATATGTATTTCGGCCCATATACATTCGAACGCACATTAGTCACTCCCTATATATATGTATATAGAGGAGGGTTCAAATGCCTCCATGTTTTTGTGCCTCCATCTCTCTCCATCATTTTCAAACTTCAAACAGTCGATCCGAACCGCTCAACCTAACCTCCATACTAAAATATGTTTGAGACCAAATTTTACATTTTTAGGAATTTTTTTACTATTTTTTTAGATAGGTACAAAATCAGTAAATCTGAACCATCTAAAAACAGTATTTTTGTACCTATCTAAAAAAATAGTAAAAAAATTCCTAAAAATATAAAATTTGGTCTCCAAACATATTTTAGCATGGAGGTTAGGTTGAGCGGTTCGGATCGACTGTTTGAACTTTGAAAATGATGGAGAGAGATGGAGGCACAAAAACATGGAGGCATTTGAACCCTCCTCATGTATATATATGTGTATATAAATATAGGGGCTGTGTAATTTGCTGCTGGCAACACTTTAGCGAATTTGATGTTCAAACAACAAATCCAAACCATTAGATGTTCAATCTATATTAAAATCTGCTTGGAGACCAAATTTTACATTTTTTGAAATATTTTTACTATTTATTAAGCTGGTTTGAAAACCGTTGTTTTTATTAAATTTCTGAAGCATTGAAAACAGTAGTTTTCAAACCAGCTTAATAAATAATAAAAAAATTTCAAAAAATATAAAATTTGGTTTCCAAGCAGATTTTAATATAGATTGAACATTTAACGGTTTGGATTTGTTATTTGAACATTAAATATGATAATATTACCCCGTAAGCACCTCGGTCGAAGTGCTATCGGTAGCAATTTAGCCATACTCTATATATATATATATATATATATATGTATATGTATGTATGTATATTAATTTGTTTTAAGGGTGTTGAAATATACAGCTTCTTCAGTGTCACCAGCATTTGCCAGAGACTCCGATGTGCTTTCATGGAAGAAAGCATCGCTTGACGATCTGTTTGATTCAAACCCACCACGGGAGATGGCACTTCTATCGTTTGATTCAGCAGTGATACGTCGAATGCTTTCAGGCTGGTTCAAAATATGTATATCGTCAAAATTATGTTGATCGAGAATTCCATCCAAAAGAAATGAACACGGTATGCACTAAAAGAGTTTAAATTAAAAGACCACGATAACAATAAAACAAAAAACCATCTTGTTATTAAGTACAGAGGCTAGGTATTACCTGTTGGGAGCTCTCGCCATGTCCCGCTTGTGCCTGTACTCCAATCATAAAAGTAGTGATACAGAGAATAAGAATACCAAACCATAAATTTTTAACAGCCATGATGACGGGATATTATTTTTTGTGATATTATTATTTTTACTTTTTAGAGGCAAGTAGGTATTTGCCTCCTCTAAAATTTCACTTTTGTTTTTTTATCAATGACTTGGCTATCTGTATATATAGACTCTTGGAAGAATTGAGTATCCAAACTTCAGGAGAGAACAGCCTTGTTTCTTGCACAGAAAAGTTGTTTAGATGAATCATATGATAGTAGATTTTGAAATTTTGGGGCTGTAATTATTCTTTTCTGTTTTTTTTCTGTTGATCTCTTTAGAAATATTTGTCACAGGCTGGTAATCAACTGTATAGATAAAAACAGATACCTACTTACAAACATTACAGAGTAGATGCCAGAAATAGGAAAAAGAAAGAAGCAAAAACAGATACCTACTTACAAACATTACAGAGCAGATGCCAGAAATAGGAAAAAAAAAAGAACAAGAAAAAACCTGCTTACAACATTTTAGTTCCCATAATCAGCCAAGCTTAAAACACGGTACCACATCCTAGCATCATGTAATTTTTATCTAAAAGAGCCCATGTACAAAGACATCGACACCAAAGGTGAGGCCAGACTTTCAAACTTTGGGGTTAAACACATATTGGGGGCAAATCATATCAAATTTTCATGCGGCGAATGGATGTCAATTTTACAGTACCCATTACATGTTACTCTAAATGATATGAAGAATCAAACATAAATACAAAAAGAAAATATATATATATATGGGTCAATTGCCCCTATTCATTCTACTTGAATCCAGCCCTAGTCGACACATTGCTTAACACTCGAGTTGGGTTCCTTGAACAGATCACACAACATAGAAACGGATGCAGATTTGTTAACCAGTTGAACAGATGAAGCTCTCCCTGACATGACAATCATTCAAGTATCCTTGATATATGACAGTTAGCAAATAGCAGTAGATAAATGGCATATAAAAGAACAGGTGGAATACAGACATGCGGTCTCTATTGATATGTATGGTGAAAGGCTCACTCACCCTTGATTAAACATGAAATTCCTTCTTGCAATCATTTCTTGCATGAGGAGCTTGTTGTATACCAATAGTATTAATGAAATTAATACTACAGTCTAATCATAATAGTAAAAAACAGTTAATTCTAATATGGTAAAGCATGTGCCATAAACATGCTAAATGTAACTTATTATACTTGTGGTAGAATTAAAGAGTAGTTTAAATTAGTCCAATTATTTTAATCAAAGGTTTAAATAGCGTTTATCGTGTCAGAGCAGACTGGTTAAAAAAACAACGCTATACCCAAATAACACCGCTATAACGCTGATAGCGCCATAGCTTTTATGGTCTGAAAACGCTATAGTGCCACTATTTAGAACCTTGATTTTAATTATGGTATTTTTAATCAATCAACTTATTATAAGAAATTGAAGAGTAGTTTAGTCTTTTGTATCCTTTCTCATGATAAAGTTCAATACCATCTTACCAGATCTTTATTTTCTTAATTTATATTAGCAAATGGCTCCTAAGTTATGAATAAATATTTCACTTGTTAGAGTCTTAAAACTTTGTAATGTCAACAAAGCTTGATGCCATTTCAACAGGACTTCTATATTAATTGGATTTCTGTAGATGTTGCAGCCAAGCATTGAAGATCCATCACTCTATGCATTACAAATTAAGAAATTATAAAAATAAGAAGGTAATTATACTGGAAAAAAGAAGTAGCATCACTTTGAGCTCTCAAGTTGCAAACATTTCACCATAAATTGAAGTTCTAACCTAACATTAATTAGAATAAATGCCCACATATCCTCTACTTAATAGCCTACGATGCAGACAACTTAAAAAAGAAAAAAAAAACATATTGAAGACTGATTAATAAAAATGGGAAAAATAGAACAATAATAAAATAGAAAAAAAATAATTTTAAACTGATTATCATAACATATACAGTTAACTAATTAAGTGCCTAAAGCTGGTTGACATCATCAAGGAAGTCAGGAAATGTTACGCATTTGTACACTTTACATTTTTCACACAATACGCAGCCCACCTGCATTAAACAACAATGTGGTTGTTTGTACGAAGTATTTTAAGTAAAAATAGAGGAAAAAAACCAAAAATTTCAGGCTGATCCAGTAAATATTCACTTCACATACGCCAATTGGGGTTTTCAAAGCTAGATTCTAACTTAGGGAACAGTTTGTGTGCTAAAAAAAGGCAAGTGGGAGTAGTACACAGCCGGACTGGTACATGATGTGGGTCAGGTACAGTAATCCAGGTTAATTTGATGTTTGAGGAGTGGTAGATTTCAGCAGAGTTTGGTTCCCTAAAGTAACTCAAACTTTGAGTTTTGATCCGGACCGTTTGATATGAATCCGCATGAATATTAAAGGGCCCCATAAATTCTAACTTGGGTCGGATTGGGGGTCCGGACCCGTTTCAGGGTTTGTGGGGACATCACAAGCTTTAATTCAGCATGTAATAAATAAAACAGTACAGAACTGAGAAATGATTTTTCTTTTTTAATTTTTACAGCTTTACAAGTAGGGCAGCGGCGATAGATGCGGTTCTTCTTTGCCTGAACATTTGTTTTTTTACCATTGCAAAAATCACAGAGAAGCCATCCCTTTCCCTGGCATGCCTCGCACATTATTCCTTGATCTTGCTCCTCTTCTTCTTGTTGCTTGCAGCAATCATTTATAATTTGGAACAATAAGACTAAATACAAAAGAATTGGCAATACATAATTTGAACAGTTGTGCAATTGAAATGTGAATGTGGTGAAAAAAGAAGAAGCAATAGACCTGAAGAAGGGGAGTTTGGTTACTGAGATTTGGGGAAGATGAGAGAGAGGAATGGCAGCTGAATGGCATCTGGGGGGAGGAGAGGTGACCTCGATATCTTGCTGTGGCGCGATGGAACCCCATCCTCATCCGAGGTTCCAGGTTCAGTTTAAGACTCCCTCCAATCGCTACTGCCATGGCCTCTCTCTCTCTCGCTCCCGCTCGTTTGCTTTTCCTCTGGTTGTGTGTGCGTGTGACTGGTGTGAGGAACTGAGGAAGTGAGGCGCGATGCGGGGTGGATAAAAGGCTAATAAAATGTGGCGCAACTCAGCTTAAACCAAATTCGCATCTTCTGAGATATCTCAAACTTTGAGTGCTTTTCTGGAAAATCTCAACCGTTCAAATACGTTCTACACAATCATAAAGTAAAAAGAATACTGCCCCCCTGCGCTATCCCCGAATAGGCACTCTAGACGTCGGTCACGCAAAAGTTGAGATATGTCAGAGGATACGAATTCGCATATCATATCCTTTTCTAAAGACTCTATGAAGTGGCTAATTTCTGGTAAGTGCGACGCAACATACCCTGCGCAGGGAGCAACCGTGCGGACCTACTGTATCCAATTGATTGCGTTTGTATGGCTGGGATCTATGAATCGGGCAAGCAGAGCATAAAGCTTTTTTTTTTTTTTTTGGATAAATAGGTCAAGGTTTCATCTTAAATTGAACAAATTAAGTGTATATAAATTTTGACACAAATTAAACGAGGATAATAATCTTAAGTGTATACAAATTTTGACACAAATTAAATGAGGATAATAATCTTTAGCGATTTTTATTGGAAAATTTTACATAATGCCCTTCTTTTTTTAAAACATAGAACAAAATATCTTCCTTCCAAAATTCTTAACAAAATATCCTTGTGGGTCCATATTTTCCCCTCTTCACCTCTCTTCCACTCTTCTCTATTTACTCTCCTCTATTCTTTGTTTAAATAAAAATACAAATGTGATCTCATTCACAATTTGAATCATTTTTTTTATCTTTTATAACTGATATTTAGAAGTAAAAAATAATTGTCAAATTTTATTTGCTAAAATAAAAAAAAAAAGAAAGGTTGTATGTCTTTTCTTTTGTTACAGTGAATAAATTTTACCTTATAGATGACTGGTCGGATATGAAAATAACTGAAATTAATGTTAACATCCCGAATTATTTATATTTCAACTCAAATATGATTTAGGTTGGTTTAATATCACATTTTTTTAATGGATTTATTTATTATTTTAGAAAACATTTCTATTCTTTCCACTGTGTTTAAATTAATTAAGTGTAGTGAGATAGTATTTGGTAGAACATTTGTGAAGAAAAATAGAAGCAAAAACAATATGATTAAAGGAATAGCTAGAAAGAGAATGTACGTTTTAGCACATTTAATTGATAATTTTTAATTTCTTAAAACAAAACTGAAAAAAAAATGTGCGCCCAGAGTACAAAAATATGATTTTTTTTTTTAAGTATTCATTTTATTGTAATTTTTTATTTGAGGTTCAATACTTATGAACATTATAACTTTAATTTAGCACGGAAATCAAATAACCTACACAGTTAAAAAATCAAATCTTCAATAAATGAATTGATTGTTTTTTTCTTCAGAAAAATATGGAATTGTACTAATGGTATGGTCCATATGTTTTCGGACAAATCTATGATCACAGATAGTTTTTTAGCATATATGTAGTCAATGTGAGAAATAAGATCTGAAAAATACTAGAACTGCACTATTGGTGTGGTCCCATAAACCTATTGCTGGTGAAACTGTCCCACTAGTGTGATTTCATCAATTCTTTAAAGAAGAAAATCGTTCAATTTCTTCCTTGAATATTTAATTTTAATTTTGAAATTAAAAAAAAAATCACAAAATGAAATTGTGATAAATCAATGTATGAAAAAATCTTACAAAATATTATCTTATACAACAGTTGAAACAAAATTTTCTTCCCTTAAATGTTTTTAACAAATACCCTCCTGGATTCATGAATTTAACATTTATCATTTTTTACTCTTCTTTTTTCATTCCCTTTCACAAAAGAAAAGACATACAACCTTTCTTTCTAATTTTAGCAAATAAAATTTTACAATTAATTTTTTATTTATAAATAATCAATTATGAAAGAAAAAAAAATGATTCAAATTGTGAATTTGAGATAACATTTGTATTTTTTATTTAAACAAAGAATAGAGGAGAGTAAATAGAGAAGAATGGGAGGGAGGTGAAGAGAGAAAAAACATGGGACCCACAATGGTATTTTGTTAAGAATTTTGAAAGAAGAGTATTTTGTTCTATATTTTGAAAAAGAAGGGTATCATGTAAAATTTTTCATATGGACGAATTCTTAGTATATCTTTTGCGAGAAGTTATCTAGTTTTGTTATGAAATTTTCTATCCGATGGATGATAATGAGCAGCTAAATGATAATAAATCATTTTTTGCTTAAGAAAAATAATAAAGAGAGTAGTTCGTATATAAATATATTTATTCTTATAATCATTATTACTATATTTAGGTTTCAGATTCAGTTTAATTAATGATTGAATTTATTTAAATATATCTCGGCTTAGCGCTTAACCTGAAAAAAAAAATTATGGTAAAAAGAAGAAAAAAATTGAAGAACTTAATAGTGAAAGAGTTCTAAATTACTTATAATCGAATGTAACCATATATGTGTTCGAAATTCAGCTTAACCAAAATATAACTCAATAAGTTAAAATTATAATTTATTTAATTAATTTTATTCTGCACTAATTCAGTTTGATAATATCAATAATCTGGAACGGATTTACCGTCAAGTCAGAATTACTTAGCCACCTTATAATTTTGAAATATTTAATTATGTATATTGAAATTTTGAATTTTTCTTTCAAAAAGAAGCTTTTGTACAAGAGGAGGGTTCAAATGCACTCAAATTTTTGTGCACCCAAATGCATCATATTCTTTTTCTCTATTTTTAAAGTCTGAATAGTCAATCCGAACCGTTAGATGCGATCTATATATTAAGATGTGCTTGGAGACCAAATTTTATATTTTTTTTGAATTTTTTTACTATTTATCAAGCCACTTTGAAAAATCGTTGATCCAATGGTCCAGAAAATGTAAAATCAGCTATTTTCAAAGTGGCTTAATAAATAATAAAAAAATTAAAAAATATATAAAATTTGGTCTCCAAACACATCTTAATATATAGATCACATCTAACAGTTCGAATTGACTATTCGGACTTTGAAAAATTAGGTGCATTTGGATGCATTTGAACCCTCCTCTTTGTGCAATTCAACCTCCTATAAAATGTTAAGTGTGCGCGCTTGCACTTGCAGCTAGCATAGTTATTAGTTTAGACTTAATTGTTGAATTGAGAGTTAATTAAGTTTCTTAATGAAGAGTGTTTTTGTTTTGTTTTCTTAATTAAGTTTTCACAATTGAGAGTTTCTTAATTAAGTAACTCAAATTTTGAGTTTGGACCCGGACTGTCTAATTTGTTTGGATAAATATTAAAACGACTACTTAAATTTTACTTCGAATCAGATTTATTCAAATTGTGATTGAACAATCTGAACCCAAACTCAAAATTTAAGTTAATTTTGAATATTCGAAACCGACAATCATAAAACTTTAATTTAAATTTTAACTTGTCACATATTATATATTTTACATTTAAAACTAATTGATTTTTTTTAATTACATACAACCGTTTTTCCAAAAAAATAAAATATATAAAAACGATAAAGACGTCCGCTGAATATTTTTTCACTATTGTTATTTTAGTTCGTTGTTATTCGGTTGACAGTTTTAATTTGATTAGTTCGATTAGTTTTTGAAAACCAAATAAATTTGTGATTTAACTAATTTAATCCGATTTCAACTGAACTAAACTAATAAACATTTCCACTGAAAAAAAGAAAAGAAGATCACTTTAATTTTGTTTTGTTTTTCCCTGCAAATTGCTTTTTACCTTATCATCAAAAAGCACTCAAATATTTTCTAAAGATTATTTACGAATGTCTTTGCTGCATAGGATTATAAATGGAGCGAATTCGGGACAGATAATGCTGATATTAAATCATACATCTTTCAATAAGCGAATACAAATATATAGAGATGAGCTACAATGTAAAACACGTTTATACTCTACGCAATATTTTCATTTTCAAAGTTCAAATAGCTTATTCGAACATTCCAATATGTTCTTTATGTATATATAGAGTAAAGCTAGAGTGATGTGCTCACCAAGAGAGTTTGGTAAGCACAACTTTCAAAAAATAGTAAACAAATTTCAAAAAATATAAAATTTGATTTCCAAACACATATTAATACGGAGAACAAGATGAACAGTTTGGATTGGTTATTTGAACTTTAAATCCAATGATTTATAGTTCAATGTACAAAAATGTTTATATAGTGCAATGTAAAGTAATCCATCTCGACACCACTGCGTAGCGCAGATGGTAAAGGCACCCCACTCTCCTTTGAGAGATGTGGGTTCGATTCCAGCCAAAAGCTAGAAGATGTGCGAGTGTGTGAGGCCTACGGGCATATCTCAAAAAACAAAAGTAATCCATCTCAATCTCTCTCTATATATATAGCTTATCAAATTATCGAATTAAAATATGAAAAAAGGAAAATTTCATTAGTTTACAGATAAGAATTATTCTGTATTTGATATTTCAGATAATTCATATATGCAAAATCTTATATAATAGTTTTTTTTTAATTATTTTTTAATAACACGGCATTTATAATTAGTCGTTCTGAAATACAAAATCATGTGTGTGTGTGTATTGAGCTCTGTAAGTCTGTAACAATTTTATATAATGATGTTTAAAACTTATTTATATTTTTCTAAACAATTAATGTGACGTACAAATGTATAATTTTATTATATTATATATATCATGTATATGTTGCACTTTATAGCAGTATATTTATTTATTTTCTGTTTACTTAGATTGAATTATTTATATTATTATTTTACTCATTATCATTTTGTTATTGGTTATTTTTTTTATTGGTAAAAATCAAAGATTTAAATAGCGTTTATCGCGTCATAATGAAATTGCTAAAAAAATAACACTATGCTCATTTTTTTTTTTTTGATCCTTTAAAAGCTCGTAGGCCAGATACATTGAAAGTATTACATTCTCCTGCTTGGATATATAATTTGCCTAAATCCCTCCCTATCCAGATAGAAAAACAACATAAAAGTATTACAGCCTATTCCAGAAACAACGAAAAAGTAAAACCCGATACATTCCACTTCTCCTTTCTGCCCTTTTTTGCTAAATAATCAGCTATCTCATTGTGGCCTCTATTCACAAAAAGGCATTGGTACTCCTTGTTATCCATCAACAGCTTCCATACCTCTAGAACTTTCTTACAGGCTCTCCAATCCATTTGTGTCGGTGGTTGCAATTTGGTTACTATTTCCTACAGCTCCTTACAATCAGTGAAAAAATCACATTGAGATATACCCAATTTATTTGCCTGTTGTATCTCTAATTTCAAAGCCTGTGCCTCGGCTTGCATTGAGCAGCATGCTTGTACCGCTCTTGAGGTGTACCGTTTCAGAATATCCCCTTCTTTGAATACAACCCCAATACCTCCTTCCCAATTTCGTACCCAAGATCCATCTGAGTAGCATGTGATTGAAGAGGGCTCCCTCTGTTGCACCTCCCTACATTGACTAACCGGCAATTTCTTCGTGCTTGCCATCTGGGTTTCCACCGATACCTGGTTCAAGTATCTGAAAAAAACCTCCACATTTGGATTCTTCCCTGCATAGGCCCTGTCATTTCGGCATCTCCAGATTGACCAGCATATATTCGCAAAGGAGGTCCACTGGTCGTCTGATAGCTGTTCTATTTGCTGCTGCGGATTCTCCTGAAACAATTCCCACATCCTGTCTGATCTGACTGCTAGAGGGCTAGCGAACCAGCAGCTTCTAGAAAATGGGCAATTGAAAATGAGATGAGGTATGTCTTCCTTTCCTTCCCCACAAGTGGCACATTGCAACTCAGGGCCTCCTACTCGTGAAGCGAGAATGACCGATAGTGGGAGGGCCTTATTGCATAGTTTCCAGATGAAGATTCGTACCCTTGGTAAGATGTCCCCCTTATCCCAAATCAGTGACCAGAACTTAGCACCTGGTGCATTTCGCTGCCTTTCTGTACCAGTGATAGTCCTATAAGCCCTATTAACTGCAAATTCACCACTTGGGGATAATTTAAAAATTAACTTATCTGGACCCGCGTCAAGTCTTGGAGGATTGATTTTGTCCACTATGTGAAGGCAACCGACATGCCCCACCAACTGGATAATTTTCTCCGTATCCCATTGACCGGTGCTTTCATGTACTAGGTCTATTATTCGGAGTCTTCCTCTCTGTTATAGCGCCGATAGTATCATAACTTTTATGGTTCGAAAACACTATAGCGCGTTATTTAAAACCTTGATAAAAATAAAATATGGAAAAAACAAATGATTTACAATATTAAAAAAAATGATTTACAATATAAATAATAATATAGAACAAACACAAAGCTAATCATTTTGAATACTACGGATATAAAATATCCGATTAATGCGGTAGCTGTCTCGTTTTAATTTAAGAGAAGAAATCATCTGTATTATGACTTTTAATATTATTGAATGGAACCATGGAAGTTACCATTCTTAAATTCTTTCTTGATATAGAAACCACGTGAAGAGAATTATATCTATGATCAAATAACTGTTAAACACCGAATATCTTTTTAATAAAAGCTAAATTATTTAACTATTTACTATGAGGAGAGTTTAAATGTCTCCATCATATCTTTAATTTCAAAAATATTAATAAATTAAAAATTAAATAAAATTGTTAGATATTATCTATGTTATTTTTTTCTATGGACTTATAAAAATATATCATATTTCAATTTTAATTTTATGTGAATTAATTATTTAAAAATTAATATTTAGAAATTATTTACATAAACATATTTTTATAAACTTATAATAACAACTAAAATAAAATTAAAATGTCATATTTTTTATACATATACATACATAGATAAAATAATATATAATATATCTAACCATTTTAGTTTCACTTTTAAATTTTAAATTTTGAATTATTAAAATTTTTGAAAATAAAGGCACGAGAAAAAAAGAAATGGAGAAACCTACGCTAAATAGACTTTTTCTCCTCTGACCCGAACGTTAGGATATTTTCTTTACCGAAAAGAGAGCGAGTGGCAACTACCAAATAATGGCGAGAGCCACGGTAGCCGGGCTGCTCACTCTGCCTTTTTCTAACAATCGGAAGGTATTTAAGTCTACAACCGCTCTCTCCCTTTTCAATTTCCATTTCTACATAAATTGTTAGTTTACCTTTCTCTCTCTGCCTCTCTCTCAAGTCTCAACTGTTACCAATTGTATCGATGTAGTCGAACTCGTGCCGCTTTCGGTGTGCCGCTCGTTCCAACAACGGCCGAGATGCTTCGCCAGCCATCAAAATAGTCGTTGAGGGAGTCACCGAGCTATTGAGGCTCTTCTCTTCTAAGAAGTCTAGGTCAATTCAGATTTGCTACTTTTAAACACCCTTCATTGGTCTTTAATAAGTTTAAGGTTATTCTCTAATTTGAGAAAAGGACTTACTACTCGTTCCGGCAATCAGTGGAATAAAATTAAGATAAGGAGGGATCAAGTTACAACAATTTTTGAGTTACAACAAGTTACAACAACTATTTTCTACATTTTTAAAGTCCAAATCGTCAATCCAAACTGTTAAATGTGATATCTACAATAAAATGTGCTTGGAGACCAAATTTTACATTTTTTGAAATTTTTTTACTATTTATTAAGATGGGTACAAAATTCAATGGTCTAAATTTGACTAGTTTTTATACCCATCTTAGTAAATAGTAAAAGAATTCCAAAAAATGTAAAATTTGGTCTCCAAGCACATTTTATTGTAGAGATCACATATAACGGTTTGGATCGACGATTTGGACTTTGAAAATATAGAAAATGATTGTTGTAACTTGTTGTAACTAAAAAATTATTGTAACTTGATCCCTCCTCAATTAAGATAGGTATATCAGTCAAACCCAAATAAGAGATTAAAACAAACCAAATTTAAAAAACCAAAGTAATTCAAGTAAGTTTCAAGTAAATTTCGGTTTGTTTGGTTGAATCAAAATAAGAGATTAAACTGAACCTAATATAAAAAAAACCATAGTAATTCAAAAATTCAACCGAACTTAACCATTTAATCCAAAATCTGTTGGTTCGGTTGAAAACATATATATAGAGAGTGTTGTGGGGCATCCTGTTAGTGACTCTCAGTATATAACATGTCTAGTGACATCCTGGTATAATAGGAACTACCAATGGTCCAATGCATTATGCATAGCCGAAATAATGCCAAGTTGTTGCTAATTTGCTGCCAAGGCACCGTTATACACTCACAAGAAACAATGTGGCATCAAAAATATTTCAAAACGACATTTTTCCATGCATAATATGACGTACCAAATATCCAGGCCAGATTTTGTTGCAAAATTGGTATGAAACATACACATCGCAGTTCAATGTGTAGTTTCTTAATTCTCTATGGCATAACATAACCCCAAGTTTATAATCAACTACTTATAGAGGTGCATGTGTTGTAATTACTTGATGAGATTTTCTTTTTCACTGTTTTATTGAAATACTAAACCTACAAAGTGAAATATAACTACCACTGACAGAGACTCTATTGAAAGAAATAGAGGACAGATGCCTTCAATTAGTTGCGTTGAAGATGTTTTAGAGGTTATTCAAGATGACTATCAACGAGCTTATTTTCTCACTGGTAATGGTTTTTATATTAAGCATATTATTAATAACCAAATTGCTCCTGGAATATAATTAAATTTAATGTATATAGTTAATTTTTTAAAACCATATGTGTGGCTAAGCACCTTGCATAAAGATCCCCCACTGGATCTGTACACTATGGTACAAATTTTATATATTGCCCTTGTATCGGGTAGTTGTAATAAGATAATTTGTAGACCTTTCTTATGCACAAAAACAAAGACATTGTTTTATATCGGGCAATGCAAAAACAAACAGAGACTGATTGTGATAACTCAATACATCTCTCTTCAATAGGAAATTGGGTCCATTTACTGGAATTTGATTTAGCGAAAATATTTTTTCCTTATCCTTGCCTAATAAAGTTTGTAACATATCAATTCTTGCTTGAAAAATTACATTTTATCACTAAGAGCAGGTAATTTCACAGTGGATATTTATGCTGAAGACTGCTTGTTTGAAGATCCTACAATAAAATTCCGTGGTATGTACTATATTTGCATCAGGATTCCTCCAACAAAGCACTTGTACTTGTTTTCTATTCGAGTTTAAAGTTTGCATTTTGCACAGCCTAGATAAATTTATGGAGGCAAAAAATATTTTTTTCCCCTTTTGTAAGGTAGAGACAGGTATGGTCAAAATTTGGACTTGCTTGTACCTTTCTTTGACAAGGCTTCCCTTGAGCTAGAAAAAATACAGAAGGTACCAACATCTTTAATCAACCTCTGTTATTTTATTGTATTTCTATTTATAAACATAGATTTGTTTATAAAGTTTTATAAACAAACTCAATTATGGCAGGGCTAGCAACACTTTTTTCAGTTTTCTTATTGGCTTTCCTTTTAGGATCTCAGCCCTGAAACAAGTTCCATTTTGGCTTCATGGAAACTAAGGTACTTGTGTGAAAACTATTAACAGCTAACTATTGTACATTCATGAAATTAAAATGAAATTAGAATAGAAATAACTGATATTAATTTAAATTTAATTTCAAAAACATTGCACTCATGCAAATTGTGATTGCTTTAACCGCTCAGAAATTGCAAAAGAAAACCAATTAAAAGAAATCTTTCTATTTATGAAATTATCATACATCCTTGAAATTGCAAATGAAAAATCCACCTATGATTTGAAATTGGAATGAAATTACCAATGTAGATGCTCTTATATTGTATCGTATTTTCAGAACTTATCTAAAACTTCCTTGGAGGCCACTTATTTCCATAAAAGGACAAACAACTTATAACTTGGACAAAAACTACAAGGTAGTAATTCTTGTTTTTCAAACTTTATTTTCAATTGATTATCCTATTTAATTACACAATTAATATTGATCTAATTGCAATAGTTTTTGTTATTTTATGTTTAATAGATCACAAGACATTCTGAGAGTTGGAATATATCTGCAATAGAGGCAATAGGTCAGATATTTGGGTTCAACTCTAGGGAGATTGATGTGTAAAATTCTAAAAGTATCGGTTTAGTGAGTATACGGGTAATTAAATTAAAGACAGTCAATATCATAGTAAAATACGACGGAAGCATGGAAAAGTTATACATGTATTTATCATGCCGAAAGTTCCAATTTACATTTGATGTAAATACATTCGCTGTTAATATCGGGCATTCGGGGTTGATCGCATCCAGTCGAATTATTTACTCTGGAACGAATCAACATATTGTTTGGCTGAAGTTTAAAATTGATTTTCAATTACAATGCTCAACACATGGAATTTAATCTAAAACCCACAATATGTGCACTCTATCTTGTCCCTGTTACTTGTATGAGTAAATGTGATAAATAATGAATACTTATCACAATTTATAGAAATACAATTGAGACACAAAATATCAGTAGAATTAGAATCTTGTTGAGCTCATCAAGCATCTTAATGAGTTTCATCTTTCAAATCTATCAAATTGGTTTAAATATTTCTGAACCGTTGATATCAATTTACTTAGTAATGCATTTATATGCAAATTGTATATATTTTTATTAATGTTGAGTGGTAAAAATAATGATAATAAATAAATACATCAAAATTAACTTGTATACATTCTTTTTTTTTTACCACTTTGACTTTATATTAATAATTCAAAAATTTGTAAAGTTTGTATGTAAATAAGAATCAACCAACTTTTCTGATTATGTACTAGCCAACCAATTTCTAACTTTCTGCGATCCATCATTATGGAAATTTCTTGCAATTAAACAAACATCTATCATTATCGAATGTAGATTAGAGATAGAAATATGGCTCATAATCGAAGCTCCAACTACACAAGCATGGCCACCAAAGAGGGGAGAATTTAAATAAATACGAAGTTCAGCATTCCAGTTCGCTCAAGCAAAGGACCGACAAACCAAGAGCTATCTAAAATTGATATGGAAATTGGATGATTTGAAAAAGTCAGCCAAATCGGGCTAAAGTTTTGAGCCACAATTCAGCTCAAGTCAACCTCAGCTTGAAACCAAATAAGCGGTGTGTCACATTGGGGTCTCAGAAAGCAGGTTGCTCAAGACATCACTAATGAGCCAGCACAAAATAGTAAATCAACACAAGCAGCTATTTGAGAATAAATCATTACGCCGACATTCACTAACTAAGCGGATCACATTAAACCATTACAAATATTTAGGAAAAAAACAAAAAACAAGAATTGCTACATCAACCACATTAAGTTTTACAACACAGCTAATAGAAATTAAGCTAACAATCAACAACTGCTTACATGAGAACCTGTTAAATTTCACTAAATTACACCATTAAGTACTTGCCACTTATCCTCCTGCATTTCATCAGACAGACACAGTAACTCAGGATAACAAGTCTAATGACATTATTTAGGCCATACGTTACCTAAAAAAATAAGAAAATTGATGACAGAAAGCTAATAAAAAAATGACAAAAGCCTCTACAGTAAACATTGTTAGTACCTGAACTCAGATCAGAAAGGTGGAAAGAGACTGATATAGTGGTAACTTGATCAGACCCCAAGGATACCTAAGATGAAGCAGAGAAGGGGGAGATGTCAATAAATTATCTTACGTAAAATTTGCTATTGTTATATATAAAAAATGACACAGAACACTCAAGAAATCAGACAACTATTCAACTTGATAATTCTTACGATAACAACCGTTATATATAAAGATAAAATTTTGAAACCAGGCATTTTCGCAAATCTATAGAATATTATTATGTATAATACACAGATCATGCATTAAAAATGATAAGAAACTAATGTGTGTTTTACTGTTCATCAATTTCAACAGTCTAAATTAACAACTCCCAATGCATCTTCAAACCACACTCAGATAGCATAATAGGCTATCCTTTTTGTTCAAAAACACTCATATTTCTTTTAGTTTTCAAACTTATTTGGATTAATTTGACAAATTTTGTCAAGATTGTCAAATAATTCCATTGTCCATGGATTCCAAAAATAACCAACTAGAAAATAGATTAAAAAAAAAATAAGATGAGACAATCTGACCTAATACCATTAAATTCTCAATGTCAAAGTTTCATAATAGATAAGACATAATTATTTCATTTTGCAAAAAAAATAAAAAAAAACACTTTTTTCAAGAGAAACAAAAAGTACCATTTGTTGCACGGAGCAGTGGGTTTCCTTGTTGACCCCTAACCACATTATGAGGTTGAGTACTTGATGAGGGCCCGGGTGCAGTAAGAGCAGCATGGTTACCCATCTCTGAGAACCCACTTGTTTGAAAGATATGATCAAGGTGTTTCATGAGCGCATTTGATTGACTCTCAATAAACCCTATCGCTTCATCAGCCCTAGCAGCCCTTGCCGCTATCATGCTAGCGATTCTACAGAGTTCCTTGTACCGTGCTTCGGTGGTAGACACTCTAAGACTGTTATCCAGATCATTAGCAAAATGACTCGATCGTGCATCCTTGATCCACCTCCTGATAATATACTGATCTGGCAACTCCTTAATATTTTTTAAGTCGAGGACCTTAAGCATGTGTGCGCATTGGATACCAGTCGATTCAAAACGCTTGCACGTGCATGTGATTGAGTGATCCAAAGAGTCATACCTGACAGTATGCTCGCCGGGTTTCTCATCGATCGTCACTTTGTACTCTGCAACCATGCCGGATGCAGCATGCGGGTATGCCATGCTGTTCATGTAGTCTTCGAACTCTGCTTGAAACATTTTGAAAGCTGCAGTGGTATACAGGTTGCCAACCTGCTTTAGAATTCGGAGAGTAGGGATTGGCAGGGGGGCCTCGGTATCCATCGGTAATTTCGTCGATCTGTAATCCTCGAGTATCATATCATATTTCTTTAGCAGTTGAAGGAGATCTTCTTGCTCATTCAACTCTTTCCTCAGCTGGGTCATCATATTCTCCTTTCGTAATGTCGTAATTATGTCGGCAGTGAACACGTGTTTCCAGTACGGCAAAGCCCAGGTCTCTTTTGTTTTAAACAATTCATTCATCCACTCATTATCACCAAGATTATACTTCTCAATTAATTTATCCCAAGCCAATAGAAACCCTGGTTCATCTTCATTTTCAAACATAACAGGTGCGAAGGCATGCATGAAACTGGCCTTTGCATTGTCTACCAGTTGCTTCAAATTCTTCTTCGCACTATGATACACATGCCACACAGTGGCATGATGCATAGTTCCGGGCCAGACAGAAGCTACTGCATTGGAATACTTCGGACCCACGTCTGTTAGAACTGAGCCCGGTTGCTTGCCATGCATCGCATCATTGAAAGCCTGAAATAACCATTTGATGCCCTCTGCGCTGTCGTCATACATTAATGCAGCACCAAAAACCATCGGCTGTCTGAAGTTATCGACACCGACAAACAGTCCGAAAGGCCGACTGTAGCTGTTTAGACTGTATGTCGTGTCATAGAGTACCACATCATTGAAGTACATGTAGTCGAGACATGACTTCGCGTCAGCCCAAAAGAAATTGATTGCCTTGCCTTCATCATTGCACCCAACAGCATAAAATAACGAAGGGTTTTCAACCTGAAAGTGTAGACGTTACAGGTCAAATTACACTTAGCAAGACACGAATTCATACCCATTTGACTTGTGAAGGATCCTAGTTAAAACTTTGATTAAGATTGAAGCACAGCATTGCATGGACCAATCAGGTTGCTAAGTGATAACACAGCATACAAAGCTGTGTTTTAGTATACAAAATTGATCCTTGCCTTTAGTAGTGGCAACTGTTCAACAAGATATAATATTAAACGTTTGAGTAGGGTTCAGATGCCTCATGTCTTTCATGCCTCACATCCCGATCCCCATTTTAAAGTTCAAACAATTGATCCAAACTGCTCAACTTGATCTCCATATTAAAAAGTGCCTCGCATCCTTATTTTTTGGAAAAAAAAAATTACTATTTTTTTTAGATAGGTACAATATCACAGTTTTTGGATGGTCCAGATTCTTCCGAAAACAGTGATCTTGTACCTATCTAAAAAAATAGTAATTTTTTCCAAAAAAATAATTGGGTCTCTAAGCACATTTTTAATATGGAGATCAAGTTCAATGGTTCGGATCAATTGTTTGGACCTTGAAAACAAAGATAAGGACATGACACACAATTGGGGCATGAAAGACACAAGACACTTGAACCCTGCTCTAAATATTTACATTTTCTAATGTTGTGAAAATACTCGGGGAAAATCTGTGACAATTATCTTTTAATTCACTGTGTTTTTCCTTGAGCAGGATATAGAAAACCTACTAGAAGCTACCATTCGGGGAAAATCTGTGATGACTATCTTTTAATTCACTGTGTTTCTCCTCGAGCAGGATACCAAAAACCTACTAGAAGCTGGTATATGAAAGGCACAAGATACCATTTTGTACTGCAGAGTTGTCTACTCAAATTAAATACCTGGAGGTTCTGAAGGTACTCAAGAGCAGCCCCCGCATCTCCAGCCAGCATGCCATGCATGCGTTTCCGGCGCTGGTAGTCAGGCAAATCGAGCTCAAGCATCTTAGACTTGAGTTTGTGAGAGCGTAACTTGTGCACACTTTCAGGGTCCTCTAGAGGGTGGTTGTGTTCTGAGACAAACTTAGAGACTTTAAACGATTTGCTCGGAGGTTGGACCTTGATAATCAGGCACGCTTGGCAACCTGTTCTGCTAGGAGTTGGGCCCGCACGCCTTGGCGTCTCTTCAGGGTCCCTGTGCTTGTCCTTCTCAGCTGTAGAAGGGAATATTAGTTGAAGAATTAAAACAAATAATGCAGAGGTACAATTGCCAGTTTGTAACCAAGAATTGCAACGATTTCAATCCGCAGTCAGTAGCCAATACAGGTTCAGATAATGTTACCCTAATATAAACAATTAAACTGCAACAGACAAGTAGGAATAAGAGTTTACTCAGATCTGGCAACCAGTATAACGTGCTGAATCCATTTGTTGGTTATTTAAGAATAAAAAAACTTATAGGGCTGTAAATCATGTATTGGCCAAGACATTAATACTAAAAGCTAAAGAGGGGTGTATTTTTGGTATGCATTGCTACCAGCTGGTATCATTACTGTTAGGACTACTACTACTATTACTATTATTATTATTAGTGCTACTACTACTACTACTATTTTTATTACTTTTTATTACTATCTACCTTGACTTTATGATTATGATTGGGTATCATTTCTAGCCTACCCCAACTTGTTTGGAACTAAAGGCTTGGTTGTTGTTGTTATCGTAACCAGCTGGTAGACAAACTTGCAGGGGCAGAAGGTAGTGTTGGGGAAAGGGTACTAAACCCCAAAGTCTCAGTTTTCTAGTTCCACCCATGCAAATTTGCATAGAAAAAAAAGGCTAGGAACAACATACCGAAACCCTCTCGAGAACAAACAAAGATGCGTGAGACAAGCATGCCCTTGTGCTTCTTCTTGTATGACTTGCGTACACTAAACCCAACATGCTCAGCATACTTGTTGTAGAAGGCGTACGCATCATCCTCAGTCTCAAAGCGCATGTCAAGAGCAGGCCCATTCTTTGGGTCATACAGTGGTGGTGGAGCCCGCGGTCCCAGCACCATCTTCACCGCAGGTTGATCAGCCAGTGGGTGGTTATGCTCCTCTACAAATTCTGTGACCCTGAAAATTTACAAATTAGGTTTAATAAACTGCAGAAACCAAATAGTTGTCACATAAAGTCAGGCTTTTATACACCCCCCCCCCCCCCCCCCCCCCCCTCCAAACCCTCCTCCTTCCACCACAAAGAAACAAGTACCTTTTACTCATGATGGTAAATTCACCATGCTATAAGAGAGAGAGAGCAGAGGTAAAAGTGATCATTCAGGATACATCTTGCTCAGGATTGTTCAAAAGCTGAGTACTTATTTCTCAAAAAAATAATTGTTGGAGTTCTTCGTTTGTGTTTCATGTCTTTAGTTAAAAAAATATGTGAAATTCTTTATATTATATTTTTGAAGTTCCTTGGTTTCTGCAACCAATTTTTATTTTCTTTTACAAGGAATGAAGGTAAGCTCAATACACTGTACTATTTCTAATTTGCTGGATTGAAAAGTTGGATGATTTTAATGAAACTAATTCAAACTGGTTATAATAATTCATTTTCTCCATTTATGATGCTATATCTGTGTGCTTCCTAATATTTGGTGAGAGGGCAATTCATTTGTTAGATGTTAATCAGATAAACAATGATGGCTGTTACTAACCAACCCTTAGAGCTCCATCGAGATGATTAACTGATGGAATATTTAAAAAAAAACAAGTCACAGGGCAAAGGCAATAGAGTCTTTATTTATACGTCTTTACAATAATAATCTGTTTGCTTTCCATAATATTTTATTAATTCTCATCCCCGTTTTAATATATCTTCTAAAACATGACCCATTTTCAAAAGGCCCTCAATTAGATCACTTTAGACTCTCTGTGCCCCTTCTTCATCTCAAATTTTATCTCAGAAGATTTTTATTCTGAACAACCTGGCCTCATGAAAACAATAAGGAACTCTATATTTTTATTAATTTAAATTTTTTTTGGCTTAAATGCAATTACTAGATACTGCAAAATTATTTTGTTAATAAGAATTGTTGGTATCATAAACATAGCATATATCCTTTTAAAAAAACAGAGAGAATTATCATATGTCCAGCATGCAATAGCATATATGCAAAACCACCCAAAAAAAAGGAGAGGAAAATTTACCTAAACGCACCACAAGGGATGATCTTTATGCAAAGACATGCGCCACACCCAGTCCTTGACCCAGGAGCGCGAGGGTTCTTGGTCTCGGTTCTCTCCTGCTTGAACCCTTGCCTATGGCACACAAACCACCTCTTCGTGACAGCGAGGCGAGTATTTCGGCTCTTGTGCGACTTTCTAACCACAAACCCGATTCCCTCAGCGTACTTCTTGTAGAACTCGTACGCGTCATCCTCTGTCTCGAAATACATGCCGATTTTCGGCTTGAAATCGATGTCCTCTTCGTCCTTCTCTCTTTCATTTTCCTCCACGATCGCAACTGGGAGGGATGATTCGTCGGGGTTTGTGTCGGATTCGGGCAGCACCTCCGGATCCGCCATTGTTGCTGGGGTTTTGGTCGGTCGTTGCGTTAGAATTGGAGGGGGGGAGGCGGAGCTGAAAGAAATTGGGATTTGCTATGCCCTAGATTGCGATGTTGCCAGATGTGTCGAATTGGAGAGTCAAAGGCTCTATCCTTTAGGAATTCAGATTCCCTAAAGTACCCTGAAATTTGAGCTTGTATCCCTACCGTCCGATCAGAATCTGCACGACTATTAAAATCACTCTTGAATACTACATAGGTCCAGATTCTGATCGCACGGTCATAATTTAAACTCAAATTTTAAGTTACTTTAGGGGATTTTGAACCATCATTTGGTGAGATTTTTGGTTGCTCCTGGTACATGCTATTAACTCGAGACCGTAACTTTTGAAGATTAAAAAGGGACCCGCTTCTTGAGGTAGAATATTTCGTACGAAAGTAACCTGGGGCATGACACATAGTATGGCCTCGGACCGGAGAGAAGCTGGTGATGCGTGCGCTAATCGCAGTGGTTTTGGAGGTATGAGCGGAAAGATGCGTACACAGTGAGGTCACATGGTTCCGGACACAAGGATTGAACCATACAGACCGGAGCTGCCAAAGTGGCTCGGTGGAGAGTAAGAGTGGAGGGAGTGACGCTTATGTAATTTTGTCATTTTTGGCGCCTCGTGAGCGCAGTATATTGTTACCTTAAAAAGAAAAAGAAAAAGAGCGCAGTAACATCCACAAACAGATGCATCTTTTCTTGAGTGAGGTTACAGTACATTGCAACACGCGGATTGGTTTGTGTATTAGATTCATATTATTATTTTTAAAATTTAAATAATTAATTCAAATCGTTTAACATTATTATTATATATAAAATTTAAAATATTTTATAGATTAAATTTTATATTATTTGAAAAAAATTATATTTTTAGACAAATAGAAAATTACTTGATAAAAAAAATTTGAACTATTTGAAAGTAGTGATTCATATCATCTGAGATATCTCATATTTTGTGTTTTTTTTCCGGAAAATCTTAACCGTTTAAATATATTCGATATGAATCTCAAAGTTCAAATAATACTGCCCCCTGCGCTATCTCCGAATAAGATATCTGAGAGGATACGCACTCGTGATTTTCTATCTACTTAAAAAATATCAATAAAATAATAAAAAATTTGATTTCTAAGTATATTTTCATATGATGATAATATTAAAATGTTCAGATTGATTATTTGTACTTTGAAAACAGATATATAAATCCAATGTACGGACCGATCTGGATATTGCAATGTACCATAGTCTCACTCTTTTTTTCTTTCTAATTTTAGTTGAAACTTAACTTGATTACAAATGGAACTTTATATTCCAACCAATTTGAACTCAAATCGAATTTTAATTCTGCACGAGCTGTTGTTATATCATTTAAAATAATTGAAGCGCGCGTAGTTGATTATCAACAATATTATAAATTATAAAGGATGTGTTTATATTTAAAAAAAAAAAAAAAAAAAAAAAAACTAAGTCTGTAGATGACTATATAATTCAAATTGAATTTATATTTTGAGTCGATTTTAAGAGAGCCAACTAAAATGATTTGGCCCTTTCAAAGAAAAAAACTAAAATGATTAGAGAGATGGTGACCTTTCTGCCTATTCTGTCTCCACTTTTCCTTCCTCCTCTCCCTCATCTCTTTGTTGTCTTTCTAAACCTTGATTGAGTTATATTTTTCGTCTTATTATGCTTCACTTGAAACATATTGTCGGCTGCTGTGTTATACATTATTTTGCTCTGATCGTACACATATTCAGACTGACAAGTTGGACCCAAATAAAATCGGTTTACTTGTTTTTATAAAACCACACAAGTTATTGGACAGGTCAAAACTAGTTTAGAATTAATGATGTTTAAAAAAAAAAAACGATTCATTTAAATAAAGAAAAAAAAATCACGTACATCTTCTAAATCCGAAATTTTTATTAATAGCATAAAAAAAAAAACCAAAACACCCTCATTTGATCAAAATTCAAGAATTACCCAGGCCACAGAGCCAATCTGCAAACCCAATTAATACGGTCCGCACATCCGATCCGTGGTATACTTTAATTTGTTTGTATGTCACAAGTAAAAAATGGACCATTAACTCTTATAAATAAAAAAAAATTAGAAAACTGACATTTTTAAATATAGACAAAATGAAAAGTTTATAAATGTAAAATTACTTTTAATAGAAAAGATAGTAAATTGAATAAATATGTTAGTTCTTGAAATTTTGATGGATAAATATGATATAAGAATTTTAAAAGAAAAAAAAATTATTTTTTTAAACATTTAAAAGGTATACATAAAATTTCTCTTTAACTAAAATCTTTTTTTTTTTTTGAGATCGAAGTTCTTAATTTGAACTAAAGCCTACAATGCTAAAGTAAACAGAACATAAAACGCTAAGGTGGTTCAGGCAGCTCCGTCTTGGGTTTTTTTCTAATTTTATTAATTTCCACAAGACTTCGTATGAACCTGGTTTTTTAAATTTTGATGGATAAATATGATATATGAATTAAAAAATATATATATTTTAAAAACTTTTAAAAGGTATACATAAAATTTGTCTTTAAATAAAATCTTTTTTGTTTTTTGTTTGAGATCGAAGCTCTTAATTTGAACTAAAGCCGAAAATGCTGAAGTGAATAGAACAAGAAACACTAAGGTGGTTCAGGCAGCCCTGTCTTGAGCTTTTTCGAATCTTATTAATTTCCATAAGACTTTGTATGAACATGGTTTTTAACATATTTGTGAGTCTTCTAAAAATCTGTGTGTAAGGTTCAACTACCGGTATAATTCGGAAATAAATCAGTTGCAATTCCAAAGGATTGTAGAGTCCTTTGATTCTAATCTAACTGTTTATTTAGTGGAATGCAGCAGAAAAAAGAAGTTGATTTTTGTGTACAAATCTCGAAACCTATGAACAGTTGGGGTTAAAAAAACATAATCAAATATTGTAACTGCTTAAATTTTTTAAAGAATGACGTGCTATAAGTTAAAAAGAGAAACTAACAAAATAAGAAAAATAACAAAATAAACCTACAAATACATATTTTTTAAGCAATACTTGAAGAGGAATAAGTGTTACATTGAACTGCTCTAATAGAACCTTTATATTATACTTTTGTATAATATAAATGACGTTAAAAAAGCAACAAAGAAACAAAAAATAATAAGAAGTAAACAATATACATTTTATGTACTACTATTGCTATACTATGATTAGGTAGTCCTAAAAAATCATATGTATATTAATGAAATTTCTTGTTGTTTTTATTTATCTAATCCTCTGGAAGCCTACAAATCAATGTTATCATAATCGACCCGATAAAGCTTCGGTTCAACGATTTATCGGTCGGACCGATGGGTCAATCGGTTCAACTGTTGATTTTTTAAACAATTATATATTACATATTTTTGATGAAAATTCACACACATATATTGATTAATATACTGTATAACTGAATTATATTTAAAAGAAAACAAAAAAGGGAAAAATAAATAAGAAACATACAGAACCCAATTACAAAACATGAGTTTATTGCATCATATTTCTATATTTTAAAATTAGTAAGTAACAATTTTTGTTTGTTTAAGCTATCATTATTAATAATTATGTTGAAGTCATTCCTACTTAAAAATATAATGCTAAAGTGAGCTACAATTTTTATTTTTGATCCCTTCATTCAAATTTTTCCAGTTCATTGCTAATTCAAGATAAAAAAAAAAAAAGTATATCAGATTAACTAAACACTTAATTCATATAAGTTGAACACTAACTCCTAATAATAAGATTGATTCCAAAGATAATAATCATTGTAGCCACATTAGTAGTGATATATCGAATCATATTTAAGATATCAGAAGAAACACATACATGAAAAAAAAAATTAATAATTAAACGACCTAATAAGTAAAAGTATTTCAGCCTAGCGCCTCCACCAGTTCAAGGGATTGGGGACGATTGGATCAAATTCAGTCTAATATCCGACCAGAGCTGTAATGTGTATCAAGATTCGTACACTTGATATGTACAAATTTTTGAAATTCTTTACACAAATTTGAATACAAATTAGACGGTTATGACATGATATCAAACCAAATTTGATATAATTTCTATCAGACCGCCTCATATTCTGGGTCCGGATCCCCTAAAGTAACCCAATCTCTGGGTTTTGAATCGAGACTGTCCGATTCGAATCCTTTGCTATTCAAACTCATCTATCGGGATGCGTGCACTCAACCTCAGATAGATTATCACGAATTCAAATCGAACGGTCCAGATTTAAAATCCAATCTTTGAATTACTTTACTGGATCTGAACTCCTTATATTCCCCCATTCAAAAGTTTGATACTTCTTCAAGTTGTGTCTACTAATTGTTGAAACAAAATAATGAGGTACAGATTTCATAGCACAATTTTGTAGCCGAGTGCTTTACGATCCACGCGATCCAATCCATGCACATTCACTTCAATATTAGTACACATATCTTAAAGCAGATTGGACATTCACGAAATCCATTAGACTCAAATTTAAATTTGATGAGCATCAGATCCAAACCCTTCCCTAGTACTGTTAATGTGATCAGTTCGTTATTTTCTCTCTCATAAATTATCTAGCCTGACTGTGTGCCCTTTACTTTTTTTTTTTAATGGTTGGCTTAGCCAACAAATGTATTGATAAAGAAAAATTTATATACAAGGCTGTGTCCCCTTTACAAATTCGCTTCAAATATGGATGGATATGAAATAGAAAACATAATTCACTGGTCTTAAACTATGAAACACAAAAAGTCTTAACAAAAGCGCTGGAATTTGATCATGGTCATGTATAGAAGAATAGATAGAAAATCAAAGCTGGATATAGGATATTGCACTTTGCAGTTTGCACATTGCTAGTTAAAAATAAAAAATATCTCCCGATTATTATTTTCTTACCATCTTTAAAATAAAAAAAAGGGAGCATCTAGCTATCCCCTGTAACAATCCCCCATTTCATCCCCCAGACATTAACTACTTCAATAATTACTAACTACCTAGGGGGACCACTTACTATTTTGGGACCACATAATATTTGAAATATTTTATAACTGGCCCACGCAAGTATTCATCTATAATGCATCAAGTATTAATGTATAACACAAAGTATTCACACCTAATATATCAAATATTTTTAAAAAAAAATTGGACACGTTTTTAGAGGTGGGATTTTTTTTTCTACGTTTAATATAATCAATATTTCTGATGATCTGATGATCGGTGAAGAAGTTTGCAAATCTAAAATCACGAATGTTTTCTACATAATTTTATCTTTAAAATGAAATCCATGATGACATACTTTCGAGTTGTCCGTTGCACAAGTATTCATCCTTATTGAGAAAGTATTCATCATCGTCGTGCAAGTGCAAATATAAAAACTGGATACACTCATCCATCTTTTACACATTTTTAGAGATGGTTTTTTTTTCTCCATTCAATCTAACCAATATTTCTGACGATCTGTGAGGAATTTTGCAAATCTAAAACCATGAACATTTTCTACACAATTTTATCTTTCAAATGAGATCCATGATAACATACTTTCGAGTTGTTCGTTGCACAAGTATTCATCCCTCATCGAGAAAGTATTTATCCTTGTCGTGCAAGTGTAAATACAAAAACTAAACATATCACTCATTCATTTTTTACACGTTTTTAGGGGTAGTTTTTTCTTCTCCGTTCAATCTAAACAATATTTCTAACGATATGTGAGGAATTTTACAAATCTAAAACTACGAATGTTTTTTACACAATTTTATATTTTAAATGAAATCCATGATGACATACTTTCAAGTTGTCCGTTGTACAAGTATTCATATCTTGTCACTCAAGTATTCATTCTAAGACATCAGATATTCATTCATATACCTCTATTTCATTTTTCAAAAATCTTTTTTATGTCATTTCTTAGTACAAAATGACTTAATTCACCATTAATAAAGTTTTGTTCTTTGCAAATAACTTTCTACTTCATGAGGAAGATACGGTTGACAATGATGGATCTGACCCGACAGAGGCGTGCTCAAGTATTCATTTGTACACGTTGAAGTATCTATTCATACACATTGAAGTATTCAATCCCGACAGAGGCGTGCTTGATTGGGATGGAGTGACAGATGATCTTCGGCAAAATGTCCACTGGAGTGAGAGCAGTTGGCATAGATGGGAAAAAAGAAGGCGAAGACGGAGGTGGGAGAGGGATGAGTGATGTAATTGAAATGTTACAAAAAAAGAACAATATTTAAAAGAAACAAAAACATACTTTATTGAAGTATTCATACAAATACGTTAAAGTATTTATGCATAAGATACCAAGTATTCATACATGTACATTGAAATATTCATACCTAAGATATCAAGTATTCATTCATATACGTTAAAGTATTCATACATAAGACATCAAGTATTCATTCATACACCTCTATTTTTTTCAAATTTTGTTTTTCTATCATCTGTTAGTACTTAGTATGCACTGGCCTAATCCACCATTAATGAAGCTTTGTTCTTTGTAAATAAATCGCTACTTTATGAAGAAGATGAACATAGACACGAAAGTGATTAATTGTATCTACACAGACAAAATTAGTTAAACTCGATCCATTTAGCACTCATTTTGAGACAGTCGACAATGATGGATCTGACCCGGTGAAGATGTGCTTGATTGTGATAAAGCATACATGTTGATGTATTCATTCATACATGTTGAAGTATTCATTCATACGCGTTGAAGTATTCATACCCGGCAGATGAGTGCTTGATTGAGATCAAGTGGCAAATGATGTCTAAAACTATTCAAAACAATATATCGTATTACATGCCCTGTCTCCGTCACCATTTGAGTACGCACTGTGGAGTGCGACACACCTGAGATCGCTGCTGCTAGGACATAGCAGGAAATTAGAACAATATATGAACAAGCTATTAAAAAATAAACAAAATTATGAATTGAAACGAAAAAAATAATTAATCATGCCTATGCTTATATGATAATTCCTTGTACTACTGCAAGCATTAGAGCTATAAAAAGTAGAATTGTCGTACCACCAGGTACATAAAACCCAACAGAACCAATATACCTTGCTATTCTTTTGCATTTTACACCCTAAAAGAGAAAAACAAGTCTTCTTTTAAAAAAAGAATATGCTAAAGAAAGAAATCAATTAAAGATAGAAATGAATCACCTTCATGTTTTCAATTATTTTCTCTGGAAGTTTTTGCACTGCATGAAATGCATAAATAATATCATAGGCTACATCATATGATTCGTTTACTTCTAGATCAATTTGCGTATAATCAATATTGGTATTGGCACGGTACCAGTATTAGTTCATTTAGTTTGATTTCTATTCAATTCAGGCTCACAACATATAAGAGCAAAATAGTTAAAATTTAACGGATCATAT
Source organism: Carex pumila (assembly GCA_033356055.1). Taxonomy (NCBI): domain Eukaryota; kingdom Viridiplantae; phylum Streptophyta; class Magnoliopsida; order Poales; family Cyperaceae; genus Carex; species Carex pumila. Next base: position 76,256 of record JARJHM010000029.1, read on the forward strand.
TCATTTGAGGGCTTCTCTGTGGATGTTGCACAATTAATGATAAATTGAGGCGGATGTTGAGTTTAAACATTAAGAGAGTTGCAATAGCAAGTACTGAACAATTAGAACTAAACACAATAACAATTTATACAAAGAAAACCTGTATTAATCACTAGTAAAATAATAAAATGAAAAATTTAATTTCGCTAGTACTTACTGGTACGGTCCTGTACCATCGGGTCAATAATGGTAATCTATTTACGAATTGAAGAATCAATCGAGGTTTTAGAAAAGGCAATCTGAATCTGAGAAAATCCTCTCAGATCGCCTAGTTGCCTCTTTGCTTAGTGGATCCAGGTTTCGATCGTCAAATCAGGTGCCTAGAGAAGTCCAGCACGCCGCTCCGTCACCATCTCTGATTAAAGTGCGCACCAAGTTTGTGCGAATACACTGCCACAATCCTTTTGAGAAAGGTAGAAAAACAAAACTCTTCTTACTTTCTTTTGGAGAGACCAGACCTGTGTGAATACACTTCCACAATCTAATTTTTCCTCTTTGTCTTCAACTTTAGCAAATTGACTGCATCTTCCTACCTCTCGGCGATCCTCCTCCGACGACTAACGACAAGCTCCGGAGAAGAAGCATCTGGTTGGAGAGGTAGAGATTTCCAAGATGGTAAGGTTTCTAGTGGTTGGGTTAATTAGTAGACAGTGTGTGTGGAGGTGTAGAAGGGAAGAAGGCAAAGCGCGCAGCAGTCTGGAATGTCACCAGATCCATGGAGATGGTGGAGGTGCTCTCATGGAGGTGGTGAGATAGGTTGCTAAAGCGTGAGAGAGTTGGATCTTAGATTTTTTGTTTCAAAAACGAATTGAAAGTGGTTGAAGATGCGGGACTGTAGTAAAAGAAGAGATTAGATTGTAGGGACCACAAATTAGTTAAAACTAATAATTATGGTTAGAGAACTGATCTATTTTAACGGGGGATGGAAGCACGGGGTATAATATAATTATCCTAAAAAAAATAGAATCGACATTTTTTTTCTAATTCTATTTTTACTAGATACGCTGATAAGATATGCGCTTCATAAAAGGCAACAACACTAGCTAGCGGATTATGAAGATCATTTCTCTTTCATTTCTATTTCTAGATATTTTGATAGTGTTATTTGTGCCGTATGTTGGGCATCTGTTATTTTGAGGTGATTAGTTTCTGTTTAGTACTGGGTATACATGATTGGCTGTAAATTAACTTGGTTTCTTAATGAAGCTGGGCATATGCCTTTTAATCAAAAAAAAATAAAAGGCAACAACGTTTCTGACTATTTCTGGTAAAAATAGAATTTTTCACAAAAAACCATGTCAATTTTATTATCTTTTATTTATTTTTAAATATGGTAAGGAAAAAAACTCAGAAGTATTTCTTCGCATCCTTTTTCCAGTTGTAATTTTTTTTTCAATTCTTTCTTCTTTCTTGTAGTTATTTTTCTGTTAGTGAAATGCAATTAATTTGCCCGTATGTATGTATACTACTGCCTCAAAAAATAAAATTGCTGGACCAAGGAAAAAGGGTTTCACTAACATTCGGGATTATTTTTATAACGCAGGAGAGCTGAAACCGTTCAAACCGATCTGCAAGGCAAAGTTTTAGAACGTGTTCGACAGACAAACGAGAATAGAAATAGAAATGGAATTGTAAAATTTTTTAACTAAATTTTGCTGTTTATATGAGAAAAAAAAATTCAGTTTGAATGAATTTTTTTTCTCTTACGTATACAGTAAAATCCGAACACGTCAAGTTTTTACTAGCCACAGCACCAGTGCTGGTGAGCCTGTGTTTTGACTGAAGTCGATGCAAATGCTGCATTTCTCAAAGTTTGGTGAGTTTCAAAAGATCATTCACAATTGCAGCATTTATTTGGGCTTTTGGAACCCTCTTGGCCCATATCTAGCCCGCCTGACAAACCACTCCCTTTTGCAAAATGCTACTCGTATATTACAATTCAATTAGTTACATTGTAATACTATTAACCTTTTTTTTCATAAAAATAATGGTACGAAATATCTATCACTTTTATTGAAGCTACCTCAAGAAATTTCACAATATCCCGTGAATACCCTACTCTGAAACCCATTATACCAGTGCCCTGAAACCCCCACAGTCGACACATAATCAACCACAAATCATAGGATAACTAAAAAACATAATTAACTATATAGTGTCCTTGAGCCACACTAAGGCCCTGTTTGGTAGAACTGATGGAATGAGAATAGGAACATAAAAATTTTGAACTGAAAATTACTGTTTATGTGAGAGAAAAAAATTCAATCTGAATGAATATTTTTTTTTCATGTGAACAGTAATTTCGTTGCTGCAGCCGAACATGCCCTAAAGCTAAAAAAGAAAAATTACAAAGCGATCCTCCATATTTTACAATATTTAATTATCCTACTGCTCCATTTGCAGCTAAAATTTCCTGCACTTCCCAAGCCAATACCACACTAGTACCAGTGTTCACCTCAGCTCTCGCAACACCATCCATTGAATCTCAAATGAATCCTAATTATTGCATCCTGAGCTTTCAAAAAGTAGAATATATAGGAACCAAAGTATGCATGGCTTCATAAATTATAGAAAAATATTTTCTCTGTATTCTTCTCATCTGCATTATGGATTCCTATTTCTCCAAGACATATTACAGCATTCCAAAAATTCCAATTAGATAGCAATCTAAGGAAGTTATGATGAACGTTTATATATCACTCCTCTCACTCTATGATGTCATCATGCAGGTCCATTTTGTGTAATATACTTCAAAATGCCATATATATACTCACGCAGGTCCCATTTGCATAATATCATACAAGTGTACAATATGATCGAATCTCGCTGGCAGTAGCTATATTATTCTGTTATAAATTAAATTAAATTACAGGTAGCTATCTGATATTGAGAGTGACACCTCTTCTAAGGGATTAGAAGCAGCGGTTTGATATATAATCTCGTGTCAATATATCAAAGTGGTGGTCATTATGGCTGGTAAAATTTATAGGATTGTAGTTATATGCATCGTTAGGTAGAGGCATTCTATGTGCCATCAGGACAAATATAATTCACATGGAAATCCACTGCAAAAGATTGATATTTTTCGCAAAGGTAAAAGTAACTTTTTACAACGAAGTACTGTCATAAACGTATTTTTTCTATTTGCGACGGTACTTTTCGTGACGGAGTACCGCCATAAATGTGTTTTTTCTCTCATGAAAAGTGCCTACTTTGTTGTTGTAATCCCAGACTTCTTCTATACCGTACAGTCCAGACCGGACCGTGTGAATTTGAACCATAGTCTTAGCACGAGTTTGGACCAACCATTTCAAGTCGGATCCGCTGGATCTGAATTGTGTAGACCCATAGACCCATGAAAATCGTAAACCGTGCAGAACCATGAACTGACTGGATTCGGACTGGACCAGACCGGATCGGCCCATTCGCAATACACTATCCCAACGTAACCATTCGCATGGTTACAAAGGCGCACTCTCTCGAATAGACTTTTCTACGCTTGGCTTTCAAACTTGGGGTGCGTTTGATTGTGAAATTGATATAATACTATTCAATTGAATGTACATCATTTAGATTGCGTTCAAATGGGAATATTAATATTACTTTTGAGTTAGTACGAATCATGAATCGTCAAACATAAGTTACAATAAATTTAACACGTGAAACATAATCTATACTTCATTCACATCATTCATATAAAAATGGATGAATTTTGACATTAAAGGTTTACTGTTCATTGAATTGAAACTTGCAATTGTCAATATTTAGACACCTTTGATGAAATAACAAATGAAATTTCGAATTGTACAAATTTGATACAACCAATCTATAACGCTAACAACATATTTATATATTTTTTATATTTGATAATTTATTTACTTGATTTAAAAAGGTGCTGTCAAAATTATTAAGGCGTTGTCAATAGATCCCAACTCATCTGTTGTAGAAGTTTATTCAAGACTATTATATTTGTTGTAGAAGTTTATTCAAGACAATTTATTATGTTTTTAAATGTGCGGGATGGGTTACGCTACTCCATAGAATAAAACGCGCTTGTACTCCACGCCGTATTTTTATTTTGAAAATCCAAACGGCCGATTCGAACCGTTAGATGTGATCTCCATATTGAGATGTGCTTGGAGACCAAATTTTACATTGTTTGGAAACTTTTTACTATGTATTAAGCATTTTTCAAAATTTCTGTTTTGCTGTAAACAGTAAAAAACAATAAAATTTTCTGGACCATCGGATCAGCAATTTTAAAAAATGCTTAATAAATAGTAAACAAATTCCAAAAAATGTAAAATTTGGTCTCCAAGCACATTTCAATATGGATATCACATCTAACGGTTTGGATCGGTCGTTTGAATTTTCAAAATAAAAATATGATAGCGTGGAGCACCAACTCATTTTACTCCATGGAGTAGCGTAGCCCATCCCATATATATGCTTGGTAAAGAGTGAGGCTATGGCAATATGCATATTATGAATTAACTCATTATAGGTTATATTTTCATTTTCAAAGTTTAAACAATTAATCTAAATAGTTAAACATGACTCTATGTAAAAATATATTAAAATTATTTGATCTGAGCAGTTAAATAGTTGATCTTTTCAGATAGTTATAAAATCACTTGATCTAAAATTCTGAACCACATGGAAGTAGTTATTTTCTACCTATTTAAAAAAATTGTCTTAAAAAGGATAATTAGGACTCCGAGTATATTTTTACATAAAAATCATGTTTAACATTTAAAAATAAAGATATAAATTCACCACAAGGATCGATCCGTAATGAGCAAATTACCATATCCTCACTGTGTAAAATTATATCTAACTTTTTTTTACATAAATGGTAATAAAATACTCACTTCATTCCCACAAGAAAACATATTTAATTTCTTCTATAATTTGACTCAAAATCTTAGTTAACACAAAAAAAATAAGTCCTGCAAAATCCATTCTATATTTGAGAAGTGCTTAATTTGAACTAAAAAATGCAATGCTGAAGAAGCACTAGTTGTAGATGAGCTAGGTGGATCAGGTGGCTTCGTCTTGGATTTTCCTATATTAATTTTCAGTACTTCGTATGATCAACTTGGTGCAACTTAATTGTGACAGTATTTTAAAGATAGTACATGTGGGTAGAGGCAAATCCAAATTGATTGAATGGGGTCAATTGATTCTCATTCATTAAATTTTTTTTTTTATAATTATACTTGATTTTTTTTAATATATAATAAAATGTTACAGTATTAAATTGACTCTCATGTGTTGTATGTAAATTTAATATGATTGGCTCTCATAACTTGAAAAGTCTGGTTCCGCCTTTGCATGTAGTTCTAAATATAAGTATAGTTCATCAAATTCAACAGTCACCAAATTCAACATTATATCTACAATGAACCCTGCATTGCGAAGATTCTACTCGCATGTTTTTGGTTTTGTGCTCCTTCCATGTGGCGAAGTGTGCGGGTTGATCTCATATGTACTATGTAGAGTTGTACACTGCCTACTTGAACCCACCATACAAAGAAATGTAGAATAATGGCAACAGAATATCTCATGTTTGCATGTTAATCTGATGGGTTGAGATAATGAGATGGGCTCTTAATTTATTTGTGTCGTGTTTTACATTCTTTTCTTGTCAGTAAGTTTAATGTCTAGAAATTCAATGAGCAAAGCTCACATCACGAGACAATAAATATATTGAAAGGTACACAATTTGTTTAGGCCCAACAGCAGTAATTTTGAAAGCACTGTTTATGTGGAAAAAAAATTTTACTCAGATTGAATTTTTTTTTCTCACGTAAACAGTAAAATTCAATTCAAAAATTTCAATTTCTATTTCCTAATAGGCTGCTGAACAGGTCCTTAGACAACTCCAAGGGTGTAAACAGATCGGATACGGACAAATACTAATCGAATTATTGTTATTTATTATAATTTTTCAAATACAAATACACAAAATATATACAAATATGGATCATATATCATATGAATACAGATATAATATAATTCGGATAATTAAAAATAAATTACTAGATATAATTTTTTCATTCATAAGTTAAACATAATATTTTATATAGTAAATTTTTTGGTTACAAAATACATATCATATAAGTATAAAACCAAAACAATAGTTATAAACTATCTCTTATTATAATATTATTCATCAAAATATACCAACTGAAACTTAATAATATTCATATAGGATTAAAAAAAAAAAAACTAAAAGTCTTATATCAACTTCATCAACGATCGTGCGACTTCAACTTCTTTTGAATCGGCTGCTTCAACAACCGCGCGACTTCAACTTCTTCTGAATCAGCTGCATCAATGACCGTACGACTTTAATTTTTGTTTTACTTTCTCAACAAGAATATATATTAATACTATGCGATTAAAAATATAAGCAATAACTAATTGATATAACAAAGAAAATACAAGTAATAAATTATTGATATGTACATATAGTTAAGAACAAATAGTACTCTGTTGTAGCTTAGAAGTGTAAATAGATCGAATACAGATAGTTATAAATAATTAGTGCTCAAACTGTATTCTTATCTGTTATATATATTTTTTTTTTCAAATATAAACATAAATATGAATAGTCTCAATATAGATAGAGATCATATAATTTAAGTCATTTTTCGAATTCGAATCCAAGCAAAATTATATAACATATGATTCCATTTACACACCCTTCAAGGAAGTTTGCATCGTCTGCATTAACTCAAAAGAGAATCTTTTGAGTTAATATATCTCGGCCGTCTGATATTAAATGGAATCAATTCAGCTATAGTTTATAATTTAATATTAATTAGATTTAATCTGTACAGATTTTAAAGCGGATTGGATGGTTCTGATATATTAACTCAAAAGTTTTTTTTTTTTTATGTGTTAATGCAGAGGATACGAATTCCCTCCAAGGCTCCTAATGTTAATATATGACTTGTGTTAACTGCTTTGTTTTTATTTTCCTCGGAATGCGTGTCTGCTCTTGTGTCCGAGGTACATTTATATATACACAAATAAATTTTTATTGGTTGGCTCCATGTTACTATTCAGCTTTCAAGAAAAATATCATTTTACTGCTGCGACCAAATCACAACAGTAAGCTCTACGACAAACAGAAAATAATTGGTATAAATAGAAAATTTACCTATATACTCAAATACAGGTAAATTTTGATTTAAAAATAATTATTTTTGAATTTAAAAAAATGATCAATCGTGCAATAATATTATTGACAAATAATTTAACTTCTAATTTTAAAAATATATAATTTCAAATTAATTATTTCTGATATCTTTTTTATTTCTACCGATTGAACTAGATAGATTTATAGTAAAATAATTGGGATGCTACATATAATTTTTTTTTCTAAAATGCTACATGAAAAAAAATCGGATTGAGCATTGAGTGGCATCTCAAACAAACATTTTATTAAAATTTTGCTGGAGACGGATAAATGATCGCTGATATGATCACCGGTACGTGTTTGGTAGAGCCGTAGAGGCAATTAATGATCCAGCTATCGTGATACATGATGCAAAGGTGCTTTTCGTAGTTCATTTGAAAATTTGACTACATTTAATTAGGTCACTTTGAAAATGATACGCTGCTACCCCATTAGTAACTGCTGTGTTTTGATTCGCATCTATGGCATCCATGATACTTCTATCCCATGTAGGTACAATGAACTTTTAAAAATAAAATTCTTCTATTATTGGTTGTTGTACATAACTTTTTATTTTTTTATCTGAAGTCTTCTTCGGAAGAATAAGCTTTGACATTAAAAGATACCATAACATGATATTCCTTATTTTTTTTTCCCTACATCTTATAGTTATATTGTTTTTTAATTCTCAACGTCTATATCGTTTTGTGGTATTTAAATTCATTTGTACAAAAAAACGACAGTATCACTAATTATTTGTAATGCACACCTTGTTCAAGGTTTTTGTATTTACCACATAATATGGAATGCTCAAATTGTTCGATGGTTCATAACTAGAATGGAATTAAAATTTTAAAGCGGCAACAATGCAAAATATTAAGTAAAATATAATTAGACTAACAACAAATTCAATAATCCGAATAATGATATTCTGTGCAAAAAAATTATTAAACATAAAATTCAACTTGGAAGAGCAGTACTCTTGTGCTATTTCAAAAAAGAAGAAGAAGTATTGTTTGTTGTGTTTACTTTATCTCTAAGCACAACAATTAGCACTATTTTGATAGCATTCCTTCATTTTTAACTCTTAATTTCTATTTCTTTTCCAAATTACTACTTCATAGCATTATTTTATATTGTGCTAATTAATACATAGCAATAATATTTTATGAGAGAGTTTTTTTTTCAAGAGTGTTCAAATATCTTCATTTTTTTGCCACCATAATGTCTCCACTTTTTAATTTCCTAATAATAAAAGTTTTAGAATTTATATGTGTCAAAAATAAAACCGTTTTGAGGAGAGCTATGTTTTTTTTTTTTTTCGCTACATGAATATAAAAGAATTATGAGTTTTCAGTTTAGGTTCAAACGGTGGAATTTTAAATAATAACAAGGGTCCAAATTTTATTTCAATTTGAATTTATGTGCTTTATCTAAATCTAAATGATAAAAACACATCTACATTTAATTTTTTAAAATTTGAATTATATTACTCAAGATATCAAGTGATAGATGCATTACAAAAGTTAATTGTACAATAAAATAATAAAACACATTAATATATCTAATTTACTGTAAATTACAAAACTAGGGAAGTTTTCTAAAGGACATATGTTGGTTGTTTAATTCCAAAAGGTCCTTAAATGTATATTTTTTTTTTGTGGGACAAACTGGGTACTCTAAGCAACTCCTCGTATGAAAAGGATAATAGATGGATGCAAATTTAGGCATCACCATTATCCAGACATGCGGATATCGGCGAGCGGAGACGACTTCTCATATTATATTCTCTATAGTAATTATGAAGCGGTGTACTTATTGAATACTTATTAGAGAGATATTGTAACCCGCTACATATTTGATTATACAAAACTGGACTGAATACAAGTATCGGGTTTGTTCGAATGGTGTTTACTCGGGGAATATGCGGTTTTGTACTTCCCTCCTAATATTTAGAGTTCAGATGCCAACGCATCACTATGCTTCTCTCTGTCTCCCTTCGACCGCTTTCCTTTAATTTGGTGGCCGAACCCGGAACCTCTCTCTCTCTCTCTCTCTCCCATACATTTTCTTTATTGAAACTTTTACTGATTTCTTTTACGATTACGGTAAAAGGATTCTCGGCATTCGCTGCTCTCTCTCTCTCTCTCTCTCTCGTAGGATTTTGGTTCGATTTGAGTGTCTCTGGTCACTTCAAATGATACAGATTGGGCTCTCGTGAAGGTAATTAATTATTCATTTGCTGATTTTCATTTTTTTTTCGATTGAATTGTATAGGAGGAGAGAGAGGAAACTTGAGAATATTTGCGTAGTTGATGCCACTTGTCTGTATGGCGTAAAGTGATCTTAGTCTTTTCAATCAAGTTGCTTGAGCTTGAGTTCTGCATTTATTTATTTATTTATTTTTTTTTTAAGTGAATAAAAGAAATCTTGAGCAATATCCCTGAATGTATTCCTTTAATTTCACAGTACAATCTTCATCTTTTCAACTAATTCAAGTAGTATTGTTTTTCTGACTTTTCACTTTTTAATTAGTAGAACGTATGGCTTCAATCAATTACTGCTTCACTAATCAGCACTTTGGGCTTTACAAAAGAGAAATTAAAGAAATGAAGGAAAAAATATGCTAAACAAATTAGATGATATTAGGATGCTTCCTATGTAAGATGCATTAAATTCCATGTTTTGCAAAGTAAGATATCCTCATTTGAAATAACTTTTCAAATTTTCATGTCAAGGGTGGTGATTGCTGAAAATTGGGAAGAGAAAAAAAAAAGATCGTTTAAAATGGGTTCAAACAATCCATCTGTCAGTCCATTATTGGGCAATTTGAAGATATCACGGGTTCGCATCATACTGACCCACAAGTACCCGTACCCGCATGAGCACTCAAGGCACTTCATGATAGCAGTTATGATGGTGTGCTTTCTCTTCATCTCTTCAGATAATATGCATACACTGATACAAAAGCTTGATAAAAATATCAAATGGTGGTCTATGTATGTTTGCCTCATTGGTTTCTTTTATTTCTTCTCTTCACCTTTCCTTGGAAAGACTATCAAGCCAAGTTATTCCAACTTTAACCGCTGGTGAGTTTTATCTTGCTAATTTCAATTCTTTTTTAAACTCGATACTATTGGTTACCAGTTTAATCAGTATTTTTTTTAATTGATCTTACGAGGTTTTCTTAGGCATATTTGTAAATTTCTGATTATTATATTACACATAACATGGTAATTTTGCAATATACTATCAAATTTGCAGATAACGCCAAATTGGCTAAGTCAATTCACCTTGTAGCCTGTTCATACAAACATGGGAACTGACGTCTGGAACATTAGCTTGATTTTGTTTCAGTTTTTCTTAGTGATAAGGATAGCTCATCAGGGGAAGGGGCAAATTTGTTCATATTTTATGATGCACCTTTTTTAGTTTTTACCTTATATTGGTCTAAAACTTCAGTGTTATTTGCAAAAAAATCAGAATGTTGGGTGCTAATTACAAAAATGAAAATTTGTAGGTTTTATTTGCAATGACACTAAAATTTCATCTGATTTGGTAAAAACCCAACTAAAATAAGTACAGAAATCTCTGTAACATTCACATTTACGGCAATTGTGTTGTAGTCCTCAATATGAAGCTTAAAGAAGAATTTCACCTTCTTTTTTTAACATTCACATTTTCAGGTATGTTGGTTGGATATTTGTAGCATCATTGTACCACCTCCCGAGCTTTCAATCAATGGGGGTTGACATGAGGATGAACCTATCCTTGTTCATAACGATATACATATCATCGGTGCTATTTCTTATTGCTTTTCATATTGTATTTCTCGGGCTTTGGTATCTTGGCCTAGTTGCCAGAGTGGCAGGAAAGAGGCCTGAAATTGTGACAATTTTACAAAATTGCACTGTAAGTCCTCTTCACGCAATCTTGAATAAAAAATTGTGGATACTGGTATGGCCTTACAGTTACAGGCTTTACCAGCTTTTGAATACAGGATCATAATCCTTTATGATCCTGTACTGATGTGTACTATGAAGGTTGTAACACAATATTACTTAAAAGTGTTTATTTAACCAACCGAGCAATTATACTTTTTGTGAAAAAAAATAATACTTCCTGTTTAATTTTGCTTGCAGGTAATTAGCATTGCATGCTGTGTATTCTACAGCCGATGTGGGAATCGGGCATTACACAAAGAAGAGAAACAGACAATTCAGGAGTGCAACAGCACCTGGATTTCAAACTTTTTAAGAATTCATGAATTAAAGGACCAGATGTGCTCCTCTTGGCTCGCTCCTGTGGGATCCGCCAGTGACTATCCCCTTTTATCTAAGTGGGTTATTTACGGAGAGGTACCTTTCATACTCTTTTTCTTTTTTTGTATGAACCAGTACTGTGCTAGTCACCAGGGAACACACTTTTTCTTGTCAATCACATTTTTGTTTTTCACAGTTTTCCATGATCTATTTTTTTTTTACTTAAAAATGAGGCTACTATTTCATTTTGCATGTTGGTCGTTATCAATGTTATAAGAATGCATTTTTCCTTTATCCAGATGGTGTGCAATGGGCAATGTGGCGGCACATCCGATGAAATATCCCCATTATATTCTCTGTGGGCTACTTTTATCGGCCTTTACATTGCTAATTATGTTGTTGAAAGATCTACTGGGTAAACTTCTCTTTATACACTTCAACCTTTCTTATGAGAAATTTTTCATAGAGGGTCATTGCATTGGCAAAAATTGTGAAGTTTATAAAGAGGGCTCTTTGCATTACTGTAAAGGATTAATTGAGTCGTTAGTTAAAAGTTGCTGGAGCAATGTAAAGTAAAATAGATGATGATTTTAATATAAATTTCAAGAAGGTACTTGGAAATATAGTGTTACATTTATGGGTATTTTTTTGTATTATTTTGGATCTTTTGTTGACAAATATATAAATGTTCTTAATAACTGAAGTTGGGCCCTTTCTTCATTTTCTTTTATCACATAGAGAATAAGGTAAGCAAAATTTCTCGATAAATGTTCCAACTTATGATTAATTTCTATATACTGCTGGCATCATAGCAAACTTCTGTTGGATCATTATATTCCTTTTAATTCTATTGACAACTGCTCAAGTGTGTTCAATTTTTAACAGATGGACTTTAACACACCCTCCGTCGATACCAGAGCATGAGAAATCAAAGAAGTTGACTAAACCCAATTTCTTGGATATGGTCCCTTGGTATTCTGGGTATGTATAGTTATCACTTGGTTAAGCTATGGTGCATTTTGAAAAATAAATTCAGTATTTTGCATTTCAAATAACATCTAACTCACTTAATTTATAGATTAACATTGGCATTCTCTTAGTATTTTGTCATCATCTAAATTATATATGCACTTAAAAGTAGACAGTTTTGCCTCACATTAATAGTCATCTTTCTGTGTAATTTTAAATTGATATAGAGCTATGCCAAGTGTATTAAAACATTAGGTTTCCAGTTCTTACATGATTATGAAGTAATATGGTTGTGCTATTAAAAAAAACCAGAGGCAATGTCGCCTTTTGAGCTTGACTTGATCTCAGCAGCTATGTATTATTTGCAAAAAAAAAAAAAAAAAAAAAAGGGTAGCAATGAAGGTATTTGGTATTAGCTTCAACAACAGAAATTATTGCCTGACTTTTGAGATTACATTTAAATAAAGAGTGTAATTTCAAAAAAGCATAATGTATTTTCAGTATTTACTATCATAAATGTAGTCTCACATCTTACATCTGCAATACTTGTTCAGGACTTCTGCTGATTTATTTAAAACTGCATTTGATCTCTTGGTATCTGTCACACTTTTTGTTGGCCGATTTGACATGCGCATGATGCAGGTACATGCCTGTATTCTATGTTTCACTGAACTGATTTTTGTATATCCTTTGCACAACTTCTCTTTAATAATGAAAATATATTTAAAGAGAGTATGCAACCAACCTGCAAAAAGGAACAAGCTAAAGAAAGAGAAGAGGAATATTTCAATGCACCAATCCATCATACCTAATTGTAATTATCACAATTGCAGTGTCTAGCTTCTCCAAAGCAACTATATAGAAGTCCCTGGGCATATATATAGGGTTCAAATGCCTCAATTGTGCCTCACATCCTTGTCTCTGTTTTGAAAATCCAAATAGTCAATCCGAACCACTCAACATGATCTCCATATTAAAATGTGCTTGGATATCAAATTTTATATTTTTTTGAATTTGTGTACTGTTTTTTTAGATAGGTACAAAATCACTGTTTTTCATAAAATTCTGGACCATTCAAAGACACCTATAATAAAATCTTGCATATAGCTCCACCTTTTGACTCTATTCTACATAGTATGGAATTTTCAATGCATCAAACTAATAAGAGTAATAAAATTGCTAATCAGGCTACAAAACATAGACAAATTTTCTTTCGTATCAATACTAATGAATTGTGCAATATATTTCGAAGGCGGCGATGAGAGAGGTTCCGGATGAAGCCAATAGTGAAGATCTATTGTACGACCATTTCAGTGGAAAGGATGACATTTGGTTCGATTTTATGGCTGATACAGGAGATGGTGGAAATTCGTCTTACACTGTGGCCCACTTACTTGCTCAACCATCTCTCAAGGCTAGAACTGGTGGGTCCAAATTGGTGCTTCCTCGTGGTGATTTTCTTCTCATCGGAGGTGACCTTGCGTAAGAAATCAATACCTTTCTCTCTCTCTCTCTCTTTGAGTTATTTGTTTTTGTCAAGTTTCTGTGATATACTTAAGGTGTTAGGAAACAAATCTGGAGCTTGTTATTTTGTTTTCAACTTTAATACTAATTACTCAACAGATTGTTATAATCATTTCATAATTAAATCTGTTTTAATGGTTTGGCATTGATAGTTAGCAAAACTTGAGAAGAAGTTAGTGAGAACAGTGTGTACTTTTCAATGCCCATGCATCATTTGCAAGTGACCCAACAGTATATTTTGTGCTCTCTGTCATGCTGTTGGATGTTATTAACAAACACTGTTAGATATTGAGTCAACATGCAACGTCCTCATATGAAATGAATCTGTGTGCTAATATTCTAGAAAAATAGTGAATCTAACAAATTTTGTTATATAGGTATCCAAATCCATCGGCATTTACCTATGAGAGGCGTTTTTTTGCTCCTTTTGAAAGTGCCCTTCAGCCTCCCCATTGGTACAAGTCAGAGCACATTGCCATTAACAAGCCAGAGATGCCATTAGGCGTGTCAGATTTGAGAGATTATCGTGGACCCCAGTGCTTCATAATTCCTGGAAATCACGGTTTGTGCTATATTTTCACAGAACTGTTGCCAAAGTTAAAAAATTTCAGACACAGCTTACCTTAGGGGCGGAACTAGAAAATTTAGATTGGTGGGGGCTGGGGGGTGCTGAAACGTAAAATTTAAAAGATGAAAAAATTGAGAGCCTAGGTTAAGATTCTATTTGATTCGGTGCGAAGTAGTTTAAATATTTTAGGGCTCTGGATCACAATCCCTAGGACAACAGTAAACAAACTAGTTGGAAAGGGAGAAGAGTTATTAAAAAGCTGTGCTGATCTAAATGATTTATCTTGATTCTCTTTCAATTATAATTTTATACATTAAAGAAGAGAAACGTAACAAAGTTACATGTTCCATACATCCATCCAGTAAATTGTAAAGCCTATGTTGGTTACTCACTTTTAGAAACCATCCTATTCCTTAAATTAAGTTACTAATCTAATTTGCAATTTCCGGTTTTTTTGTGTCAAATGTGATTCACACTCATGCACTTTCACTGTGTTAACTTTGACTCACAGCTATGCATTCTTGTTGTGGGTGCACTCAGTCGATGGGAGGTTCGATCATGAAATAGGAAGTAGTAACTGGGATTTGAACCAAAATCTTCACAACCACAAAAAGTGAAATTCTAACCACTAGACTACAACAAACATTTGATATTTTATGAGGGGGCTGAACTATATAAAAACTTGAAAATTTTATTTTAAGTAATTTTTTTAAAATCATGGGGGTGGCTAAGCAACCCCTGGCTTCCCCTGCACACCTGACATGCTTTAACATTAGAGTTTTGGGTGGTTTTTGGCTTCCATTTGTGTAGGTTTTAATATATATTTCATGGTTAGTATTTCTTCTTGTGCAGATTGGTTTGATGGCCTGCATACGTTTATGAGGTACATCTGCCACAAAAACTGGTTAGGTGGCTGGTTCATGCCGCAGAAAAGGAGTTATTTTGCATTGCAACTGCCAAAAGGGTGGTGGGTATTTGGCCTTGATCTGGCACTCCATGGAGACATTGATGTGTATCAATTCAGGTTCTTTGCAGAATTGTGCCAAAACAAGGTATTTTTTTGTTGTTATAGAAACCCAGTTTTTTTGCTCTTGGTACTATTCTGCAAAGTTGGCTATTGCCAGTAAATTGAAATCATACCCCATCTGAAAACATTATTTCCTTGGGTTGCACTGTAAGTTAAAAATGGTACATTTGTTAGTTAAGTCTTGCTAGTTAGATACCCAAGCACTGGTACTTTAATTCTTGGCTAAAACCCAAAGTTTAAAACATTATGTTTGATGCTTTATTCTATCTTAATATTTAGTTTTAATATTTCAGTGATCCTATTGTAGATTGGAGCAACAGATTCAGTTGTTGTGATGACTCATGAGCCAAACTGGCTCCTTGATTGGTACTGGAAGGAAAAGACCGGTACAAACGTGTCTCATTTAATATGTGATTACTTGAAGGGTAGATGCAAACTTCGCATGGCCGGAGATTTGCACCATTACATGCGCCACAGTGCCGTAGATGTCGGACCCACTACTGTTGAGCATTTACTTGTGAATGGGTGTGGTGGGGCCTTTTTACATCCTACTCACGTGTTTAGGGACTTCAAAAACTTTTGTGGGACCCAGTATGATTGCAAGGCAACATACCCATCGTATGGTGATTCCAGCAGGGTATGCAACTAAGGTCCTTCGCAAATACAATTTTTCAATAATACCTCTCAGTATTTCTAGGTTTTTGGAGAATCCACTATTGAATTGCCTGTTTTGCTTATAAGACCTTCCTAATAGAAACTGAAATTTTTTATATTTCATCTATTTATTTATTTTGTTAATTTTTCTCAGATTGCACTTGGAAATATACTAAAATTCCGTAAGAAGAATTGGCAGTTTGATATTATTGGTGGTGTTATCTACTTCATTTTGGTTTTTTCCTTGTTTCCTCAGGTAATTTTTTTTTCTGTTGAATTTTTGTATTATTCTTATTTTTATGGTGGTGATGTGGTTAGTATTGTTCCTTGAATATTTTATTCTCTCAATTTGTGAAATAAACAAAACTATCCATCAGTGAGGACTGCATATACATATGCATCTAGGCACTAATGTATCCCACTTCACATATACTAACCATCCATAGCAAGCCTATAAAAACAAATAATAAAACTAAAATCAAAAGAAAATTTCGGTTAAAAACATTCAAGCATATAATATGGTCTCTTTTTTCGTGATTTTTTTTTTTCACAAAGCAATAATAAAAAAAATCAATGTTACAAAGTGAGAATATGATTTTGCACTTTTGCAGAAAAAAAAATCTGACCTTTTATTTCCTCTCAGTGTAACCTTTTTCATGTACTACACGAGGATTCATGGTCAGGCCGCACAAAGGGCTTCATCACAACCATCTCCAGTGCATTAATTTACATGTTGGAGCACTCATATATCTCGTCAGCGGGGAGCCTGGCATTGTTCATGGTTGCAATTTCTTTTGTGCCAACAAAGCTGTCGCGGAAACGGCGTGTTGCTATCGGTGCTCTTCATGCATTTGCTCATATGACAGCTGCTCTGATTCTGATGCTTCTGCTTGAGTTTGGCATCGAGATTTGCATCCGTAATCATTTATTGGCAACTTCAGGTACAAGAATTTTAGGACTGAAGGTTGAGCATATCGCCACTAGGGCACTGGTATATTTCCAATGCACTGATCTAATTTCAGTGCTTAATTTGCAAAATAATTCAACTGATCACCAGCGTTTGTCACAAACAAAAGAAGCATTGAATGTTATTTGAAAAGGTTTTAAAATATATATCTAACGGTACCAAAATGACTTGTTTACAAGTTTTACTTTTTAGGGATCACTTGTTAACAAAATCAAATCTTTTCTTTCAGGCTACCACACACTATATGATTGGTACAGGTCAATGGAAAGTGAGCATTTTCCTGATCCTACTGGTTTGCGGGCCCGGTTGGAACAATGGACCTTTGGTCTCTACCCGGCATGTATAAAGTACCTTATGTCAGCTTTTGATGTACCTGAGGTTGGAATTATTTTTCAATACATTTTCAAGAATTTAAAATTTCATTATTTTAGCCATGGTAGTAGTAGTTTTAAATATCAAGCAACCCCCCTGTTTCCTGATGTTTTACAATCTCGGACCTTTTGAAACTAACAAGCAATTTTGTACTTCAGTCAAGCACATTTTTGTGTCCCAATCATGCCTCACATCCTTATCTTTTTTTCAAAGTCCAAACAGTCGATCCGAACCGAACAACATGGTATCCATATTAAAATGTGTTCGGAGACCAAAATTTATATTGTTTAGAAAAATTTTACTAATTTTTTAGATAGGTACAAAATCACTGTTTTTTTAGTAGTCCAGAATCTTCTTAAAAACAGTGATTTAGTACAAGCATAGATGCTGCTCTAAATTTAATAGATGCTGGGCAGATTTTTATTTTTGAAATTAAAAATTTAATTATTCAGGAAAGGGAATGATTGCTTTTTCTTAGAAAAATAAATGGGATTCTAGTGTTTTTCAGACGTTAAACCCCATCTAGACCACAAATTTGGCTCAAACTGCTAGGACTGCAGCATTGGTGTTTTTTTTATAAAGAAAAAAAAAAACAATCAATCCCTTTCTTGAAGATTTGATTTTCAATTTTAAAATAAAACATCGGATGGGCATATCTTATACTTTCTATTTTTTGGACAAACATGTGAGATGTTTAATTGTTTCTTTCTTAGTGTTATACTCAGAAGTTTCAGTAATCTGAGCTGTTACATGATAACACCATTTACAGGTAATGGCTGTCACAAGAACAAACATTTGTAAGAATGGGATGATATCCCTGTCTCGAAGTGTCTCAGCTATATACTACACCTCGGTTTTTGTTTATTTCTGGGTTTTCTCTACCCCAGTTGTATCTCTCATTTTCGGGAGCTATCTATACATTTGTATCAATTGGTTTCACATTCATTTTGACGAGGCCTTCTCCTCTTTGCGCATTGCCAATTACAAGGCCTTCACTCGGTTTCATATTACCAAAGATGGTGACCTCGAAGTGTTCACACTTGCTATTGACAAGGTAAATAAGATTGTAACTGATTTTATGGAACTCTTCCCTTTAATTTGATTTTTTTTTGCTCTCTAAAAGCAAGTTCCGATGCGGAAAACAACAGACGGGTTTGAGTCTGGTTCAAATTAGGTACCTGTACGTGATTTAACTTGAACCACACTGCAATGTCAGGTCTCAAATTCATCCTAATTTGTATGATTTGGGGAAGAAGACTTCTCACATATACTTTGTCAAGAGATGGTTTATCTTAAAATTGGTTTATTCATAAAAGGTACCCAAGGATTGGAAGTTAGATCCGGAATGGGAAGCTAAAGGAAATGGGAACCACCAAATGAGCCATGAGAGGAAACACCCGAGCAAGTGGAGAGCTGCCTCTTCGCCTGACCCGACTAACTCTCTAAAACTAATTGATCATTTTGTTATTAAAAGAACCACATGCCCCAAAATAAGTTCTAAACACTAATTTTCCTATTTTAATACAGTAGAATACTTAGTGGTTAAATGTATATAAAAAAGGTAAGTGAAGTTAGACATAGCAAGTTTTTTATATTTCGGCTTCCATTAAATTTTCTTTTCTTGAATAGTTCCCTTTAAAAAACAACGCAGAGGAATAATATATTAAGAGTTATGACCTAATAAAATCCAATTCCAAAATCTAAACCGTTAAAAAATTTAAAGCACAAATCTCAAATTAAACCATTTCCAAAATCTTAATCAGTCAAATTCTTAAAGCACGACTCTCAAAAGAACCCATTTCCAACTAATACTGCGCCATGCATTACAATTTTCAAATATGCTTCAAATTGAATACTTCTCTTAAGGCTGACAGCCTAATCCTAATGTTTAAACCTTTTAATAGTTTTATTCCATTGATGGAAATAAAATGTTCCGATTTAATGCACTTACATATAAAGAAACTTGGCATTGCCGAGCTGGTAAAAATAAAATCAGATTTAAGACGTTGCACTAAACATTGCAAAAATATTAGGCAAATAAAACCACAAATAGAAACAACAAGACAAACAAGCAAACATACGCAACTGAATACAAGCATGTCAAAGGCACTATCACTTCATAAGCTAAGGGAGGATCCGACAATTATTGCATGGACATAATACACAACAAGCACACTTTACTAAACTCGCAAACAATAAAATTAGCATCACATGATTTCAAGTTCTAATCATGACTAACATTGTTAAATTGTTATATGTACAACAACCTTGTTGCTCGTTCAATCAACCTATATAGGCAAGAAGAAAAAAAAATGACGTAAGCGAATATCTAAATAAGTCAAAGAAACACCATTCCATGATTGAAATTTTCTCAATTGCACGTAGAATGTATAATTTAATAATTAACAAAATTAATTATCACAAAACCAACAAACATTTGATCAAACAGTAACCAAGTATTGTTTACGTAGTTTCATGTGCAAATTAAAAAAAAAACATATGCCATAATTGCCAACAACACCTGACATTTCTCATATTTACAAACCTTTGCTGAAGTTCTGTACGCCAAACAAAACGACTTAACTACAGTTATTTTTATTGTACAAATAACCATTGGTTCATTTTAGTTAGCAGGATGCTTATCAAAAGGTTGCTTAACCAGGGGTATGGGCAAATTTGTTAACATAAAACAAAACACATTTCTCCAACAGTGTTTTAGGTTAAACTGGCAGTTACCTCAAACATGCCAGACCTTAAGTGAAACTAGAAATTTGGGATGCCATTGGCACGTATGGTTAAATACAGAATGCCATTTGCAAATATGGTCCAACTGTTGGTGTATTTTGCAAAAACCTGTATGAAAAATGCATAACTAATTTAGTGTCAAGCAATACCTTAGGAACGGGTAAGCATAGTGCAATCAATCACTTGCAAAATCTTCATAGGTAACACCTTCAGATATAGTGTCTAGCCTTCTATTTCCATCTGGTAAAGGAAAAAAAATACACATATTAGTTATGACCTAATAAATCCCATTTGCGGATAAAGTAATATCATCTCAAAAGGGCAATCACCTCCATTAGAATCTGAAAAGTTGTTTGCGTCAGTGGGGAGGAAAGGAGATCTTCCATAATTTTCCAATATTTCTTAGATATATTAATTAAGAGTGAGAAAAAGAAAAACGAGGTTAGATATTCCACCTTAGATCAAATTTCGTCATAAAATAAAAACATTACTTATCCTCTTTTGGAAAGTTGATTGACAAATAATATTTACAGAATTAGCACACACCTAATGGTCAAAATTTTAGGCCTTTCTTGTTAAATGCACTCAAAGAAAAGACTAAATTACCCAAACTTTTTCCATATTAATTCAGTCAATTTATCCATTTGAGGTCTAACCCAATCTCTCTCGCCTGATCCTAACCGTGGGTGCTCCATGGAAACCTCAATATAGTCAGTAGTAGTCGTTTCAAGGAGAATCACTTATCAAGATACTGCTGTTTGTATAATATTAGAAACACTGGACTGGGTGTTATTTGCAAAAAGCATATAATGCTAGGTATCCTTTGCATTAAACCCTTATAATACTTCCTTTTTTATGGGATTATTATTCAGAGACTTCTATTAATTTAGGTTTTCAACCTTGGTTTACATTTTTTAGAATTTTTTTAGATAGGTAGAAAAACACTACTTTCAGATGGTCCAAAATCTTTAGATCAGGTGATTTCCTACCTATCTAAAAAAATAGTAAGAAAATTCTAAAATATTTAAAATTTGGTCTCCAAGTATGTTTTCATATGAAGATCATGTTGAACGGTTCACATCGACTATTTGAACCTTATAAACGAAGATATGAATCCATAGTACAGAGTACAGACCTATGTGCACATTGCAAAGTACAATAGCCTCGCTAATTTTAATCAAAAGATGGAGAGAAAGAATGCCAGAAAAAAGAAGGTACCAGAACGTACCAGTACTATGACTGAAATCCTCTGTAAGATCAGAAAAGCTAAAATTGCGTGGTATTTGGCTCAAGAAACCGAATGAAGAGTCAATATCCAATATAGGATCAGCCAGTGGTTGACCAGTCAACTCTGAACTGCTAAAGGAACCTCCAGAAGCGTCTCCCATTGACGGGCACGGTTCCAAGAAACCCGGGTCACCAAACCCGAAACCTACATCAGAACCAAAACTTGACTCGGTTTTAACAACTGGTGCAGCACCATTTACACCACCGCCATTGAACCGGCATGTGGATCCAGTTAAGGTTTGGGGTGGGTTCATGGAACCAGGGTTAGGGTTTAGGCACTGGACTTGTTTATCAGTATGGATAAGTTGAGAAGGCGTGCCATTTATGAGCATACCAGTAGAGGAACCTGAACTGCCATTGCATATCATGTCGTTAGGTATCATACCAGTAGTGCCACATGGCATATCCCAAGCATTTTGATTTACTGAAAAGAAAAAATAAAATAAAGAAAAATATTAGTAAGCTCTAACGATTTGAAGGTATCATTTCCTTAAAAAAAAATTGTGCAAATTAGGACCAATTAACCTTCGAGGACCTCCAAACTAATATTCTAGAGTACATAAATTGTTTTAATGGTGACTCAATTAAGATTGAAAACATACACAGAGAAGGATTAGATCCATTTGAAACAGGAGGTGCTGATGTAAGAGATGAGGTGTGCTCTTTACTCATGAGGCGGTACTGATCTTCTAACAACCGATTGAAAACCACGATTTGATTTTTGAGCATCAATCTTACATAATACGCTTTAAAAAACTCACGATTCTCCTCCTCAAGCTTTTGCCACACTATTAAGGTAGCCCATCAAATGAAGAAAAAAAGTTGAAGTTAGATAACTAACAAGTAACAACATAATTTTTTAATCTTGATATTAATTAAAAAACCAAAATATATGCCAACAAAAAAAGAAAAGGAACAAATATAATATGTCAGCATAGAGTGACATCTTTCATGTAATAAATTAAAAATCAAGTCTATAATCAATAATTTGATCTTATGCACAAAACCTACCAAGTTCAGTAAAACTAGGTTCTATTTTTGCTTGGTATAAGAGTGTATCAACTACTTCTTTCTGGTTCATATAAAGCTGCAGACATCTCTCAATAAGGTTCTGGACCTGAAAGTAATTTAAAAAAAAAAAAGACTGCATAAAAATAAATATAAATACAATAAATGAGAATTAGATATGAACAAGACAAAAGAAACAAGAGGAGGGATCCGTTGTCACTGCTTCTAGAAACATCTGATGCCACTGGATCAAAACCATAATTTACAAGTTTAATCTATGGTAAGATTTCGTTCATTTTATTTCTGTTTCTCTCTATTACTCATAGTTGAATTCCAACAAGAGAAAGCTTTATATAAAAGGAATGCAGGAAATGTAAAAGTAGTGGCACTGATTGCTCCTGAAGAAGTAAATGTAAAAGTAATTTTCAGATTTATAATAAAGGCAAGGCCACATTAATATCTATAGTATTTCAGTGATTGCAATAAAATGAGAGGTAACGCCATAATAGTGACTACCATATTTTACTAATTGCAAAATCTTAAATTGTATATCCTTTTGGGTTAGTATCAAACTGATACAATTGGGCATGCTGGTCAAACTGCATCATTAATTTGATATGGAGCATATTTGTTATACATGTAAAATATTGCAGAGAAATTAAATATTAGCACAACAAAACAAAATTAAAGAAAATAAATACCTTGATTAAATTTTAATAACAGAAAAGAAGATTGAGCACTATATATCTAAGAAACAATTATCACTAATATGAGTGTTTTCTTTTTCTTTCTTTCTTTCTTTCTCACCAGCTGTATATCTTGTCGAGAAACTTTACGAACTTCTCCACCTGACATCGTCTCTTTATTTCGGCTAAAATAAGTATTATCCCTTATCAAGAGCTTCTCGATTTCATAATACTAAAATCGCTGTCAATCGCTGCACAATAAAAATTGAACCAATTAGTACAATTCGTATGGTAAAACTAATGGGATTAAATTGAGATTTTCACGTATTGTACCAGCTGGAGGATCGCACCTCGCATGGAATCGACCCAAGTAAAAGAGGGCTCACGGGGATAAAAGGAAATAATACTGATCACGATCACTGGATAAGAAAATAGCGACCAGAAAAATACCTAGGATCAGACTATTCCAGCAATACCCAAAACGAAGGAGAGAGAGATGGAGGGGAGAGGAGACCACAGAGAGAGGAGGTATAGAGAAACTAGGTTTAGAGAGAGAATCCCGGAGGCAAGCAGAAAGGAGGAGAGAGAATGGGTGGCAATGGAATACAACTTTTGGGTGCTCACGGTTCATTGATAAGATGCATAAAACTAAAAAAAGGAGAATAAAAATTAACGGGTTAGATTTGTATCGGGTCCAAGTTGTCGCCATGTTTACAAGGACTGTATCCCTATTTTATCTAATTAACAGATTTATAAATTAGTCAGGAGATACATGTATTTCTTTTCCATAGGATTCGTTAATTTTTGCATTTATTTGTTTTTAGGTACTATTTGAAACAATTTAATCAGCATATTTATACATTAGTTGGTGACACGTATTTTTTCATAGAATTTGTAAATTTTTGCATTTATTTATTTTTAAGTACTATTTGATTTTCTTTTTCTTTTAAATACTATTTGAAACAACCTAATATGTGTCACTCCATAAAGAGAGTATAGTCATAAACATGCGTTTATACAATTAGTTTTTATTAACATAATAAACTAGATTATTACCAATAACTAATGGGATTATGTACTATCATTGTTGTAATAATTACATATGACTCCATATTAGTAATTGATAATATTTTTCAAGAGTTAGAATATTATACTAAAATTTAACATTTATATTTCATCTAAAAATAAATATTCTAAATCGCATATTTCCATACATAAATAGTCTTTTCATAATGCTAAATGTGATATATTTTATCAAAATCTTGTAGGAGACTAATTTTAATAACACCAAGTAGTCATAAAAAATATTTTATCATTTAAAAAGAAATTAAGTTGATGACGTGACAATTACAATTGTGAAGATGTACAATAATTACTTATTAAATTGATATATCTAGCAATCCGAATAAATTTCTTTTTATATTTGCAAATAGTATGCACTTATTGTTTATTGGAATATAAAAATAAAATATACTAAATTTAAACGAGTCTCATAAATTAAAATTCCTTAAAATTG
This sequence comes from Carex pumila, assembly GCA_033356055.1. Taxonomy (NCBI): domain Eukaryota; kingdom Viridiplantae; phylum Streptophyta; class Magnoliopsida; order Poales; family Cyperaceae; genus Carex; species Carex pumila. The sequence continues at coordinate 101,066 of JARJHM010000029.1, forward strand.
TAAAAATGATGTAGTTTGATATTGGTTGAATAAATTCATTAAAGTTGGTGATGTAATATAAAGTACATTTTGTCTATATTTTTTTTCGTTTTTTTAAATTAAAGAAATGTACATGCTCGAAATAGATTTATTTTAAAGATTGAATTAACGGGTTTGAGTTTAAATTCCTAAAAATACAATCTGTACGGTGTAAAACAGGTTCACGAATAATGTCCCATAAAAGGGGACCGGATTCGATGGTCGAAGCAGCAAGCAGCAAGCAGCAATAGCCTATGCCCTCTATTCTATAGCACTATAATGTTTTCTCGGTCTCATCCTTTTAAAAATAATATACCGCCCCAGATGGCCAGATATACGAGTTGATCCTCTCCATTTGTACCCATCTCATTGGATCAATTTTGAGGTCAATCTGGATGATTTCAAATCCTCTGTAGCATTGCACACATTTTAAAAAGGAAGAATGGTTGGAATATGCAATAGAATTCAGTTTGACCAAGAGTCAACAGTTTGTATTTTTTTTTTTTTTTTTGAAAATAACAGTTTGTATTAGAATTAGCCTCTGGGTTAACCAATTCTGTTAGTTTGTTAAGCTGTTAGAGATAACAAATTCTGTTAGTTTGTTACGCTGTTAGGTTGATATACACATTAAAGCATTATAAATTATTTATTTTTCATTTTAAATTGAGATAATTGTGGTTATATTTATCGGAAACTTTGAAATATTTAATTTTCTGATCAAAATCTGAAAATTACTTATTTCTCCACTAAAAAATATCTTTCTCATTTCTCTTTCTTTAATTTAATTTTTAACTTTTATTTGATCTTATTATTAATTTTTTAATTTAAGATAAATGTTTAAATTTTTTTAGCACTTAAATTCATACAAAATCTCAGTATGGATGAGACGGTTCCAATTAAACATTGGGCCAACTTCTCCGGAGAAAAGCGGAGCCCAAGATATCCAAATTGCTTGGTTCATGGTTCACTCAATATAAAGTTTTAATTTGCTCCTCTACATATTATTTTAGTCATACCTTCCTTCTTCATTCAATATAATTTAAAGTGTCTTAAGAAAGTAAGAAACCACCTCGTTTTTCTGTCACTTGCTGATGATATTTTATTTAATATTAGCAACTTTTCTTAACATTATCCGGTCCAAGACTGCGCCAGTTTGACCACGTTAAATAAACGTTTTAATGATTAATAAATTCATATTTTTGTAAGGAACTTTACTGAAAGAGACGGATACATTGCATATAGATAAGTTTCTTTTGGGAGTATTAGAGCTAGGTTTTTTTTGGAAGTATTAGGTATGTAATTAAGATAAGTTTTATGACTTTTTGAGGGCCCACTTTAAACATGCAGCGGACACACTAGCGCCGCAGCGCGTGCATTTTATTAATCACCACTTGTCACGTAATGTTTCGTCCAACTTGGGAAATGGGAATCAATTTTTTTTTATGTGGCATAGTCCTTGAGGTTGTGAAACTGTGTTAATACGTTGAAACTTCGAGACATGCCGTGCTCAAAAGCACAGGGAGAAATAAATTATTCAGGTTCGGTTTAGTAAGATTAAAAATTTGTGATTTGAGAATAATTCAGATATAATTTAGAAATTATTCGAAATTATCTAGATTAGAAATTCCAATTCTGTAAGGGAACAAAAAAAAATTTCTTGGAAAAATTTGAGAAAAATTTGTGAATAATTCGTAAAATTCGAGAAAAGTTCGTAAAATTCAAGAATTATTCAGATTTAATTTGGTCAAAGTTTGGTCAACCGAATAATTCGGTGTTCTGTTCGACATCACCCCAAAAAAGAATAAAATTACTATAATTCAAGTATCTTGTCACTGTGCTCAAAAGTACTGGAATGAAGCACAACGCGCCTAAGCACGCCATGCCGTGAATTCACGTGCTCACTTCGTTAACTCGTTTTTTCAGCAACAAGGGATTAAGTTTGTTTAAAGCTTAATCCGTTTTTTTTTAACTTTCTTAGCCTCTTAATTCTGTCAAACATCGATTTCTTAATGCAATTTAAGATTACCTCCTTTAGTCTCCTTTTACCCGAATCTTAATCATCTTCCTAAACAGTAAGATACCACAACAAGAAAGGGGAGGGGGGTATTCACAAGGTAAACAAAAATGTATTCGTGAGTCTTTACATATCCTCGCGATAGAGTAACCTCTCGCTGTTGACTTTAAAAGTTTCCCACAATATGTTTAAAATATCCTCGCATATACTATGTGGGACCAATGTTCTATTGAGCACGTGTTTATGCTGTTATCTCCTTTATGCCAGTGCATATGTTCACGGGGATAAGATGGAAGCACCCTGCTAGCTGAAGGTCTTATTTTCCACTTTAACTAATTAAAAATATTGATAAACTAAAATCTATAACAAATTAAATACCACACCATCTCAAAAAATAATATATTACAAATTAAAATTTTAATAATTGATAAATAATAAATATAAATGAAATAACTTATAATGGATAATTTCAAGCTTAATTAATTTAAGCATAATGTTAATTGAGTGAGTTCTACAATTGTATAATAAGTGTCATAAATTGTACCAGATATGATCACATTATGCATAATGCATTTTAACAAGCACAAATTTAGATTTAAGCAAAATATGAAATTAAAATAGTAGCTAGAAATAAAAAAAATAGAAATGAACTAAGTTCATAATTAAGCTATATGTTTGTCGAAATAAAAATAATTATACAAGAGGGAATAAAAGGCTATATTTACAATACTGGTGATACGGGCTATCTCAGGATAGCAAGCCGTATGCTAACAAGGGCTTGGATTGGGCTTGCCTTGCTTGGGATTGCATGCCGAGGGATGACTAACTTGGGGAGATCAAGGGATGATCTTGTGTCTCAGATCTCGGAAGTTGGAAGGCGACCTCGGAGACTAAGGGATGATCTCGGAGATATCGAACTCTTTCCTATCTGATATCTCTGAGAGTATTAGTGTGTAAGCGTGTATTACTTGTGGTTCACCATTTTTCCTGTCAAAAGTAGGGCTTTATATAGTGTGACCTACATACCGTCTCACATATGCCAGGGTAAGCCAGTTCGTGGGTTAATTATAAGACCACGTGATCGTGGCCACTATAACCAGTGGTTACGCGATGTCATGAATGGTTATGCCATAATCGACATCATGATCGGTTATGAGTGGTTATCGTTCTAGGGACGACCTCGAGGCTCCGTGTCGCAAGATATGGACTATATCGGCATATTTAAGCTGGTCTATTTTGGGCTTTTGTCATAAAGGGCTTCAATTGTGGGCTTTGCATTGTTTCCCGGGTTGGCCTCTCAAAATGAGGTTCTAATCTCGGCCTTGTATATGGCCTAGATTGAAGCTAAAAGGGCCTTGGGAACATGATCCTATCATTAGCCCCTGAAGTCAAAATACATCTTTACACAAATGCTTTTGACTTGTTTCAGTCATGATATGTTTGTAATTTAAACTAAAGCATAAACTATTCTTGGAATACGTAAAAATTCATTTATTCATTCAAGTTTATATTGCATACACATGTTAATCGAAACACAAACTTTTAAAAGAAATAACAATGAATTCGGGTAGGGTTATTAACTTGATAACGAGTCTATTACTCAGAATCAAAATGAAATATTTTATTGCATTTTCTTTTGATCCTAAGTTGCTTCGACTTATCGAGTGCACAGGGTAGACAAATGAAATGTCTTTATCTTAAATCATCATTTTTTTAGGCAAATAACACGTGATACAAGGAGGATAGAATGCGTCTTTGTACTTATCACACATGAACATTTCCTTGTGTTTTCCAAATTGTTGGCACCTTGGGCAAAAATCTTCTTTGTCTCGAACTTTCATTTCTTTCTCTCTATTATTTGAGGTTGGTATGAGGTCCATGTTTCCACTTTCAACAGTTGTTGTTATTGCTTATGTCATAGCATTGTATCGTATATATAGCTGAATGGATACACGGTAAAAACTTATTAATGTACGCGAAAAAAATGCAGTAAGAATTTATCACTTTATGCGGGATAAAACATGGTAAATCTTTATGACGTTATGCTGGATTTAAGTTGCACGTGGAGAATACGCAGTGTACTCATTTATCGAACGTGCAAAATACGCGTTATGTGTTTTTTTTAAATATTTATGATGATTCTTAGGAAGAGATAATATCTTGTGTCGTCAGACAACTTCAGGGTAAGGCCCCCTGAGGTTGGGTTGAGGAATCACTAATAATAAAGGAGAGAAAAATTAATTTATAAAAATTCTGAACTTACATAGAAATTAGAACATATTCGCGAGTCTTTACTTGAGGCCACATGTTGTTTTTTGAATCTCGTGCCTCGATAGGGCAGGAAGCTTCACAGGCATATATATAGATCTCTATTCTCTACCATTTGCTTCTTACTTTCACTTTGGTTGCTTATCTCGAAGAAAAAGATCAAAGAAAACTTGTAAACAATTTACGCGTTTGTTGTACCCTAAAGTGGTGCTAAATAAACAAATGGAAATTGATAAATGATTTCAATACTTGGAGAATGCCAAACATGCATGAAAGCTTTCCAAGATGACTTAATAATGTCATATTAAAGTTCATGGTAATATTCTACATAAAGAACCATGAATTTTGATATATTATACAGATTCTAACTCCAAACGATTGAAGAGTTATGAATTTTCGAAAATATGTTGGTTTGGCAGCCTCTGATTGGTGCCACATGGCAGGGTACCCATAGCATTAATCATAATCACTTTGGGTGCAAATTGGGGTACACCAAACCTAAATCCTATAGACTAGACCCACTGTTAGTCTCTCTAGGTGATTTTTGCTGGGATTCAGAGATAGGTGAGCTCAGTTTACCAAAGGATAACATGTAAACCAAGCTACTAGTGACTTGGTCTGACATACACCAAGCTCAAATTAACCTAAGGTGGGTTAAAGCCTCAGTGCTGCGGCGCTCTGCAACCCCTTCAAGGTATATAATCTGGCGCTCCATACACTGTGTTGTAATCAACACATGGCTCATAATGAACCACGCTTAAACAAAGGAAACAAGAAATCACAAAGGAAAGCAGACATGCGGGTCCTACCCGGCAGCCTCTCATCTCCTTCTCTCTTCCTTCTTTCTCTTTTTCGATGATGGAGAACACCGATTAAGGCAGAATCAAAGCCTGAAATGGGAAATTGAGAACACAAATGGGTTTCTCACCTCTGTACGACGACCTTCGAACGGACAATTTGAAGAAAAGTGGTCTCAAATGGCCTGAATTCAAAATACCTGAGCTATAGGGTTCATGAAATTAAGGGTAATGGAAATGATTCAGAGCTCTCTAGGTGCCTAAAGATAATCATTGGAGGTTAAATGAAGACCTTCAATGCTTTAATTAAGATGTATAACCCGAAATGGTTACTGACCTATTAATGTATACAAAAGCAAGGCTTAGTAAATCAGTAAATAGGAAATGACCGTTGAGAAGGGTCTAACACCTAATTAACCTCACATACAGCTGTTTTGGTGACTGTATAACATGACAAAAGAGAAGAATCTTTTCCCTCATGCATGAGGAAGAGCATGACTCCAAATTATTTAATCTTAGCCCTTCAAATGATTTGAATCAAGGGTACTGATTGTCATGTCTCATGGGCTGCCAGCATGGTTTAAATTGATTGGATAATAGCTCTGCAAATGATGCCTTGAAGGCTGGAGCTCGAATCCCAAGCATTAAAATAAAATTGATGAAATTGAAGGGTTGGATGAATATCAGCATAGGCCAGATGCAAACCCTAAACCTTAGAGCCCTATGGCTATATATACATGCTCAATTAAGCTAAAAAAAAGGAGAAAGAAGCCTCAGCAGCTACACACACACACATACATACACATATACTGGTGTATTAACATACCAGTACCCCTTAGAAGTCAGTTCTTCCTCTCCTCCTCTGAAGCAAACCTAACTGATAGGTAATTAAAGCTTAGGAATCATGTAAGGCCCGTAGAGGTCAAATTGAATGCCTTTCATGGCTAAATAAAGTTCTTTTCTTGACTATTTTGAGTGTTTTCTTTGCATTTTCTTCATCCTTTGGCATTTCTGTTCTGATGTTTCTTCTAAAATCATTTAAATATATGTGAAAATATATAAAACCCTTTAAAACACAAAACTTTACTATTTTAATACAAAACTTTTATAAAAAATACCCTTTTTAGCATACTTTCTCTATTTTATGCATTCTGCCTTCCCTTAATCATTTGTATAAGTTAATTATAAGCAAGAAAAAGTGTAGTGAGCCATCTGGCATCCTTGCTTGTCAACCTTATGATTTATTTATAAAAATGATTAAAATGGGGAAATAAGTGATTTAAATCAGAAGATAAACACACAAGGACTATTCAAAGTGAGCCAGCTGGCATCCTTTATAGTTCTCAACCCTATGTTCACTTGAGAGAGCCTAATTGCAATTAACCTCAGAGAAACAATGGAGTTGTGCCTTTAGGATGGCTAAATTTATTGTTTTGAAGGATCTAATTGTTAGTCTGTAATAATCTAGAAGTCAATAATACGATAAATTATCATAAAGTTTTGTTCATGAATTGAATGTTTATTTATATATCATTTTGTTGCATTGAGTATTATTAAATTTATGGATCATTTCGAGTTCATGACTGAAATTGTGAAACTCCATAATATAGATGATATATACTCTTAAAAAGTTACTGACCAAGATAATTAGCAGGAACACTAATTACCGCGATAAGGTTAGTATGTGGATTAAAAGATGGTTAAGTTTTACAAACCACCTGACACGAGATGTCATTTTAATCACATAGATACATGTTCTAGGAACATGGTATTTGACAGACCCCGAATGAAACATTAAATAGAATTGTGTTCGTCTCATTTATGTTTTCATTCAGTGTCACATTCTACAGTATGAGGTATTTATCGTTTCCACTGAGAAATATGTATGTGTGATTGTTATTCACCGCTGTCCGTAAAAAACAGTCATAACGGTAGCATTCCCATATGTATAGCTTAGATGAGGAAGTGATAGTTTACCAAAAGTACTATTTGTTCATCGTATTTTATACGAGCTATAGCATCACTAGGCCCCTTGATAGAGTAAGATTATCTGCTAGCGGTATAATTACAAGAGTAATTATATTTTATAATCTGTTCAAGATCAAGAAAAGATTCAGTTAGCAAGGATGACACACATCTACCTTGAAACTAATCTGATAGCTATGAGACAGAAGAACAAACACAAGTAAATAGTTTACTGGATCGTGATATTGTACAAGACAGCATCATCTGTGTAATCGGATGGTCATGATGTGTTGCTAGACGCTACCCATGATTATAGAAGTTAAAACAGTTTTAACTCTATTTACCAACATAACACAGATCTTATTGGGTCACGCCATATAGGAGTTAATCGGAGAATCTTATTGTGATTGATTATAAATTGGTTATGATCAATAGTAAGATGGTTATAATTAATTATACGTGTTATAATTAAATTATAAATGTTATGTAAAAATAACAAGCAAAAACATTAGTTAATTTATAAACGTGTGTGACACATTGTATAAAAGTTAACCGGCTAATTTATAAATGTGCAGGACACGTTGTATAAATTACCTAAACAAACAACTGCAAGAAATATAATTGTTCAGAATAATTATACGAATATTATTTGTGTTCGGGCTGAGGGCATTCGGGTCTTTTCAGATTCGTCCTTATCCATATGACATGTCATCGATCCTATCCAGATGACACGTCATTGATACCAAAACAAACAACCGCAAAAAAAATATAATTGTTCTGAATAATTATACGAACATTACTTGTGTTCGGGCCGAGGGCATTCGAGTTTTTTCAATTCGTCCTTATCCGCATGACATGTCATTGATCCTATCCAGATGACACGTCATCGATCTTATCCACATGACATGTCATCCTTATCCATTCAATGACATATCTTGTAAATAGGCCAAACTTGGAGGACATTTTGATTTTTTGGCAACTGACCCTAAACCCTATAAATAGAGGTGGAGGGGTAGAGAGAAAAATCACTAATTCACTTGTATCGTTTCGTGCAGAATTGAATTGGTTTTTCTCTTTTTCTCGGTTTCTCTCCCAAATAGTGTTTCGGTTGAGAAAAGAAAGTTATACGTAGTTGACGTATAATCTTGCGGGTTGTTGTGGAGTATATTTACGGGATTGATGAATAGTATTTTATAGAATTTTGCAGTATGTTAGTTTTGCTCATTGATAAAACTAAGTAACCGAAAATTCGTGTTTACGGGTTTTCGTCTTTTTCCCGTGAATAGTGTTTTTGCATAATTCTGCGGTTTATAGTATTTCTGGCAAAAGAAATAAACCACTCTCTGGTTAGTCCTGGTGGATAACCGATAGAGGCATCAGACGTCTGATGCTCCGAGTCGAGTCATTCCCGATGTCGCTCTTCTCGCTCGGTTTGCATTCCAACTGTGATTTGGAAATAATGTATAAATATGTTATATTAATCTATTTAATTGGTAAGTAGATTAAAGTTTTAGAAATCAATCATGGAGTAGATCTGTAAAATGATTAAATTGGATTTTGATGTCAAAGGAATATTGAAGGTGGACCGCTTTAGAAAGTTTCCTGACATATCCCGTTTAATCCTGAGCTTAAGTTGGCCGTAGAAATTTTTGTTCTACGGTCATTCTGCACCTTAAGCCTAAACAGGTTCCGATTAGCACCGTGTAACCCCAACACTAATTGCAAATAGTGAAAAGCTGAGGGCTAAGATGTAAATATGCAGCAGTTATACTCTCATGTGCAATTTATATCTTTTTCCTTATGAAGCTTTAATGATAATGCTCTTTAAAATCAAGTGAATATACTCAAAAATGTGATTTCTAAACAAGTCAGGGATTTCCTTGTAAATTTACAGGTTCTGGCATGTTAAAAATACTTTAAAAATGATAATTTGATGGATTTTGAACTTCTTCATCTCTTCTCTTTTAATACTAGTATAAAAATAGTGATTTAAAGCTGTTGAATGGTGTTTAACCCTCATACCAAGCCTTCCTGTTACGATGTAAACCCTTGAAACAGTCCCTGGTACTAAACTAAGTCAAGAATTAGCACTTATATACCATATGAGCTTAATTGGTGCAAAGAATCACAATTAAATGTATTAATAAACAAATGAATAGAGGACTGAAAACATATAAAATGGACATAAACTTTGCATTTTTCTGAATTTTTTTACAATTAGTTATGAATTTTAGAAATTCAGACTTTAAAATTGAAAAATATACAAATATTCTGTCATGTTTTGACCTTCAATGCCCCTGGCAATTTAAAAATGTTTAAAAATGGAAATAAATTTCCTAAAATGGTAAAATTTGGCATGGAAGCTTCTGACATATACCCCTTTGACCTTATAAAAAGAAATTATATTTTTATGTACAAATTTCTTAATGAATTAGGTCAAGATCAATGATACACCACATGGAAAAATATCTCATCTCATGCTCATATGGAACTTAGTTTAAATTAAACTTTCTATGGTATTTAGAAACTCTATAAATGATCAAAACAAATTCTTTGAACCTTTGAATCAATCTCAGACTCCTTGTACCTCATATCGGTACTGAGTCAGTACCATTTCACAGTACTGAATGCTCAATCCACATCCAATACTTGCATGAATATCAAATCAAAGCTCTAAATGTCTTCCATGACTATATATGAGTTCAAACGATCAAATTCCTAAAGAAAATCGCAGTCAAATTGATCAAAACCAACTCAGTGTTCAATCGGTATCGATAGGTACTATCCATGCCAATACCGCCGTCTCCAATGACCACCAGTGGCCGACAATACCATCGTTGGGCTCCTGTCATCCCCACGATCACAGCCATGTCCTTGGCCTACACTGCCGTGACTGGAGTCGGCCGGAACCATTCTTGTCAAAGCTAACCCTCATCGTATCGGGTTTACACGATATTTGATGAACCCGTTTGATCGTATGACCCATATTCAAACTCAGTTCAACATATCCTGACATGTGGTCCCTGCTTGTCAAGCAACTAATTTAATTAAAAGGATTAGTGCGAATCTCAAACCCCAAATGATTGACATCCAAACTCTATGCACTTATTGATGGCCTAGTGCACTTGTTAAGGCCCAAAAGCCTAATCTCAAAGCCCTATGTTTAAACTAAACTCAGTGCTAATCTTAAAGCTCAAATGTTAAGAATCTAAACCTTTGCACACTGATTGAAGGCCCATTACACATATTAATGCATTAGATCTAGATCTCAAAGGCCTAATACCAATCTTGAGGCCTAGAAACTATTAAACATATATATCTTTACATATAAGTCTCTATGTTTATTAAAATTAACAAAGAAGCCTTGAAAATTCACAAAACAAGTCCCTAACAGTATAAAATCCTTTCAAACAGGTCCTTGAAAGCCTAATTTTTATTCCAGACCCTGTCAAAAGCTCAAATTATAACCTTAGGTCCCTTAAAATTTATAAATAAATCCCTGAAAGTATAAAAACTTCAAAGACAAGTCCTTTTCAGTCCTTTTTGGCCATAACTTCTTCGTTTCAAGTCCAAATCGACTAAAATCAGTTCCGAATAAACCTAGATTTAATTCTCTACAATTCTAAGTAGTAATTGAACATGTCCAAGCTTCATCCATAACCTAAAATGACCAAAATTCTCCTTTTCCATACAAATGTCATGACACATATTAAGAAACATCAATGCATATATACAACCATATAGATGACCAAAATAAATAAGAACCAATCAAAACGACCAAAACATGACAACACATGAGCCATTTTTAGCCCCATTACTCAGTTCACAACCAATAGGTACAAATTCTGGAATGAACGAGGTATTCAGCTTGACTCGAAAGGTCTTTCTGATGTAATTAACGGTGGGGGTTTGCACCCGTCGGGAGTTAAATGTCCCCACAATCAAATAATAAAACCCCGACGGACTGATCATGAACCTAGGTCCGCCACAAGGGTGAACCAGAAGGAATGCAGAGAGATGTCAAATGAATGCTCTGAGTTCAGTGCCCTGCTCATGGTCGTTTGGAGAACTAGAGCACTGAACCCATACGGAAGCATTCCCTCACCCAAAAACATACCCTTACCGTTAGCTAACCTAGCCGTGCAACTTTATGCGCTCTACACACACGTTCTAAAATAATTAATAACAATCGACCTACATAAATAGTTTTTTTTCTAAGAAAGAGTTTGGACGTCGAACTTTCATCTTTAAGATAAAGATTCGTACATTTCTATTTTAATTTTCTTTTTAAAAATATAGATAATAGAGATAAGCCTATTATCCTTAAAACTACACGAAATGATGCCTACCAAATTTCGTACATAATTAATTTTAAAAGAATATATGCACGAATATTTAATTAGTTTTTGAAAAGAATAATATAAGAAGTCATATTTTTGCTTGAACACGTTAGTATGAATGATCAACAAATATTTAAAACACGAGTGATTGACTCTTCTTTTTACTCGAGAAAGAAAGAAGAAAAATATCTTGGAAGAAATGGTATACATATATATACCTTGTCAGGTACGACTCACGCAAGAAAACCATCTCACGCGCTAGCTAATTGTGATTTATGTTGTCTAATATTGTTCGAATTGTTAAATTTGATTAGATTTGAGAATTATCTTTTGATCTAGTCAAACCATCTCACATGTTCTAGCTAGCATTGTGATTTAAGTTGTCTATTTGTTCAAATTGTTAAATTTTATGAAATTTGAAAGATAATGTTTTTCAGCATGAGAGATCGCAAGTTCAAAATTCAGTTGGTGAATCTATTATGAATATTAGACAGTTGAGTAATTTGACCTTAATTCCTTTTTATTGAATTTATAAGCCCTCCAAAACACTAATTATATTTTACATGCAAGTATATGACTATTTATCTTTTCTACTATCCAAATTGATTTCCAATATTGCAGCGTACATAATAGACTATAGTTAATTACATATATGCTCCTGCAGCTAATTAAGTACTGAAAAACATAATTCTTTAACTAATTAAATATTCCTTTTTTTTATAATTAAGTAATTATTCTGCAACCCATCTACATGAAGTAGTAAGATATTAGTTAAATATAAGTCGGTTTTTATATATGTATACATCTGGCACATCTTAATTTAAAATGGTTCAAGAATATAATTTGAAATTTCTAAAATTCAAATCAATAAATAATATTTAAGATTTTGTGTAGAGTTTATGGACATTTCTTTCTTCTTGTTGTGAGTCAAAAATGTTAATTTATAAATAAAATAATTTCCAATGTCGATCATCGTCTAACTTAATTAATAACCCACAAGATATTGATAATTTTGTAATTAACCTAGACATTATCTTGTGAATACAGTTCTTTGCAGTTTTACCTCAACAGGAATTGAATGGATTCTGATCAGATGGTTCGGATCCAAATTCAAATTTTGAGTTACTTAATTTCAAGGAGCCAATCGAGACCCCAACTTAATTTTAATGTAGTACATGTATCATGAAATTGGTGGTGCATAACGAAACAGAAAGAGCAGCCAATAATTAATCGTACGTGGAACATCTTTGACCACTGGGCCATAGTATATATCGTTAACGACAAATTTGAGAAATAGGGGAGTCATAACATGTGCAATTACAGATATCAAGGAATTGGTCATAGAGAAACAAAAAAAAAAAAAGCAACCAATCGTGAAATTTTCTTCGACCACCCACCACATATTTATTAATTATTAAACTATTTAACACGTCAGTCACAATTTGAGAATTTGGGAGTCATAACACATGTGCCAATCAATTCGTTGAATTTTTCTTCATCACGAAAAGATATACAAGCTATCTTAGTGGATTTGCCATCTAAAGAGTAAAGGCCATTAAATCCAAGGTATATATCGTATATATATTTCACGATCAAGGAAATGTTAAAATAATAGGGGACACGGCGTAGAACGGACAATAATGATTAGTATTCAATATTGAATACACATGCGCACGTACGTATTTGTTTGAACAAATTAATCAAAGATATTATTTCTTCTTCTTTTTTTCTCTTATAAATAACAGTACCCCTACCTTCTGATGATTATATCCAAAGAGTACATTAATTTCCCCTCATCGATATCGTCATATACAAACAATTAATATATTTTTCAGCCATGGGTCTGTGTTTTGGCAAGCCCTTTATACATCCAGATTTCCGTGATCTTTTCAGAAGGATGTCTTTTGGTGACAAGCTTGGCTTCATTGTACGTTCTATATATTGTTGATATAGTAATCAATTTCTTATTTGATATAATATTTACATATTACTTTACATTTTTCTTTAGCAAACATTAATGGAACAAAATTAACCAACATTTATATGATATTGTTTATGATCATATGATCTTATTTTGCATGGGCAGATCTGAAATTAGTACGTGTATATATATATATATATATATATATGTTACTAATGGTTTAGCCCTCGTTTAGTGAGATAATGAGAAGGGATGCATGCATGCATAACGTTTTGGGATATATAGGTTATATATTAACTGCAAATCTATTTATATACTTTTTGTATAGACAAAATCTATTTGATGAAAACCGGATATCATAGACAATATACTTTTTCTTTGCCAAAATTAAAAATGAAAAAATAAATATGTTTTGTGATTTACATTCCTTGGCCCTTGTACCAATAGGATTTTTTTTTTTTTTTTTTTGCATGTTCAATAATAAATCTTTAATTTTGTATGTCTGATAGTATCCTCCCCTTCCTTTCCCTCATGCGACCTCAAATCTCTTGTACTAGCTATCTATTGTTTCTAATTAAGGAAAGAGAAATATAAAAGGAAGCAATATTGTGTTTCTTATTGTTACTTAGTTTTGATTTATATACACAATATCTTCTGTTATATCAAAATGTTTTTATGCAATATTTGTTTATAGAGTGATACTACATGCTTTGGGAAGTAAAGAAGGTGTTTTACTTTCCATTCATGTCTTTATTTTTAAAGTTTAAATAGTCGATCTGAATTTTTTAACATGATCTTCATATTAAAATGTATTTGGAGAACAAATTTTTCACTTTTTTCATATTTTTATTATTTTTTTAGATTTTTTTTAAATCATTGTTTGTCTTAATTTTGTATTTTTTTTATTTAATGAAAAAATGTGATTTCAAAAATTTTAGAAAAATAGTAAAAATTTGTAAAATTTGTTCTCCAACCACATGTTAATATGAAGATCATGTTGAGAAATTCGGATTGACTATTTGAACTTTGAAATTAAATATGAGCGGGAAGTAAAACACTCTTTACTTCCTAAAGCATCGTAGCTAGCATCACTCTTTTTTGTTATATCTATATGTATTAAATAGTTGATATATATAAGAAAATGCAAACTTAATAACGATGAAAAAAAAATTTGAACAATATAAAATTTCAAATTAAACCTGTACAAAATATTAAACGAAATTGAAATTTGGAAGACCAAATTTCGTTTATTGTCTTTCTAGAGGTTCAATTTTATATTTTACATTTCTGAAATTAAAAAAATTCGGTAATACAAGTATAAGTTTGACATTACTGTTCAAAAGGACCATATATACTAGTAAATGATGAGATGCAATTAGATAATGATGGCTTACAAAAATAATTATCTAAAAGTTTCATAATAGGCTTCAGAGTTTTCTAAAAGAACAGAGGAATATAAATTACCATTTGAAATAAAGCAAACTATGTCTCATCATTTTTCCTTGAGCATATATTTTCTTATTCATTTTGAGCCAAAAAATAATAAATTAAGAATTTACTTGTATATCCAATTATGCAAAAAAAAAAAAAAATCACTGATTCAAACACTTAGATATATATACTTTTCCTAGGAGATCACCCATTAAAAATCTAGTTGGGAAATTTATTATAATTATTAAACAATTAGATAGCTTGACTGCAACTCTCTTCTCCACAAAAAAACTGATCGAATCATCGAATTCAGCCCACCAGAAAACCTAATCATATTTTACAAGTAACTATTTAATTATCTTTTCTACTATAGAAACTGATTTCCAATATTTCACCGTACGTATATAAATAGACTATATATATATAGTTAATGACAAGCTCCTACAATTGAGAGTTACTGATGACAAACCTAATTATTTAATTAAAATATTTCCGTTTTTCTTATTGCAACCAACCTCATGAAATAAAATATTAGTTAAATGTGGTTCCTATAATCCTATATATTCTTAATATGTCTCCGATCCGGCAGGGACTTCTTTATAAATGTTGAATAATTTGAAAATTCTATAATTCAAATCAATAAATAAGATTGTTTGTACAGTTGATCGATGAACTTTAATTCTTCGTTTGCATAGGAAAGGTTAACGAGTACAGATGATTTGACTTCATTTTGATGAGTAAAAAATGTTGATGTGATAAATAATAACTTTACAGTGTCATAAAATATAAAACCGACAAGATATTGGTGTAATTTAGACATTAGCTTGTGAAGACGTTAATGTTGTTGCACCAGAATGTGTGTATATATATATGCTGATAAATTAACTTTGTTGACCATCCATATATAGTACTTATAAAGTGACACATCAGCCCTAATTTAAGAAATTGGGGACTCCTAGTAAACTTTTCCTCATCACGAAAATATGCACTGACTTATGCGATATAAAGTTATTAGCTACCTAGCTTAATGGATTAGCTATCCAACTACCACATAAAAGGCAAGAGAATCGTAAGTTTCACAATCAAGGAAAAGGTTAAAATAATAAAGAGAGAGCGAAATGGATAATTGATATCATTATTATGCAATATTAGTATATATATAATACACATGCGAAGCATGCATGCATGTTTCAACAAATTCAAGGATATATATTATGTTTTCTTTCTTCTCTTATAACCATCATATATTCTTGTAGTGAACAAGCATCTTCTGATGATTATTTCCAAAATAAGAGTACATTAATTGCTGCTCATCGTATATATATATAAAACCCTATATATATCATACAAAAACAATTGATCTATTTGCAGCTATGGGTTTGTGCCTTGGCAAATCTTTCATTCATCCAGAGACTTCCGTGATTTTTTTCAAAAGGATGTCTTTTGGTGACAAGCTTGGTTTCATTGTACATTAATTTTTTATTTATTTGATCTATTATATAACCTTTAATTACATACTGCTAATTATGTACATATTTCTTTAGCAAATTAATTAATGGAGCAAAATCAACATTTATATTCATGGTATTAATTGTGTATGATCATATGATCTTATAATTACGGGCAGAAATAAGAAATTAGCACGTATATGTGTACATGACTAACCATTTAGCCCTTGTTTAGTGAGATAATGACAGGGGATGCATACATAGGTAATTAATTTGGGACAGTTTATATATTAACGAAAAAGTTATTAATTTTTTATTTTTTTGCATAGACAACAAATCTATTTGAAAACCGTGACAGACAACTAATTAATATACAAAAATCCAAACTTAATAATGATGAAAAAACAAATTACGTTTAAAAAATATATTATGTTTTCAAATTAAACCTGTAGAAAAATATTAAATGAAATTTGAGATTTAGGAAGACCAAATTTCGTTTATTTACTTTGTAGAGGTTTAATTATTTTATATTTCTGATATTAGAAAAGTCAGGAATAAAAGTATTAGTTTGACATTAAATTGTTCAAAAGGACCTAAAAGATGAGATGTCAGATGATGGCGCACAAAAAGTTATCTAAAATTTTACAAGGCATACGAATTGTCAAAGAACCGAGATATAAATTATCATTTGAAAAATTAATAAAAGGAAAACTAACTATATCTCATTATTTTTACTATATCTCTTAGGTATATATTAATTTATTCATTCATTTTGGACTAAAAATAATGAAATTAAGAATATAGTCACACATATATATATATATCCAGTTATACATTCTTTTTTCAAAATATTAACTACTGAGTCAATAAGAACATCAACTATTTTTATTAATATTAAGATAGAAACAACTAAAAAATGTGCTTAACAGAATATGGGGGCATAAAATTAATTTTTCTTCAATTTTTTCACATAATAAATTTTTTGAAGAATGAAAGGGATGTAAAGCAAGACCCCAAGGGCATGTTGTTTAAAATTTTGAAGAGGGAAATTTTTTTCAAAAAAAAATTAATAATAATAAAATATAAAATATCTTCTAATTAAATTATAGAATACATAATTTTAGTTTTTAATTAATTTTAAAATTTTGAAAATTTTATTGTCGAATGAGTTTGAGTCTATTATTTCCATACATTTTGTGTGGTTTCTAAATTCTAATTGTGTTTTCATGCTTGGCCTTTGACAGGCTAACACATACATTTTCATGATGATATGATTTTTTTTATTTTTTGTACTTCTTTTGTAATTGCTATTCTCTTCTTCCATGCATGCAGCTGGTTCATTCATTGGATAAGGGAAACCTGCAGTGGCACAAGATGCCGGTGTTAATCGGTTTGCTTTACTTGAACACCCGGCGGACCCTCCTTGAAAAATACAATCTGTTACCTGTTGGTAACTCTAACGGTACACAGTTTAACCCCGATAATTACCCGTACCGCACTGGAGATGGAAAGTACAACGACCCAGATAATGCTGAGGCTGGTAGCCAAGATACCTTCTTTGGGAGAAACATGGATCCAGTTGATCAAAAGAATGAGGTACTAAACTACAATAAATTGACACTTGACCTATTAAACATCTAACCGTACGTACTAGCTAATATTGATAGAAGCCAGATAAACCTGAAATAATAGTCAAAGCAGAAAACTTATAAAGAATCTTAAGATAAGAGGGAATTTTGTCAATAATTGAACTGGTTTAATTACGTACTAGTTAAGAATTAACTAGCATGCCTTCCTCAAGCAAATGAAAAAAGACCGGCGTTACATTTATTGAAGAAAAGGCATCTTGAAAGGGACCTCTACATATATTCATTTAAAATGAAGGAATCAATTAGCTAGATTTTGTTTATATTATTTATTATCTGAGGCATTTGAAGAAGTCCAAAATTCTTTTTTATTCTACACTAATAATTTCAGCTACTCCTACTTGCTTATATAATTTCTAGTGAAATTTCTTATAATTCTCAATGTCTCTTACGTCTTGTGGGATTTGACCTAATTTCTTATGGCAGAACAGAACAGTTGCGTCACTGACCATCTGCATGTACAATTGTTATCTATATTTATTTTTGTGTGGTGCAGTTGATGAGTCCGGATCCAATGGTGGTGGCCACGAAGCTGTTGGCTAGGAGAGAATACAAGGACACAGGAAAACAATTTAATATACTAGCCGCTGCATGGATCCAGTTCATGGTGCATGATTGGATGGATCACCTCGAGGATACACAACAGGTACATTATTTAAAGTTCTTACTAGCTAACAAGACACATCAGTATAACATGATCTCAAATACTCGTACCAAGCAGCAGGGGTACTGCTGGTATCTTATTTGTATTCTCTTCTATCTGTATCCCTCATTTGCACTCTAAAATTATTTAGTTCTTTTGAAAGATATCCATGCCTGATAACAAAAATGTTTACACATTTTTAAATAATAAGTATAATTATTTTGTAACTGAACAGATGTAATATATATAACATTATTTTTCATGCAATTTCAACTTACACACAAAAATATTTAATACCTACTATGCAAAATAAATAAACATATGTCTGACATAGATATAAGTACTCTTTGAAATGAAGTAAAAAGTTTTGATAGGTGCCGATAATAGAATGCAGGATCACTATTTAGTTTTTAATTATAAACAAGTTATAGCTGTAATTAATAAACTAAGTCATAAATTGATATCTTTGTCATTGTTCTTTTGCTGAAATTAAGTCATATATTGTCGTAGATCTTTAAATAGGTGACTTTAATTTATTTAATTACTTTTCTTTTCTTTTCAAATAAATAAAAATAGATTGAAATAATTGCTCCAGAACAAGTAGCCAGTCAATGCCCATTGAAATCATTTAAGTTCTTTGCCACAAAAGAGATACCTACAAATGCTGATGGAATAAAGACTGGTCACTACAATACCCGCACAGCATGGTGGTGAGTATAATTTTGAAGATGTCCCAAGTTTTAGGGTTTTATCTGACATTGTTGATCTCTTTATAAGCTCAGAACAAGAGACTATAAAAAACTGAGAAGAGAAAAATAAATTAATATTTATTATTCAGCCAATATCTATACATCATAAAGATGATTTCGCCACCTAAGTCTTAAATGCTCACCAATGCCACAACAAACTTTTGGTCATTGAATGCGCCATAACTCATGCATTGATCTTGATAAGAGGATTAATGTTCATTTAATTTTTTAGCAATAAATTAAGATGATTGATGTTAATGTCTAAGAAAAAAAAAGAGGTTTATTTGAAAAAAATTAAGATGAGTGAATTAGTTGAATCAAGAATAATAAATTAAGAGGCTTATTTAATTTTATTACGCTGAATCATATTTAGTTTTTATAATATGTTCTTAATGTCTAGCATATAATATATTTATGCTTAAAAATTTTATTCTCGGTAAAATACGGAGGATAATTATGACAATCCTAGTATATAAGAAAGACCAAAATTAAATAGTACTGAAGCATGTGTGCCTGTGTGGTAATTACATGCATGCAATGATATGTAATTTAATGCACGACTAAAAGCAGTTCCAATTTTATTGAATTCTGTAAAATAAATGAAATAAGGGACGGGAGTGCAATATATGGAGCAAACGAGCAAAAACTGGACAGTGTCAGGACTTTTGTTGATGGAAAACTAAAGATTGGAAATGATGGCCTTCTTTTGCATGGAGACAATGGCGTGGCCATTTCTGGCGACGTGCGCAACAGTTGGGCTGGGGTCTCCATCTTACAAGCACTCTTCACTAAAGAACATAATGCTGTTTGTGATGCATTAAAGGTAACAAGCAACAATAAGTTGCATGATCTTATATGTACTGGAATCCATGTATTAGGAAAAATATGATAAAAAATTAATGTTGATGATGTTCAAACTGCCGTAATGGCTCGTGCTGACTGACTCTAGTCAGAATTGAATGGCACAACTCCAGCTTGAGATTGCGTAAGGTTTTGATCTCGAACTTTGTTCTCATTAGAGAGATGAACCAAGAGTTGGAATTTTTTCTGCTAAAAATTATGTTATAACTTATAAATAGTAATAAACTGAAGAAGAATTAATGACGGTCGATATTTTTACCTGTAGAAAGAATATCCAAAGCTATCAGACGAAGAATTATACCGTCATTCAAGATTAGTTACTTCTGCTGTTATTGCAAAAGTTCACACAATTGATTGGACAGTCGAGCTTCTCAAAACTAAAATCTTGAATGCAGCAATGCACGCAAATTGGTGAGCATATATATGTATATTTATCTCATTTCATGTATCTGTCAAAATAAAACGATTTCAAACCACTGATTACCAACTGATGATGGAAATTTTAAGTGCACGCCCATGTCATACCAACAGAGTTCTAACTTAAAATTTTTTGATATTTACAGAGTTCTATGTTTATCATAATGATAACAACAATAAAATATATTTTTCTTTTCCATTGTGAAGGTATGGATTGTTGGGTAAGGGAATAAAAGATACATTCGGCCACATAGGCGGATCCGCGTTGGGTGGGCTTGTGGGATTGAAGAAACCAAACAACCATGGAGTTCCTTATTCTTTAACTGAAGAGTTCACCAGTGTTTATAGAATGCACCCCTTATTACCAAGCACTCTCAAACTCAGAGATCCAACCGCTGAACCCGACCAAACAAAATCTCCCCCATACCTGGAAGAGTACGTATTCTGTAAAGTCTTTCATTTTTCCTCTTATCTCTACATAAAATGATGTATGTAACTATAAAATTAGTAGGTTTCCATTTTGCCTTGTAGTTCAAAAATGAAAATGATAAAAAGAAAACGAAAAGAAAAGGAAACAAGGAAGAATAAGATTAAGCAAATAAGGAATAATTGTTAATGCCAGATGGACTTATAGTTTAATAGGTGGTACCGGATGTGCACATTGAAAATAAAATAATACCATTTTTGTGTGTCACAAATAGCATCAATATTGAAGATTTATTGGGTATCAAAGGGGAGAAACTACTATCAGAAATTGGATTTGAGAAACAGACAGTATCAATGGGACATCAAGCATGTGGAGCACTTGAACTTTGGAACTACCCAAGTTTTTTCAGAGATGTCATACCTCAAAATGTGGATGGTACCAGTCGACCTGATCATATTGACCTTGCATCCCTAGAAGGTACAATGCTTAAATCTAATGGGAAACTACCAGTAGAGAATCCTGATACTGTACCAAGTAAATTGGTACCAGAATTGCCTTCATACCAAATACAAGACTTTTATGTAAAGAAAAATAATTTATTCTGATAGCAACTGATAATCAATTGATTTTGGTGTTTACAAGAATCAAATACTAGCTCTTCCTACTGAGATAAACTAGATATAATGTCCTTATGACTATCATGAATTATCTTTTTATATAGAATAAAGTACACAACAAAGAAATGGGGTCATTCTGGTACCATTCAATGCATCTGATTACTACTATAACCAGATACTAGATGTTCTTATTGAGACATATATGATGTCGTAAATCGTAATACTATTTTCTTGTTACTATTATTGTGGCATACTCTAAGAAGTAAGAAATTCACATGTACACTATATTGTGGCTTGGCTTCTCATTTTCCATACATTATATAGTTATCTTTTCATCTCTAATACCATCTTTTGTTTTCCTATGAAAGTATATCGTGATAGGGAGAGAAGCGTATCAAAGTATAATGTGTTTAGGAGGAAACTACTACTGCCTCCAATAGAACAATGGGAGGATTTGACAAGTGATGAGGAAGCAGTAAAAGTTTTAAGAGAAGTATATGGAGACGATGTAGAGAAGTTGGATCTTCTCGTAGGCCTCATGGCAGAGAAAAAGATCAAGGGCTTTGCCATAAGCGAAACCGCATTTAACATTTTCATCCTAATGGCATCAAGGTCAAATTTAGTTTCAACCAATATTTAATGTTATAACATACAAGTATAAAATTGGGTCCCCAAGCTTTTTCTGAAGGTAATTAAGTGTTAATATTTTTCTTTTTGAAGTAAAGTTGGAGGTTAAGCCATCCAACTATCACAAGGGTTTCAAACCTGCAACTTAAACATTAAATATTGACAATTTGCCTAAGATATTTTGATTGTTTAAACATTAACCATAACAAAAGTACAAAATGGGGGATCAAATCAAACACAATAATTTGACCCTTATATAAATCACATATAGGATAGTACCAGATACATCTATTTGAATCACTAATAATGATATGAAATTTCATGGCAACAGGAGGCTAGAAGCAGATCGATTTTTCACGAGCTATTTCAATGAGAAGACCTACACCAAGAAGGGGTTCCAATGGGTTAATACAACAGAAAGTTTAAGAGATGTGATCCACCGCCACTATCCTGAAATTACCGACAAGTGGATGAAATCCGCTAGTGCTTTCTCAGTATGGGATTCAAAATAAAGGCCTAGCTTATGCCACCTTTTCCAAGGAAAATTGGAGGCCAATTTGTTTCAACTATTATTAATATTTGTGAATTATAAACAATTTGTTCATATATTTCAAGATTGAATCCACTTGTACGTACCACCCTCCATCACCGTTGGATTTACTGGGGAGGTCGTTCCTTGTATTATTTTTAATTCTTTTCTTGAATTTGAGTGTTTTTTGTCTGTGGATATTTTGTGTGGCACATGGTGTGATTATTGTCTGTGTAGGCTTTTGGTTCGTGATGTGTTGCGGACCTCTGTAATATATATATTCATTAATACTTTTAATGTAGAAAGCATCTTTATATATTGTTTTTCTCTTTTTGTACAATCATTCTTCCTCAGTTCCTTGGCTGCACTAGCTGCTTTCGTCTTTTTCAATTCTCAGTTTTTCACAGAGACTTTCGCAATTAATTCGTTGATTTAGTAGAATGATTATTCATATGATTTTACAATATCCACCTTGAATAATTCATGCAATTGCAAGTTCACTGGAGCCAAGAACGTACTGCTTGTATTACACTGCTCAAGTTACCACTATATAATGTCATATTATAATTACTGTTGTCACTAGTTTCTAGGGGTGGAACCAAGATTTGAATTTTGGAGGAGAGAGAGGGGGGGCTGAGCCACCAAAAAATGAAAGAACAACTTCATAAGGGGTACCAATTGGTATGCATCTATAAAAAAAATTATATGAAAACAACCATCCAATAAGCAACTTCCGATAAGTTGGAGGGTGCTTGGCCCCCCTTTTCTTGTACATAGTTCCGCCACTGTTGGTTCCTACAGCTGCCTAGTGTGTACCGCTGGTACCGATGCCTTTGGTTGATCGGTTCCAGTTGCAAATGTGGGGTGATGGTTGCCATACGAGAGCCTGCTCCAGCATGTCCTTCTGATTTCAGTTTGTGCTCCTTGCAATACTACTATTTTGCATCTAAAAACGAAGCTAACAACTCCGATTGAATATCTATTGACCATTAAATTAGATATTGAATTTCAATTTGGTCTTTTGTTAATAATAATTTATGTTCTATGTGTTGTATAGAAATTGCATTTTGTTGATCTGGCACAAAATTGGATTTGGTGTTGCATTAGCAGCAAAAGAAAAGTAAATCTTGCTTAAATTTGCAGATTTCCCTTTCTTTGTAATTGATGTAACGCCCAAAAAGAAGGAAAAGATTAAGGTTTGATTTTGATTATTTTTTCTTAAAATTGGCAGGAGGTTTAGTTTGAATCTTGGACCTTGATCAGACTTTATCATTTGCCAACAATTAAGGTAACTATAATACATGAAAGATAAGAGAGATTCATAGACTGCAGAGAAAAAGGATCAAGTAGTGCAAGAGTGAAATTTCTCCGCAATCCTTGTCTATTTCATGTGCATATATGATATCATTCAACTACTGTAAGTGCTGTATTCAACATTATATTCATATATCATCAGTTAACTACTATGTGAAAAACAAACGATTTACATTTTATAGATTCTGTATATTCTTACATATCAATAAGAACCATCAATAGGTCGCACAGAACGCAATGACATGCCTAGTTAAATATCAGTGTAATATATATAGGTGCAGACCATATTTCATTTATTGTTTTATGTTTTATGTTTTAGTTTTAAACTATGGTATTGGTAGTGTAATAATATGTAAATAAAATTTGGGATAATGGAGCATGTCAAGAGATTTACAAAAGAGATCATTTCAATAAAAAATCAAGTTTGAAAGAGAGGATCTCCTGTACAAGACATGGAAGCTACAGAAAACTAAGAAAACTAGAAGAAAACAAACAAGAAACAACCATGCAACTTTCTAGAGCAAGATGATTTCACTACTACTGTCTACTATGATACAGCTCTTGTAGCGTTGCAAAGTAACCGATTTTCTTACAAGGGATCAGGCTTATCTGAAATAATTACTTGGGAATTCACCAAATTATACAATTCAAAATCTCACCTTTAGCAGTCATAGGTTAAAGAATCTATGGGGATCCATTCCTGCAAAAGATCAAATCAGAAATATAATTTGCATCAGTAATAATAGAATTACATGATAGATGACAAAAGGTTAAAAAAATAATAATAAATAAATAAAATAATGTCAACACTTAACAACAACATCTATTTGATAAACTTCCATTTTATAATGTAATTACAAATATAATGCAGAAAAACATAATTTAAAACTTAAAATTTCCACTTATTTTTTGAAGATTGTAAAATTTCTATACTGTTGTTATTGTTTCAAAATTTAAACATAAATTCTGTACCAATTAGATCAGTTCAACTCCCCCTGTTAAAAACCCCAACAAAAACAAATTACTTTCCATGTCTCCCATTTTCCCTTTTCAAAATTTCTTTCTATTCTTCCATCACCTCCCTCTGACCTATTATTTTTCTCAATTCTAACTCTCCATTAGAAATCCCGCATTTTGTTTTACTTTTTCTTGTGTACTATCTTATATGTAATGTAATATTGGTCACACAATGAGAAAATGAGTTGCCGGGAGTGGGAGAAGTAGGAAGGAGAAAAACTAGATAGAAATGTAAAAATAACCATTCAATTAAGAGGGATGATTAAGATTAGAACAAAATTAAGTTTAATAGCTTGACGAAAATTATAGTTCAATAACACTATAACAGACTCGTCACATGAAAAATATTTTAGAGACATCTAAAGATATTAAACTCCTGCAAAATATCAAACTACTATGCCATGTTAAATAAGAAACACAATATGCCCATACCCACAAAACGAGCACCCCCCCCCCCCCCCCCCCCCCAACAAAACACAACCCAAGAATGAAAAAGTATAACCTTGCTATCCCTTCTATTGCAGCTACTTCAAAAGATTTCCAAATCACCCTCTTAGCTGTATACATGAGAACAAATTTAGGGACTTCCCAAAAGATTGACAGGTATTGTGATTCTCTAACATCTTAAAATATTATTCAGTTTAACAAGTATAAAATAATGAAAGAAAATACTACATCAGATAACAGCATATGAAGTTTCAGAGACTTACTCAACATTTTGCCGGGATGTGCTCCAGCCAGGCTCATAAGCTTCTAGAAATGCAATTTTCGCTTTGTTGGGAAGGTCATGAGGATGAACAAATGGGACAGTTGGAGGCCATCCAAGCGCTGTACGAATGTTATTGCACGGGCCGTTAGATGTGCGTATATGATCCTCGCACGGCCCAAGCCTACAAAATTTCATTTTGAGACCTTTCTTTTCTGCTATTTCCATAACCTTCTCTTTTAAGACCCTCTGTGCCTCCAGTCGTAGCCTCTTAGAAGGAGGGAGAGACTTCTGACTGGAAGAAGTCTCTCTTTTTTTCTTTGTTGAGCTTTTTAATGAATCTGAGATATAACAATATAAAAAAAAAAATAACTAAACAAAAGTGATGAAATAATATTGAAAATTGAACATAATTTACAACCATTATAACATGCCCCTAAAGTTCTTCAAAAAAAAAATATTACAATTAAATCTGTTCTTTATTAATTTAAATAGTAGACCAACCAGATTTGAAGCAACTTAAAATTTACTTGGACACTGATCATACACTGATGAAATTGAATCGTTTAATTTTTAATTGCCTGGTGAATGACAAATGGATTTTCAAATTTCACCAAATTTGACACACAGCCTATTAAATTAGAGAGAACATATGTAAACTTTTAATTTTTTTAATTTTAATAAGCATCATGATGGTTGACATAGTTCTCAAATAAATTTGTTGTGAACCTAACCTATCTGTAAACAAAGTAAAGTTAATATACCAGTATATTGACTTAGGCAGGCCTCAGTGCTTATGGGTAATTAATTTATTAAATAGGCCAGGTAGGTGAGTCACGAATGTTTCTTAGGAACTCTAGCAAAGTGAGAAAGTACCATTTTGCCCTTCATTAGGCATTGACTTTACATTATTCCTTATGAACATCTGATCAATAGGGTGCGACCTCTGCATGAAGTCACTGACTGGTATTGAATTCTGAAACTGCGCCTCCACACCATAACCCGCAGCTTGCATCTCGTTACAACTCAGACTTGCCATCGATTTCGGCATCAGTTTAAATGCAATTGAGCACCTTCCATACAAATTATTCTCAACTGCCACATCGGTCCTGTGCAAGGCGGGTCCCACATACCCAGCTGTCGCCTGGTAAAGTGCAAGCCCAGGATAAACCATCACCTCTTGTGGGCCCAGGTTACTATCCCCTAGCACCCACTGCCCATTTAAATCCTTTATCTGTAACCCAGGTTTGTCGGGTTTAACCACAGTCACTAAAGTTTTGTCAACCTGGTGCTCATAATCAATAGGAAAAATTGCAGTTTGCCCCTCCTGAGGGCCCGCCACAAAAGATGGCCTGGAGTGGCAACACACTGAAAGCACCGAGGAGGAAACCTCCTGGTTTCTCAATGGTACATTGTCTAATATCTCGTTAAAAGAGCAGCTGCGTAGGCTGAGAGAGTAACTGACAGCATCTAGTACACACCTGGCAGCCTTCCCTAGGATGCAAAATATATCAGGCAGGGCTGATGGGGAGAGTTCAGGTGACCTGTCAGGCTCGGTCTCAAGTGGGGTTAGGCCAGGCCGGTAGTCATAGGTCTCTTGCAATAACTGAGGGTCAGCATAATACCCTGACGTGCGACACCACTCTGTTGTGTCAGTTGGGTTGTTGTTTTTCTCAAAACTGTGTAATGAAATAATATTTGGAGTGTTTTTAAAATTGTATTTAACTAAAGATATAACATTGACAATGTTTAAAATTGTTTGCCATTATTACTGATTGGTACAGTTACAAAAATGAAAGGTATTTGATAGTTCCAAACAGTTGGTACCAGTATAAATTTGAATAAATTTCCTTTGCCTGAAGAAAAGGTTTACAACTTTTATTAAACCCAAAACCAGTTTGTTACCGCACCTGGATATTACGGTGCTGAAATCTGAGGTAATTCATGGCAGTACACATACCCCTGCTGATGGAAGTACAGACGAGCGGATTCAAGGCTGGCCCGCAACAGTGCAGCATCGCCAGGTGGAAGCTCGACAATGACAGCTGAATACTGAGCTAGAGATTGGGTAAGTATCGATACTGACACCTTGTAAGAATTAGAAGGAAGGCCCTCAATTGGTATCAAATCTGAGATCTTCACTCGACCAATTGATGGTGGAAGAACAGATAATTCCATTGCCACCATTAGAGATGGCTACAAAGTAATCTGCAAATATCATAATTTTCACTGAATCCGATGATAAATACCAAATCATAGATACCACATTAAAGAAAAAAGAAACTAAATGGAGATTGAATCCAAAAATACATCGAATTCTAAGAACCTGTTCTTGAGATTAAGTGATTTTACAGGAGAGAAACAAGCAATTTATGGGTACAACAAATTATCTTGTAACCAAATCAAATACCATCAGCTTCGTAAAAGAGGTCTTCTATAAGATTGCACTTGAATACTTGTTTCAGCGGTTGCGGTGAAAAAACCCGTTGAAATTTGAAATTGGTAAAGCTAAGAAGAATCGAAGTTTAGGTCTAGGTATTGAAAAACAGGTTGGGAGAGAGAACAGAACATAAGAAAAGGAGAGAAATCGGGCAAGGAATTTAACAGAGTAGTTTTGGCTTAATGCAGCTCACGAAGATACGAACCATATGAATCGCTGTTTTCATTATCGAGTCCATGCGCTGCATGAAGCCAAAACTAAACTGTTAAAATATTTACCCGAGAAATCATTGCCCGATTCGTCTTCAACTTTTGCACAAGTGAGTAATAATATTTCTCGACACCAATCAGACAGCCCATATTAAAAATGGGCTGATTATAAAAACCCATATTGGGCCTTATTGCAAGAGCCCGTTATTAGTTTTCAGGCTGATTGTGTTGGAGTTCAGATCAGTAACATGGTAACGAACTGTTGTAGATCTGAAAAGATAATTTTTCGAAGCCGATGGTAAAGCATTTTTATCACCTCTACAGTGTTTTCTTGTATGGTATTTGATTTAACGAAATCACATTAGAATTTTGTTGAATTTGTACTCGAATGCGATAAATTATATAAATATTCCTTTGACTTTTTAATAGCAAGAAATATATTTGTGATTTTAATTTATTACAAATTCCTTCTAACTTTTTAATAGAATGATATATTGCTTGGCTAATTAGATAATTATTTTTAGGGACATGTATTAATAATTGTAATCTATTTAAATCTCTGTAATACTGTGGGGTTAAAATGCACCCTCTTTTTTGTACTCCAAACGTGCACCCTCCTCTCATTTCTTCATTTTTAAAATTTAAATAGTTGATTTGAATCTACCAACGTGTTCTACATATTAAAATGTGCTTGGAGACCAAATTTTACATTTTTTGAAAATTTTTTACTATTTTTTCAGAATTTTTGAAAATCATCACTGTGCTGAATTTTTTATTATTGTTTAGTTTAATAAAAAATTCTGAAAAAATAGTAAAAAATTTCCAAAAAATGTAAAATTTGGTCTCCAAGCACATTTTAATATGTAGAACATTCAAATCAACTATTTAAATTTTAAAAATGAAGAAACGAGAGAAGGGTGCACGTTTGGAGCACAAAAAAGAGGGTGCATTTTAACCCCACTCTACTGATAATTGTCTTAATTATTAAAACAAACTTTGAAATATAATTCAAGCTGATCGAAAATTAAAAGAAATCATGAAGAAAATATGGACTAAATATGGACAAACTGGAGAGTGCTGCGTTGTATAATTGTATTAGTGGTAATGAAGAATATTTTATTGTTTTATTTATTCTGTTTTAGTAAATTAACCATCACATGACACAAAGTCGTTTTGCCGACATTACTTGGCACTATGATATGTACATAGTATGTAGTTAATTATTTTGGGTCTTTTATATAAATATCACCTGCAACTTGGGAATTAATTCACATGTTCCGTTGAAAACTATATATTCCCCCATATGTTACTGAAATATTATAAGAAGAAAGATACTTCATTTATTGAACATTCTTATATATTAGAGAAAAAATGCATTCTTATGTCACTGAAATATTATAAGAAGAAAGATGTTGTTAAAGTAAATTCATTTTTTTGGATGGAAGTTAAATATAATTCAGACAATGTGCACTGGAGATATTTTCTCGAGCAACATTGTTTCTTCATTTATTGTTTTAAAAAAAAAAAAAAAAAACCTAACTATATTTCAGAAAAAAATTTCTCTCTCTCTCTCTCTTGAAGTACATAATTTTTATTTTTTTATTTTAAAAATCTTGTAACATTTAATATATAAGATTCGTCTTTTTTATAAGTTTGATGATTTTTTTCAGACGAACAAAATTATTATTTTTTCTTGTTTTCTTCAATAGTTCGAACATAAATACAATCTTGAGTTTGATAAACAACTATTATCAGTTACTTTACAAGACAAAAGCGGCTCAAATTGTAAAATGGATCAGATGTCCCGTACCGGAATATATTTTTTTACCATAATTACTTAGATATAATCCATAAAAAAGAACTACAAATCAAAACATCTAACTATTTAATATCTACAAGTTTTTATTCAGATTTTAATATATTATTTTTAATACAGAGAATATTATTTTTGCTACTGAATCAGAGACTAGTACTTGAAACTGTTTAGAACACAGAAGGTACATTATTCGTCTGTTTTTGTATTAAGACTTTTTCATCAGGATAGTTTGATTTAATTTTCTGAAATGTGATTTCTTTCAACTCTGACAAATGGAGACAAAAATTATTGGTTCACTTGACCGCCCCAATTGCTGCATTAAAGCCCTTGCACCATAAAATATGTACTTTGACTTGGGATGATAAGAAATTGCACATTTGCACCTTAGAATGAGATAAGAGCATCAATTTCCGGTGATTTACCAGTAAATACTTTTTTAACTAAAACCCATATGGGGGCACGCCCATCGGAGTATCGGATCTTCTGTGGCCGTCTTCCAATTCTAGCCACAATTTTAGCAATTAAACTTTTCTTACTACATTAGCTCAATGACAAACAATAGTAGTGTTCAGCTTTGAATATTTGAATTGACTTGCGAAAAACATATTTTAATATTTTAGGAAAAATAAATTCTGGTTGTATACTTGTATACTATAGTCTATTTACATAAAAGGTTCGACCAAGAAAACATTTACCTCTTACATAAAATCTAAGGCCATAGTAAAATCATTTTCTACTCTATATATAGAAGATCTCTCACATGCATTTTATAGCAAACAAGTCTAAGAGAATTAATATAAGAAATCGTGCATTGACCAGACATATGATCTAACAAAAAACAGACAGATGAACAACAATTTATTCTCGGTTCTAATGCTCTCCATTCTGGTTTAATTTACAACTTTATCATTATCATTTTTCAATTGAAAAATACATTGACAAACAAAGTAATCTTACAAACATGAACACATTTGATTTCATTTATCAACATTTTATTGAGTACTTTTCTGACCCCAAAAGAGAGAAATTGATATACACTTTTGGTACTTTTTTCTTGAAACATTTTTTTATCTTTTTATGAACGTTTTTCCCAAACCGACAAGCTAAGAAAGAAAAAAAAGAATCCACTTCTGCTTGCATCTTAAAGCGGCTTAAATAATATCACCATAATAGTTATTAATTTTTCTTTCTATTTATCTATTGTTGCAGCAAAAGCACATGTTAATGCCTCTTAGAAACAATATTTTATTACTATCTTAAATAAAATCAAATATATATCTCATTAAAATTAAGACCTACAAATTAATAATTATAATAATAAATTTATTTGTATCGAACCAGCATCAGAACAAAGGAAGATTTTCTTTTTTCAGGAAAAGAGATTGTGTTTCGTTGTCACAACTGGAGAGGAATCATTACAATTCAAAATCTACCACCGGCCAACCTCAGAATTATTTTTTAATCATATAAAAATAATATAGAATATATATTAAATAAATGAGTACGACTAGTATAATATTAGTGTTATATGACATTAATTTTCAAAACCTATTAAATAGACTTTAAACGAGAAATTCAAACCGCTCAAGCCGATCTACTTCATTAGTAATTCATTTACATGCAAAATTTATATTTTCGAATTAATTTAGTATCAAGTCAAATGGTACAAAACTGATGAAAAATGAATGCATTTAAGTTAACTTAAAAAATCACTATATTTGACCACTTTAACTGGATATTAAAAAAATTCAAAATATTATAAATGTTGCATGTAAATGCATCACTAATCAAATACATCAGTTTAATTGAACGGTTTGAATTTATCATTTAAAGTTTATCTGATAAATTTTAGAGTTAGTGTCATTTAGTTGAAATAACACCGATATCATATTTGCCGGATTCTAAATAAATTACGATATAATTTTAATACAATAGAAAAACCGGATCATTTAATTTAATTACTTGAGAAAACTGCCACATCAAAATTTGAAACCACACGGTAGACCATCATCAGAGTTCAGCCTATAAAATTGTTCAGTATCTTAGAAAAACTTTGAAGGGAGAAGAAAAATAGGTTGCACTGACATTTAATGGTCTAAGACCTGCGTGCAATGCTAAAAGAAACAGAGGGTTCGGTTCCTTCTATTATATAAAAAATTTAACACAATTTATCTAGAGAGTTTAACTTCTTTTGTGTCCCTATTTTTACGAATTTTAATAACTCAAAATTTAAAATCAAAGTTAAAATAAAACTGTTGATGTGATCTACATCATTTTATCTATATGCATATAAAAAATTATGACATTTTAATTTTGTTTTAGTTGCCATCAATAACTTATAAAAACGTAATAATATGGATAATTTTAAAACGTTGATTTTTCAAATATTTGATTCACATAAAAATAAAATCGAAATGTGATTTTTTTTATGAGCACAGAAAGAAAATAACATAGATCATCTAATGATTTTATTTTGACATTTATAATTTTAATTTTAATTTATTAACACTTTTAAAAATAAAATCAGGGTATAAAAAAAACACATCTGAACCCTCCGTTTACCGATTTTTTTATATATATCCAAAATTTTAATTAAATTTTAAAAAATAACCAATTTGTCAACGGAATTGCAAAAATATCCAAACCGGTTAATGGATAACCGAACAAAAATCAAATTTTCGGTTACCCACTTCCCAGACCCGTTCAAATTAACCGGTTCACAGTTAACCGGGAATATTCGGGACTGGTTAACCAATAACTGGAAGGTTTGGGTCCGGTTAGCTGCTAACCGAAAAGAATTGATTGGTCCGGTTAACTGCTAACCGGAAATATTTTTTTTTCCGCGTGGGGGGCATGCAGCGTGGGGCTTCAACGCGTGGCAACTCCTCTGTCCGGTTAATGGTTAACTGGACATTTCGTTTTTTTTCCGCGTGGGGTGCATGCAATGTGGTGCAGACGCGTGGCATTTACTGTAGACCCGTGGCTGAATTCTGAATTTAACTGAGAGACAGGATTGATGAGTTAGAATCAACATAAGTTTTTTGGTGATGTGGGGAGAAGAGAAGAGAGAAGAGAAGGTCTCCAAGCAGATCAGGTTGTTTTTTTTTTACTTAAAAAATATTAAAATAGTTTGTAATATTGATTATAACTGTTTAGAATTATTTGAAATTTTTTTAGATTGTTTAAAATTATTTGGAATATTTATTTTGAAAATTATTAGAATATTTATTTAAAATTTATTTGAAACTCTAATAATATTCGGGATCAAAATAATTAAAAAGGTGCATAATTGTAACAATGGTTTGTTCTATTTATTTTTTATTTTGATAAATATTGAATTGTTATGAGACAAAATATTTTTTAGTAAGATAAATTAATGCATACAAAATAAACTATGAAAATGAAAAGTTTAAATTAGACATTTTAGAAACTTTTGTCAATTTATTCAACTTTTTTATTATTTTATGTTTAAATTAAACATTTTTTTCTCTTTTGTGAATTTATTATAATTTTTTTATTATTTTATGGAATTGTCTATTTAATTATTAAATTCGATAAATATTAATTTTTTAAATAGATAAATATTAATTGTTATGAAAATGGTTTTGTTCAATTTAGAAAATTTCAAAACGGTATAGAAAATTTTAAAATAGTACCCCGAATAATTTAAAAAGTTGTAAAATAGTGTAGTATAATTTAGAAAAGTTTTAAAAGAGAGTATAATAATTTAGGAAGTTCCAAAATAGTGTAGAATAATTGTAAAGTGTTGCACGGATAATTTAGAAAAGTTTCAAAATGGTTTAGAATGATTTAGAAAGTTTCAATTTGGTTTGAATAATTATTTGGAATATTATTTGGAAATAAAAAAATGCATGTGTAATATGCCAAAAATGCAAGTCGAGAATAATTTAGAAAATTTTAAAATGGTGCTCAAATAATTTATAAAGTTCCAAAATAGTCGAGAATAATTTAGAAAGGTTCCAAAATGGTATAGAATAAATTTGAAATTTTGAAAATATTGTAAAATAGTTTAAAAATTACAAATTGGTTTCGAAACAGTTTAGAATGATTTAGGTAATCTAAATTGGTTTAGAAATAATTAGAAACATCCAAACTGGTTCAAATTAGTTTAAAAATTTCGAAAACAATGAATTAAGTTTGAATAAATTTTGTAGCATGGCAGATGAAATGAATGATGAAATAGATATGGCGCGGGATAATTTTAGTGATCTGTTGTGAGTATCACATAGTAGTCACAGAGTGTGTCAAGATTCTGAGGAGATAAGCAATTAGTTATTTCTATTTTTTACTTGTTCAGAAATATATTCTTGTTTTAATTTGTAATTTTTATTTTCGGTAATGTAGAAAAAAGATGTTATAAACGTGAAGCAGTACCGTTGCCAGACCACATACCACGTTGCATACACGTCATTCTTGATTCGATTGGGTTTATACCAGATCACAGTCATGCCTCACAAAAAAATTGATGCGGCGCTGATACACGGACTTGTAGAGCAGTGGCGTCCTGAGACACACACCTTTCATCTTCCCTTTGGAGAGATGACTAGTATTAACTTCAAAACTAATTTAAATGAATTTGTTCTTCGTGATAATTTACTGATAATTAAAATGAAGAAATTTATATTTTTTTATTTGATAAATTACAGTTACTTTGGAGGATGTGAGTTGTTTGTGGGGTTTGCCCATTACGGGGGTCCCAGTGATGGGGAGTACAGACGGTAGGAATGCAAAAGGTCGGCTCTTCGAATTGTTAGGAATTAAAGAGCATGAGCAAAGTGGACTTATGAAAAAATGGGGGCCTGAGGGAAATGAAAGAAGCATGGAGTTGATTTTCCTAAAATCTAAGTTTCGTGAACGATTTGACAAGCTACCAGCAGATTGTAACGATCAAACGCTGAAGTGGTAACTATATATATATATATATATATATATATATATATATATATATATATATATATATATATATATATATATATATATATATTAATTTATTCGTGCTTTAGCCTATCAATAATGTACTCACGTTGTCTTAAATTTTTCTAGGTACATCCGTGCATATATCTTGGACCTGATGTCGTTCAGTTTGTTCCCGGACAGTAGCGAGGACAGGATACCGTTGTGGTATCTCGATCTAATTGTGAATTTGGACCAGCCGGTACTGTACAATTGGGGTGGAGCCGTTCTTGCATATCTGTAACGACATCTATGTGTCGCTACCGAGCCAGATAGAGGATTTATGCATGGTCCGGTAATGCTTCTGCGGCACTGGTCGTGGACTCGATTTCCAGTTCTTCAGCCCGAGCCTCAAACTAAAAACTGGGAACCTGCTTGGGGCGCTCCAACGCTTGATACATGCGCATCTTTTGCATACAAATGGTGTTGTCCACACAAATACGTGTCATCCTCCCATTTCAAGACTCAAGGTGCACGTATCCCTCGGGGTCAGTTTCAGAGTTTGACGGAGGATCATGTGAATTGGGAGCCATACGGGAGGGTCGACAGCAAGCTTCCGACAGTGACCCAGTAGGAAAAGGTATGTTATATGTTATATGTCAATCAATTTATTTATTTAGTTATATGTTACCGTATTTATAAATTATAACTCACATTCTTGATAAATTTATCAGCCCTACTAGTATCGCGGTCCACTGATATTTTATTGGATCGTTGAGCATACCTATCCAGATCGCTGCACAAGGCAATTCGGATTGTTTCAAGAGATTCCGGTGTCACAACCACTAAATAGGCACACATATGTTGAGTTGCACAAGTAAGGTTGACTCACCTAAATTTTCTTTATTTATGTTAGTTACCTTTGGGTGTTAAGTTGTTATAAAATTATGAATATGTTGATATTGGGCTCAAAGAAGAACAAGTCCTAGGCCACAAGACACGTGACATACGTTCAATTGGCTACTGCATATGAGGCACAAGTAATTAGAGAAGGTCGATCGTTTGAGCCAAACAACCTTCCACGTTATTGCAAGTGGTACCAGAAGAGATGTATGGCATCTGTCTATCTGTTTAGTCAGCATGTGAAAGGAATGGATCATGTGAATTGGCTCCCCAGAGTAGAGCATGGGCCGAGTGGATACATTCCCAGTGGACCACTTGTCACTCGAACTGTAAATATTTTTATTTGCTATCCTCGTTGATTAAAACTCATAATTACTAAAATTGAAACTATTTGTGTACAGACATTGACTGGGATTGGAGAGTTGGCGCATGGCGTCAAGATGTTTTTAACCAAGGGGTGGCGAAAGATTGGTAAAAAACTAATGAGAACAGGCTGGCATCTCTACTGTGATACAGGTTTCGGTGCACATGCCCGGCAAATGATAGATGAGGCGGGGATTCCAGAAAAATGGGAAGCGATCCCATCGGATGAGCCTACTCCTATTGGGGTGTATCCATATCCCAAACCGCCTAGATTCGAAGGCCCAGATCCTTTTAGGGTTGGTTATACGATGGCACCGAATGGAGAAAGTACATCCCATCAGAAGCATTTGCACCAGTAAATCCACCACATCCAGTCGCAGACCCCGAACAGGTAATTTGTAATTTTACTTAAAAAAAATTATTTGTAAACCACAACTTATCAAACTAAATTCTAATTATAGGTATCTCAGGCTCAGGGGACGCAAGCTTGGAATCCAGACAACCTTATGCAGACGCATGGGCTGAGTTACAGCCTACATCAAGACGTTAATCTCGAACGGGTATGTTTTTCGTTTAGAACAAGTATTTTTTTATGAATTACAATTATTTTTTTACGAACTAAAGCTGTGTATGAGTTACAGCCTTCTTTTAGGAATCAAAGCTGTGTATGAATTGCAGGATCAGAGTGGACACAATCCGTCTTGGGAGGATTATCAGAGACAGGGAATAGGCACAAGCACCGTTGAAGATTTACTGGATTTGCAAGAGCAGAAGGAAGTCGAGATTGCATGACGAGTATCTATGGAGACTTTGCGGCGTGAGCATCCGAGGACTAGTTGGTTGTTTGAAGGGCCACCTATAGATATTGGTGACGCAGGGGCATCCACATTCCATTCACGTCCACCTATAGATACTGGTGACACAGGGGCATCCACATCCCATTCACGTCCATCTAATGGTAGTGCAGGCGAGAGAAGTCCAGAAGAACAACTGGGAAGGGGTTGTAGGCACCGTTAGATTTGGAACCAGATTATCCCGGCCACATGCCTGGCCTTTGATCTATTTACTTATCTTTTATCTATGTCTGTATAAGTTATATATTTTAGTTATACTGCCCGTTAGATTTGGAACCAGTTGTTCAGTTTTAATTTTTTTATCTTTTTCTGTCTTTTAATTGGTATTCGAAACCGTTATTTGTAACTTAACCATTTCATCGAAACAGTCTCCTCTAAACTAAAATAGTTCTCAACACGTACAAATAAAATAGTTCTTAGCACATACAAATTAAATAGTTGAACTAAACTTAATTCGACAACCTACTTACTAACAATGCTAGCTAGTTTTTTTTATCACTCCCATAGGACGTGCTAGCCAGACCTTTTTATCTACAAAATCATCATCAGATATTTCAAAATAGTTGTTTTTCTTTTCCTCGGTCTTTCTTCGATTGTTACTGTTCATCTTTATCGTCTACAATTTAAAAATCAGCAAATTAAAATAGTTATCAACACGTATAAATAAAATAGTTCTCAACACATACAAATAAAATAACACACAAGTTAATTTCTACGACGCAGACTAAAATGTTGTCCGAGGGTGCGCCAAACAGTTGTACTTGTTCTTGCTGGTTGCTCTGTCGCTGCTTACGCCTGTCTTGTTGCCTCCTCTACATGTAGTGTAGAGCATGTATTAAATTGTGAATTTAGTTAAAACATGTTTTATAGTTGATTGATCGGCTATACCTGCAGCATTCCGATCAACTGTCTCACGATAAGGCTGGTGTCCAAGTCTCCGACCACGCATTATGTCCATTTCCATCGGTATGTGGTCGTGTCGTCTCTATCCTTTCTTGATCAGATTCGAATCATGTATAATTTTTGGGCCATTATATGCAGGCCATTCACATTGGTTGCCTTTTGGTTCCCAGTGTCCACTCTATGTTTGTACAACTATAGACATACGGTACAAGGGGTTGACGTATAAATTTACATCATATCTCATTTCACGGACAACCGCCATGAAATGAGAACATGGTATGCCGGTCAATTGAGGCTTCTGACATTTACATTCAACCTTGTTGTTGTCCTTAACAACAACCCTATACCCGAAATCCCTACGAGTATACTCAAGTCTCGGCTAATTACGCCTTGCTGGAATTTTTCCACCCTTAACTAAGACCTCAAAAAGTCCATGACCGGTACGATAAGGAATCACAGTCATGTCCCTTCCCTTCTCGATACGCTTTTGCAATAACTTAGTTACACGGTCGGACCACACCTGACCATGCTGACATGACATTTGAGATTTGTTCCATCATTCAAAAAACCATTTATTCAATTTATAGAACGTATCCTTCATGACCGCTACAACCGATAATCGCCGACTAATTTTGAACACGGCGTTCAGTGACTCTGACCCATTTGTTGTCATTATTCCCCATCAGTGACCTCCGTCCTCTGCTTGATACAACTTCTCTAGACATGGAAGCTCGGCTTCATCATTAGGGTTTCTCTTATCCACCTTGTTAAGGTAGTTGATAGCCTCCAGACAACCAATTTCAAAGTCTTGTAACATCTCATGCAACCTTCTAGGTTTGCATTTGTTTACTCCACCTATGAACCTATTGCTAACCTCTCTCTTACGGCCCACATGCTTGTACAAATTTTCGGCAACATGTTGAGAGTAATACCGATGCGCACATTGATCGGTAGTCTCATCCCAACCGAAATTTGGATCCTAGAACACGACTTTAATTTTCAAATGTCTATCTGATATGACACAAAAGAATTGATTATCTCCAATTACTTCCAACTTTAACTATCTCATAAAAAAACCGCAGTTATTAGCGCTTTCTTTCTTCACAATTGCAAAAGCTACTGGAAGCAGTTGGTTTTCGGCATCGTACATACATGCCATTAGAAGCCTACCTTGGTACTGTCCCGACATGAAACATGCATCGATACTAATCATTGGTCTGAGAAACGGTATCGCTGCAATACACGCTCCAAATGCCCATGCCGCTCTGTGGAAGTGCCTATCAGTTTCTTTGTCAATCGGGGTCAACATCACACAATACTTAGTTCCTGGATTCGTGCTTTTGATGGCTTCCAATAGTGGAATAAGCAAGTTGTACGAGTTCTCCCAACTCCCAAACAGATTTGCAATAGCAAGCTCACGGTCTCTCCATAATTTGTTGTACTTGGGGGTTACCTTATTATATTTCTGCATGACGATATCTCGGATATGATTTATAGAAGAGCACACATCCCTTCTAATGGTCTTATCAATCGCAAGGCCAACCATCTCTGCTGTAAGCTGACGATGATCAGTACGTGTTGCCGATACTGTGCACGTGTGAGGATATGCTTGTTTCGTAATAATCCAAGATTCTGAAAGACCATTCTGCTTTACGCATACCTTAAATTTACAAAATTTATCTCTGCACACCACCTCGTAACGTCTAGGTTCACTTCTAAGGACCTCGTACTCACAATTTTTATCGAGATGGAACTCATTGATTGCTATCTTTAGAGCCGTTTTCGACTCATAAACTACACCATTAGCCAATGAATTATCGAATATTTTTTTTGACCTGCCAAAAAAATTGACATTCGCAAGCCGAAAACCGGATATATCATTGAAACTATCAACCGGATGTGTCATACTTTCCCGAACAGTTATCGGGTACTGTGCTTGATGGGTATGTGTTTGACAGTACTGTGAAGGTGACTGGCTAGGCGGTTCAATATCTTCATCCGAACCCGATTCTTCACCTGAGAGCATCTCATCTCCACTCTCTAAACTGTCAGAATCAATTGCATCCACAGGGACATGTGAATAATCACGTACCTGTCTACGGATCCGATTGGTACAGGGTCGGAATGTGCTTGGTAGATCCACAAAGTTTCGACTGGTACTGTGTCGGGGTCTAACTGGTAGATCCACAAAGTTGCTATCGATACTGGGTCGGGGTCTGACTGGTATATCCACAGAGTGTCGATCGGTACTAGGTCGGGATCTAACTGGTATTGGGTCGTAATCCACAGGATTCCGACTGGTACTGGGTCGGGATCGAGGTTCAGGAATCTGATTAGTGTAGTTCGGTTCCAATTCTACATATAACTCCAGAATAGGTAACATTTGTGAAAATGACGACACAATTCCTAAAATCATTTTGAAAGATTGTTGGTTTATTACAGGTATTAACTGATGGTCACATCCCCCATCGATAGACATATTAAATTTGGCTTGGATTTCCAGATTAGCTTGACTAACATTATACCCAACCAATTTATAAATCTCATTCCGAAGATAATCAAAGTTGTGGTTCACGGTTAGCGGTAATGAGTATTTAGCTCGGGTACTGTAAAATACCCCATCATTATTGTATTGGATTTCTCCTCTAATATAAATCTTCACACAAATAGTTCTATTCATTTTTAGTTTCAATTGGTCTGGCAATTCAAAAAATAACAACATATAAGTAATTAAAAATTGTCCAGACCTATGAAAATTATTCTATATTATTTTACAATTTCTTAAATTATTCTAGCCCATTTTGAATATTCCTAACTTATTATGCACCATTTTGCAATATCCTTAACTATTTTCGAATTTTATAAAATATTATAAACCATTTTGGAATGTTCGAAAAAATTATAAATTATTTGGACAATATCCTGAACCAGTTGAAATGAACTAATTAATTATATTACAAATTAAAATTAAAATAAAAAATAAACTATTTTTAGTCTAAACAATATATGTAATTAACCTATTTTTAGTTTTGATTGGTACAAATAACAACATAAATAATTACAAATTAATTATAAAAAATGACCTTTTTCTTTTTTATTTTTCTTTATCTTTGCCTGAGTGTGTTCCTTTCTCTCCGTCTGAGTGTGATTGTGTGCTTCGTATTTGTAGCAGATTACAAAAACGATTAGAAGAAATAATAATTAACATAATTTCAAAAAAAGATAGATAGTTAAAAGATAAAATAATTAACATAATTATTTACTTACTGATAGAGCAAGTAATATTTGTTTACTGATTTATTTTTGTACGGATGATTATAATTGATTCTAAACAATCTAAACAAATAAATTCTAAATATTCCAAACAAATAAATTCTAAACAATCTAAACAAATAAATTCTAAACATTCCAAACAAATAAATTCTAAACAATCTAAAAAATATTCCAAATAATTCTAAACAATATTTCAAAAAATTATAAACAATTATATTTCAAAAATTTATAAAATTTTTGACATAATTTGCATACAAAGAACTGGAGGAGAAATCTTCATTATATTTCAAAAATCGATAGTTAAAAACATAATAAGTTAATTATAAAAAAAACTTACTTTTTTTCTTCGTTTCGTTTATCTCTGGATGAGACTCTGATTCTTCATATTAAATTATGAGATTTATATGCGGTTTCGTTTCTCTCTGAATGACACTCCGATTCTCTGGATGACACTCTGATTCTTTAGAGGGTTTATATAACCGAAGTGAATTTTTGGTGCACTGTTAACTGAACTATTTTTCAGTTATCCATTAAGCGAAAAAAATATAAACTTTCCGGTGCTCTGTTAACCGAACAAATAACCGGTTACCCATCAATCGAACAAATTCAACATGTCTGGTTACCTGTCAACCGGAAAAATCCACAAACCCGGTCACCCACTAACTGGAAAAATAGCAAACATCCGGTTAACCAATAACCGGATTGGGTACATTTGCAATTTCATCCACTAAATGGATAAATTACGTAATTTGTTATTAATTTTGGATATTTATAAAAAAATCGGCTCCGTTTATCTAATACCGTGTATTATTTTTATATAACTTTAATTTAAGAATTAAAATTTTTGGCCAACCCATCTGTGTACTTAAAACCTCACCCCTCCCCCTATCTAATTCCATTTCACAGACTCAGCACAAAATCTATCAACCAAAGGGAAAGATCACCAATTCACCATGTATCTACACCTCTCTCTCTTCCTCTTCTCTCTCCTTCTCCTCCCTCTCCCCTCCATCTCTCAGGACCAGCAACCTGATGAACTCGTTGACCTCTCTAACCTGGTCGACATGAAGTACCACAATGGACCCCTCCTCACCTCCCCCATCAACCTTTACTGCGTCTGGTATGGTAAATGGGACCCCACTGCA
Organism: Carex pumila; assembly: GCA_033356055.1. Lineage (NCBI taxonomy): Eukaryota > Viridiplantae > Streptophyta > Magnoliopsida > Poales > Cyperaceae > Carex > Carex pumila. Next base: position 143,641 of record JARJHM010000029.1, read on the forward strand.
CAATCCATCATTCGTGACTTCCTTCGTTCTCTCTCCTCCTCTTCTCTCCCCTCTCCATCAGTTGCCGACTGGTGGCGCGCCGTCACAGATTACCCTGACCAGAGCAACAACCACGTAACCTCCAACTTAATACTTGCAGACGAGCACTTTGATTCCAGCTACTCTCAAGGAAATCAACTCACGAGATCTTCAATGGAGTTGATCATTAAAGCTATTTCCCCGCCACTGGATCCACAAGGGGTGTATTTTGTTCTAACCTCGCCAGATGTGCAGATGGAAGAATTTTGTCGGGGCGTTTGCGGATTTCACTCCTACACGACGTCTTCCATAGTGGGTGCAACTGTTCCATTTGCATGGATCGGACATAGTGGGACTCAGTGTCCTGGCATGTGTGCGTTCCCGTTTGCTTCACCTCCTGTAAATCCAGGATTTCAGGTACTTCAAATCATTATGAATGCCACAGCAGTGTATATATATGTATTAGAAAATGAAACTAAAATAAAGTTGATATATGACAGGTATTGGAATCGCCGAACCAGGATCCAGGAACAGATGGTATGATAAACGTAATAGCTCATCAGCTGGCAGAAGCGTCAACTAACCCATATAACAATGGCTGGTTTGCTGGTGATGAAACTGCTCCAAATGAGATCGGGGACCTGTGTGAGGGGGTCTACGGTACCGGAGCAGGCAGCGGTCTCATAGGAAATGTGAACACGAAGCCCGACGGGAGCAGTTACAACGTGAACGGGGCCAATGGGAGGTGCTTTTTGTTACAATGGATTTGGGACCCATTCAGGAACAGTTGCTATGGGCCTAATGCTGTTAATTGATTGAGTACTACTGACAAGGCAGTTTAGTTAGGAGGTGTTGGTTTTTTTTTTTCTTTTTCTCTCTTGTTAATTTGTTGTTAAATTTCTTTCTTTCATTCTGTTCCATACTTGTTTCAAAATTTAGCCTTGGATGCCAAAGTATTCGTGTTATTGCCTTATTGGAAGAAGGTACCAGGCACGTGCCTTCCTATTTTTATTCTTATATTATTATTTTTTTTAAATAAGTGGCATAGCGCCACCTGTTACATTAATTGAAACCAAAGTTTTGCATCCTAATTATTGACAAACTAATCTTACCCCTTGCTACATACAATTACACTTGGCCCTATCATTATTTATCACATCCCTCAAACTATACGCGCGAGTTCATATATATCTTCTGAGATAACAAAATATTTCTGTTTAGATTCGGACCAATCTGGCCCGAGATGAAAACGTAGGTACGAGACTACTTAAATATATTGCGGATTCTGACTCAGTTCGAATACCAAATTTAAATATCTTGTTACCTTGGTGATGTGAATTCAAACTATACCCCTAGTACACTAATCTCCAACGTACACATACCTATTGATACACTTTGTGCCTCTTTTTAACTAGCAAGAATATAAAAAGAGCAAAGCTATGGTGTGATGTGCTCACCAGGAAAGTTTGGTGAGCACAAGTTCAAAAATGTATCGGATCAATGTCAAACGCCGAATTCAAACCGTTAAAATCCATGTATTTCATGAGTGATACATATACATGCAAAATTTTGAAAGTTTCGAGTTTATTTGCTACACGGTTAAGCAGTCAAAAAAATAATAAAAATTGAATATATAAAATAACTTATAAATTAACTTATAAAATATTAATTTCTTTAACCGCTTGACTTTGTAGCAAATAAACTCGAAACTTTCAAAATTTTACATGTACATGCATCACTCATGAAGTACATAAATTTTAATAGTTTGAATTTAGCGTTTGAAATCGATCCAATGTACTTTTAGAGTTGTGCTCACCAAACTCTGTTGGTGACCACATCACACCCCTAACTTTACTCATATAAAAATGTGAGAATGACACGTCTAAATCTGAGCATCCAATATTTTCTACTTTGACTTTCATTTAGATCTTACTTAGTATATAATATTATTCTCCTCCTTGCCTACAACTTGAAAAGAATGTATTTCTATCAGAATAATATCACATGGATCTTAAGCTTTCTGGTGTTTGAATTGATCTACAATTGATGAAGAGAACTGTTTAATTACTTGCTCTTCCTCGGCATTTGTCAATATATTTGTCAACTTGCTACAGAATTAAAGATAATTCACATGCCCCAGCTGATAGCCTAAAATTAATTAGAGAGAAGCCAGTACACTCTTGCTAAGGTTAAGCACTCTAATTTCATGGAAGCAACTAATGTGCACAGTCAATACAATAAACATATAAATTGAAAATAATAACAAAAACCACAAACTAGATATTCTACACTGTAAATTACAAAGCTTGCACTCCAACTTTCCTACCAAAAGAAATTTATAGTTCTTTGCTTGCCAAGACAAAGCATTGAAACTACCAATACAAAACAAATTCAAACAACAATTAAGCTGTTGTATTATACATTTAATGCTAAGTTAACAATATAAGGACATTTGTTCAGAGAATCCGAGATCCTCTTGTATCAGGCCATTGGAAGTTTGGAGCTCCATTGTACTGTGACAAATCAAAAGATATCGTCTCAACCTGGTATCAAAACAAAACAAAAATCATTAAATAAAAAATAAGTACAAATAAATATATTGATTGTAACTTTTAATTACCTTCCAATTAAGATACTATAAAAGGAAAATTAACAAGTGGATAAACTGACCCCGTAAGGATACGCTTCTTGAGCCCCACCAGGTGTCAATGACCATCCCTCATTCAGCTGTTGGACCTGAACAAAACAAAACAAATTAAAATTATGTTCTTTTATTATAACTGCACAAACTACATAAATTAATGTATTAAACAATATGATTCTCTTCGAAAAGAAATTTAAACTACCATATGACAACAACAATAACAATCATAAAAATTAAGCATAACAACCTACATCTTTAAGCTTAGTATCATTATCTTACATATTACTAGAGCAACATAACATAAATAGCTAAAAGTAAAACTCTTGAATAAAAGTGAAATCTTGGCTCTTGACACTACAAAATACTTCTACAAACATACGGGCACTGCTAACTAGCAAAATATGGCTAAACACTGGCCAGATGTCAAGTAAATCATCATTTTCTTCTCTCACAACAATTTTATGAAGTACAGAAATAAGACTAGAACTAGTGTGTTCCTAAGCTTGCCAAGTCTTTGGTGAGCTTAGCTCTAAAACCTATCGAAATAGCTTCAAACAATGAATCCAAACTGTTAAAACCGATGTACTTCACGAGTGATGGGTTTACATGCCAAATTTATAAAATTTCAACTTAATTTAGTATAAAATCAAAATGGTACAAAAAATATAAGGTTTATAAGTTAATTTTAATGCTTTTATTTTCATCATTTTTTACTGCATGACTTTATACAAAATTATATCAAAAAATTATAAACTTTGCATGTAAACGTATCACTTGTAAGTAGATCGGTTTCAATGGTTTGGATTTGTCGTTTGAATTCAATCTGATAGGTTTTGGAGCTGAGCTCACAAAAAACTTGGTGAGCTTAAGAGCACCCTATTTCCACTCATAGAAAATATATCAGCCAGGGTCGAAGAGAAACTACTAAAACGAACCTAGAGACAGAATACATTGGTTTGGCACAAGACAAATAAGACAATATGATCTTACATGCAACATCTCATTGATGTTGGTCCTTGGGAGGGCCCCACTTGAGCCAGCCCCACTACTCTTGCTCGGGGTCTTCTTCTTTCCTGTCTTGAGCGCACCAAGTGCACTCACACTCAGGCCTGGTATCTTCTTTCTTTTCTTCTTTGGCTGTGGCATGGTTGGGTCCCACCCTCTCGTACTCAGCGTAATTGGAGACAAGTCATCAGTAAAGTCCTCATTGATCAAGTTGTATGTGTAACTGGCAGGCACTTGTGCCACATCAGCGTCCAACCTCATTCTCTGCTCTCTAAGCGATTTCTCAAATGATATCACCTTCGAATAGCATGCAAAATAAATTTACTTTAATCAATGTTACTCTGATATGTGAATAGTTAATATCAGATAAGTACCCATGGCCTAGGATAACAAATTGACATAAATCAGGGGTGGAACCAGACTTTCAAACTGTGGGGGATCAAATATAAATGGGGGTCAATCGTTTAAAAATTTTATGCCATTAATGGGGGTCAATTTACAGAACCCACAACATTTTATTGTAAATTTTATAGAAAATCACATTTAAATACAAAAAAATGAGGGTCAATTGACCCCCATATGGTTTCACTCCCTCCGCCCCTAATTTGACTCAACTGATATTATCAAAATACAACCCAATACAGACTCAGCTACAGATCAAATGGCCACAGAGAACATTGATTATCAAAAACATGCTTCAATTAAAGCAAAATAAGGTCCAGTATTTTGATACACGTAACAGATATTTTATATGCATCTTAAGGGTATACCTTGTCCATTGTTTCTTTCAGAACTGATATAGTGTGCTCCATGGATTCACGGGCCCCACACCCAAATTCAAGGGTTTCTAAGAAGTTGCTGTGGGCCTGCTGGTACAGATCATCATAGCTGACTGAGTCCTGAGTTGTGGGGACTACCAAGGAAGACGCAACCATAGATGCCTGGAGGCGTTTGTAATCCTTACGCCAGCGCGTTATGATATATTTGTTGGGAATAAGCATCACAATTTCTTGCCGGAGCACTGATAAAGCGTGCCGGCAGAGTATGCCTCGGTACTGAAAGGACCTAAATCATAAAGAAAGGTTATGTCAGTGTGGGTCTCAAATGATAGTAGATGTAAATTTGGACTTGTATTTAAATTCTTTCATTGCAGATGAAATTAGTAGTTGATTGTGAAATCAGATTATGTGATGGAATCTCACCATCATCGAAAAGTTATATTATGATAATATTGATTATTTTACCACTAAAGTTAAGAGTCCTATATTTACAGTAAAACCAAACTGAACTAAAGATGAGATAAGTTACAAAAAATGGCTAGATTAAGACATGGTAAGTTAGATGCTTGGCTCCTAGATAGCATCAGACTGTCATAAATTTATGGGAAAATTTCACATGCACCCACATAAAATTCTAGAATAGCCACTTTCCCCCATGAAAACACTATAATATCCAACATCCCCACCAAACTTAACCTTTTTCTCTTTTATCCCTTGACATTTTAAAAATTAAATTGACAAACATATCCTTTCAATATGAGCTACTTGTTTGAAATAAACAGTATCCTAGCATTAGACCTAAGTCTTCCGGGCTCCCGGGGGTTCATTCATTTGACCATAGACTAGAGGCCTAATTTGAAGTTTTGACTATAGCAAACTATGTAAGGAATGAAGTATATTCCCTTTATTAGTTAGAACTCTTATATACGAGTTGAAACAGCAATTTTGGTCATATTTTCAACTGAAGTACCTGTATATAGTTCTTACCTACAAAGGCACCAAATATCTTCCTCCACACTATCATAAGCGACACGATAACCCCTCCCATTTTCAATCTCGGTGACCACATAAGAAACCACCGAACCGGTACGATCAACCAGGACACCACTCATCTGAAACAACTGTTTCACCTCGACCTGAAACTTATTGAACACCTCAAGTGTGTATACTTTCGCAATCTGTTCTTCGAATGGCATGCCAGAAATTATCTGTGGATGCATCTGGAGACACCTAAAATCCTCATATGTTTCCTTTTCTGAATTCAATTTGGCACTGCTCTCATATTGATCGAGAAAGGTTTTAATGGTAGTTTCGGGTCTGATCCACCCGTCAAAGAAGGAACTTGCTCTCTCACCTCTGTCGATAGTTGACATTCCAGCCCAGAAGAAATCCTTCACAAAAACTGGGGCCCACTGTTTCCTGTCATCGTACAAGTCAGTCAACCACTCGTTTGATTGGAGATCGTATTGTTGTACCACCTCACTCCAATCTTTTTCGAAATCTGGTATGGTTAACGAGTCATATACCAGATTAGTTAACCTAAAGATTATTGTATCAATATTTTCTGAAGCACCAATCTTCTCAGGTAAATCTTTCAACACATTCCACAGACAAAAACGGTGTTTCGCATCAGGAAATATACTTTTTACAGAGGTCTCAATTTCTTTGCTATATGCAGTTATTACTGCAACTGGAGGTTTATCGTCCATGCACCTCATCCATGTCCTGAAAATCCATTGATATGTAGTAACAGTTGTGCCAGAGACTACGCCACACCCAAGCAAGACCGACTGTGCGTGGTGGTTTGTACCAATAAAAGAAACAAAGTACACATCCTCGTACTGGCCAGCAAATTTGTTTACTTCAAAAGTTACCACATCACCAAAGTACCGGTATGCACTTCTTGATCTCGCATCTACCCATAGAGCACTTCTAACCTGACCCAATTCATTCAAATCCAAGCTATAGAAGAAAAATGGGTTCTCGTCTTGCATTTTATCAAAGTACTCCATCAAAGCATCCAAATCCCCCTTGGAGAAATTCAATTTTCTCATTGCATCAGTACCATCACTATAATCTAACTCCAGGTTCGCAGATGCCATGTTATCATTTAATGCATCTATACCGTCAGCATTTTGTACCCGTTCTTTCTTTGAAAATGGGTGTTTTTTTAAATATTTCTTCAATTTAGGGTTTCCTGGATCAAGTGGGTGGTTGTGTTCTAACTCCAGTACTATAACTTCCCACCGATTTTGAAAATGTGCATCTTTTACGATCATTTTAGCTTTACACCCAGTTTTTCCGCCCTTCTTTCGAGGAGGTCTCTTAGCATTAGGTCGATGCCTTGATTTACCACCTTTCGAACAAATAAATGTTGACCTGTACCGAAAGCCATCAAAGGTATTGTTGGACCTCCTGACTGTACCGAACCCGGTACGAAAACCATATGCCACATAAAACTGGAAGGCCTCCTCCTCAGAATTAAACACCATGCCGATTTTCGGCTCAGATGCATTATCTCCGGTTGTATTTAAAGCATTACTGTTATTGGCCACCTGGATTTGGGTTTCGGCATTTTCTTCTTCATTGTTCTCTAGTGATGTTTCTTCATCCGAAGAGGGATCAGACTCGCTTTGATCCGACATATGCCCGTCTTAGATAGTAATGCTGTAAATAAGAAGTGCTTTTTTATTAAATTAGTTTTCGCCCCAATAGCTAGTCAAACCATTTAGAACAACATAGATGAATAGATAAATGGAACATTACGCTGTCACTCAAGTGACCCAACTTCATTTACAGTTATTATTCTGGTCTTATTGTAAGATCAAATGAACTAAATGCAACTATTTGTTGCAATTTCGCCAACAACAGTCAGAAATGGTCTCAATAAATTGAGCTAAGAAATGAAAATAAAAAATGGCGAGACTGAGCTGAAATTAACAAAATTCGTCTGTATGAAACCCTAGATAATGAAAAGTCAAGTAAAGGAGGAGAAGCGGCTTACCCGTTTGATCCGCGTTGTACAAGGAAAAGAGAGGGAGAAGGAAGCCGAGGGGCAATACTTTCCGCTGGTACAGAGAATTTTTTTCTTTTTTTAGGTGCGAAAGAGGGCCTGAGAGATAAACTTGGGATAATTGGAGTAGGCTTAGCAATATTCGTCTTGCGCAATCACAGATACACCCTTCTAAAATCAAACAATTGGTTATTCCGTTATTCCATATCCATGGCCGGTGTTAATGTGTTATTAATATTTCTTTCTAAAGCAATCATACTTTGTGACAAAAATACTTTCAGCTCCCAGAATAGTACAAGGTGCGAAAGAGGGCCTGAGAGAGAAATTCGGGTTCATTCGAGAGCGCTTAGCAATATTCCACTTACGAAATTCTCAGATACACCCTTGTAAAATCAAATAATTGCCTATACCCTTATATCTTTCTTTTTTTTTGAAGGCGCTCATATCCTTATTTCGAGTTTATATTTCTTTCAAAACTATTTATACTATAAATTACTAAAATTAAATTTTTTGAAAGCTGTATTGTACTTATCCAGCAAAGTATTTACTTGAATTTTCCTATAATCATTCGAAAATATATATAAGTACTCCTGTTGTACGTATGAACATTTTAAAATATATGTATAATTTTATATGATATATAAACATTTTTAGATTACAAATAAAGAGTGCAAGACATGAATTGTCAATAATTTGTCTGTTTTCTAAACATCACCAATTCACCCATAAATTCTTTTGCGTGACCGACGTGTACGGTGCCAATTCGGAGATAGCGCAGGGAGCAGTATTGTTTGTGGTTTGAGATTCTTGCAGAACGTATTTCAACGGTTGGGATTTTCTAAAAAAATACTCAAAGTTTGAGATATCTCACAGGATGCGAATTCCGTGCTACCCCTGTAAATTTTCTCGATCCAAACTAGGACAATGTAATAGACGGTTAGGATCCTCATCAGTGATGTAGCAATTTTGAGGTGTTATGGATAGGGGTGAAAACGGAGCGGATAATGCTGATACTATATTCGTATTCATCAAATAATGAGCGGATACGAATTCAGATACGGATAGTAAACGGATATCAAAATTCAAAATCAAATCCGCCTTAAACGGATACGGATACAGAGCTAATAATCTATGAATACGGATTCGAATACAGATCCGAAACGAATGATTGTCGAATATTTGAGTCACACGAATAATTTAATTATATAATATAATACAAGTGTCATAATTAAAACATATTTTTTTTACTAATGCAAAAAATAGATGTTACACACTGAATTCAACTCATTTTCAACAACAAAAAGCATGTCCGGTCCAAAGTTTAAATTAGTCCCACAGGAAATATTAATTTATGAATTGAGTTCCTTGTTTATTAGAAAAAGTTGATATTATACATGCACAGGCACAGAGAATTCGAACTGTAAAACTAGTGGTCAATTGATCATAATTTACAGTACTTGCTTCGCTCAGAAAAGGTACACCACAGATAACTGTTTGGATTCCCTACAACAAACTTTCATATTATGATACATAATATCATACCAAAAATTGCAGAGGATCTCATGGATGTGTAAATTGTTGTAAAAGAGGTGGAGGTCGACAGACACAGTCATTAATGCAAAGTCACGTGGGTGCAAAATATAAAATGGTTTCAGTGGATTCGGGGGGACCTAAGCTTCAGTTGCTATCCGGATAGTACGCGGATATCCGATCCGTTTATAACTCATAATCCTTATCCGTATTCGAAATTCGTCACTGTTCTGTATATTTAGAAAATATCCGGATCCGAATTCGAAATTATCCGAATCCGGATTTGAGTCGAATTCGAAGCTGATTCGGAACGGATAATTCGGATCCGTTTTCAGTCCTAGTTATGGATCGGATTTTATGGATTATACATTAATAGGGTTTTGGATAAGAAAATAGTGGAGAAAGCCCATAAAGCAATCTTATGGGCTGTGGCCTGTGGCACTTAGATTTGACCCGAGACCCCATTTTATGGCTGCGAGATAAAGAATCGGTCAAGTAGTTTATAATATGACCCAATACCCGAATCGTGCCCGTTTCGTCAAATCTTGTGTCTAATTCTGATCCAAAGCCTGAATTAAGTCGACATCTTGTCGCAACAGTGCTCATCATTTTGTTTCCACAAATATTAGGAGCACAGCTTGAGTCCGATTGTCATTGAATTTAAAGTGGTTTTAACGAATTCGCTCATCATCAGATTTACTTTAAGATTTGCTCCCACACTTTTGCGTATGCTTTAAAATTCGTGCACATGAATTCTAAAACAGATCCGATGGTGAACGAACCCATTGAAACCATTTTGGGTCTAATGACCATCGAATCCAAGCTGAAGTCAAATATTAGACATGAGTCGAAGAATAAGCATTGAGCTTTTGAATGGGTGGAGGCACTAGGCTAAATACCTATTAGGTCAGTTAAACCTTTTTTTTAATGTAATTGTCTCCGGGACTGTAAATAAGTTGATTCATGTCAGACAAGTTAAGTCTGACTTAAGTCTATTCAATTATGACACAATTCGAGCCAGCTTATTCATACTGTGAGTTGCATAGATCATAGATGTTCTTCGATTTGGTATTGTGAACCACAGAGAATTTTGTCTTTTTTTTTTCTTGTAACGCACTTTAAGTGATTAAGGTACTAAAAGTAACTGTTGTTTCACTCTTTGAACTTACGTCCAATAAAATAAATAAAAGAGAGAATTCAAAATTGTGTTCTTCAACTAAAAAAATAAAAGATGGTCCATAAACTCTTTGATCAATTACACCAAAAGTAGATAAACTTTAAAAGAAAAGTCAAGTTAGTCCTCGAATTTTAAAAGTATGCGAAGTTGATCCCTAAACATTTACAAGAACCGAATTGATCTGTTTAAGTTCCCCAAAAAAAAAAAATAGAAGAATTAATTGATCGTTCAAGTTCAAAATTCACAATTAAAATCACACTTTATTGTTCCAAATCATATGGCTTCAAGTAGCAGTGACAATATATTCCTATGCAACATAACGCAAAGAAATGGGTTTTATAATCTGTTCCTAGCATAATTTAGATGTTAATTAGAACTCCTGTAGTCTAAATTGGTACGGAGTGATGGAAATATCATCATTTTTTGTGTGTCTAATATTTAATGGGCGGTAATTATTTATTTCTTTTTTTTAGTAAAGCAAAAGATTTCTCTCATTTGAGTTTCGAACTCATGACTTCTTACATAGAGACTGTGTATCTTTGCCACTATGCCAAAGACTAATTCTTAGTGGTAATTATTTACTTAACTAGCAAATATTTAAAATGACATGTAGCAACATTTTTATATTAAAATGTGTGAATTACACTTTTTAATAAATTTATTACATAATTATATTAAAAATTAACTACAAGCCAAGCAGATACTGGAAATATATATTTGCACAACGTAAAAAAATATTGTTCTCTCAAAAAAAATGAAACAAATTGGATCAAAACAGAGGCTGTGTGCAAAATTAATTGCAGCTTAAAGAAGAGAACAAAGTTTCTTTAATGAGTTTGGAGCACAATTTTCCAAAGGGAAAATTTCTGGTGAGCCCATGTAAACTTCTAAAATAGCCAATATTTTCGTCAAAACTTCACATTGTTTCTTCAATCCCCTTTTGTTAGGGGTGAAAACGGAGCCGGATTATCCGGTGGATATCCGCTCCGTATCTGGATATAATCCGAATCCGGATAATTCGGATTCGGATAATTCTCGGATACGAATTCGGATAGTTTTTGGAAATCCATAAAAGATCCAGATACGGATACGGAGTCCTAAACGAGTGGATATCCGGATTATCCGGATTTGGATAGTTTGGCCGGACCCATGTAAAAGAGGAATAAATATTTGCTATAGGTGGAATTTGAACCCATATCATTCCATCTTAATGCCTTTAGACTAAGCTTCAAACCACTACATCACAACATCTTTTGTTACCATACACTTATTTAATATATATATATATATATATATATATATATATATATATATATATATTATATGAATAGATTATCTCCCATCTTTTATAAGTTCATTAATATTTATATTTAATGTTTTAATTAATATTTGTATCTTAGAAGTTCATATATCTTAATTATCCGACCATTATTCGTTTTATATCCGTATTCAAATCCGTATCCGTAGACTATCCGTTTCGTATCTGTATCCGTTTAAGACAGATTTGGTTTTGAATTTTGATATCCGTTTACTATCCGTATCCGTATTCGTATCCGTTCATTATCCGACGGATGCGGATATGGTATCAGCATTATCCGCTCCGTATCCGCTCCGTTTTCACCCCTACCTTTTGTACATTTAACATTTTATTTGGTTATTTTAAAAAATAAATTAACTAATATAAACATCCTTTCCTTGTAACCCTCATCTCTTCCAAGTTCCAAATAACCTGTGCTATATTAATAACCTCAAATTCTGATTTTGTTGGAAAACTCTTTATTTGATTCAATTTCAGAGAGCTTGAGAGGTGCTTGAGCTTTGTATGAGTGAGACTTCACCTAAATTACCTGAAGGTATCCCTCAGTTTCGTCCAATTCAAGGCTAATATACATGTCAGAGCACATCACGTTTATATATTCAACAACAAAATAGCTGATAATATGTTGTTGTTCTGGTTCCTACTTCCTAGCAATTAGGGTTCTCAAATCTCAATGCAACTCCTTCATTTAATTAAGAATTACATATGAACGGGGTCCAGAGGCAGTAGACCTGCTAATGAGCCAAGCTCAGCTCAAAACTCGTCTCAGCTCGTCATATAACTAAACAGATCCAAGTCGAGCTCAGCTTGGTCTTGAAGAAAAAAGACCAGTTCACTTGAGTGAGTTTGAGCCTTCAGCTTGGCTCAAATTCTGCTCACAACTCGCTAGTTCATTCTCATGAGAAATCTCCGTAAACTCAAGTTTAAATTATCATTGGCAACACCTCATAAAAATCTACTAAAACTCTAAAATTCACTAAAATTATCATGCTAAACATTAAAATCTCCGTAATCTCACGTTTCAAGAGGTGATATAAGCAAACCATCCTCAGTATCTTTCTTGACGTGCAGTGATACAAGCAACAGAATTTGATGAAGAAAGAACAATAATTCATTTCAATTAAATTAAGAGGGTAAGTACCAGTATATAATTCATTTGATCAACAAAGTGAGTACATTCTTTTAAAAAAAAATCTTTTGAAGAACAAAGTGAGTACCATTTAGTACCAGGGTGAATAACAGTACGTGCCAGCAAGTACAAGTTTCTATTTCAACGCTGGACAATCACAAATTACAATATTTTCACAGATTTAACCTATAGAATTATAAAACTGTACAAATAGTTCCTTAAAATCGCAAGCACCAGTACACAAAAAAAAAACACTGGTACCAGCTGATGTTACTAGATTTTCAGAAAAATCAGCAGAGCACTGGTACAATGGCTGAACGCAAGAAATTAACAAAGAGCGGCGGTACCAGATCCAAGAGCTGAGAAAGCCAGCGAGAGCGTGAGGGAGAATGAGGTCAGGTAAATTTTCAACTCTTAAAAATATCACTATTTTTCTTCTAAAATTGGAATTATTATGAAACTAAAGACTTACACATTTTTTAAATATGAATTGAGATCAAGCCATCCAATACATTTCAAACCTTTATGTATGAATATAAATGACTTTTTTTACTTTATAGGTTTCAAATCCATAGTTTTTCACATAGAAATCATGTATCTTTACCATTAGATCAAAGACAAGTTTTTAAAACTTACGCTATGTACAAGCAGTGATACAAAATCAGAGACGGGTCGTTAGCACTGTTAATGAATTTTGTACGATAAATGCCTTTCAGCCCAGCCAGTGCCTTTTAATGAGAAGGTATAAATTACATGCATATAAAAAAAAAGGTATATTAGGCCTTCAAAATAATTAAATTGAGGAACATTTCCATTTAGATAATTTAGGCCAAGTCTCAAACACATTTTCAAGCTCTTTGGAATTGGATCAATTAAAAAGTTCTTCGGTAAATTCAAAACTTTGAAGTTATGGGAATGACACAAGTTATTTGGGAGAGACAAGGGTTAAAATGAAGGGCTATATTAGTCACTTTATTTTTTCAAATAACCAAATAAAATGTTAAATGGATAAAAAGGAGATTAAAGAAACAATGTGAAGTTTTGATGGGATATAGGATATATTATGATGCTTTGATGAGAATATTAGCTATTTTAGAAGCTTACATGGGCACACTAGAAATTTTCCCTTCGCACAAATATATTAGAAGTTCGAATTATAGATGGAAATGTCATTTCCTTTTTTATGTACAGTCCTGTCACTTGTATAGATTAAAAAGAAACTGAACTAATATCTTATAACTTTTTTTTAATTTACTGAAATCTTTAATCAACTTTGTTGAATGAATAAAAAGAAAAAGCTTTAAACGGAGGAATTAAAAATCATATGAAAAGAGTTAAATCTCCAAAAAGAAAGAAAGTTAAATCTCCGAAAAGAAGAATATATTTATAGAAAATTGTGTGCTGCCTCACCCGAAATTTTTAAATATATCATTCCTCCAAAAAAAATAAATCAAACTACCACGTTTTTTAAAAATTTCGAATTTTGATATGGCTGCATCTAGGCGATGCGGCCACTTTTCTGCATGCCGCATGTAGGAGATGCGGCCCTTTTTTTTTTGTCTCCTTCTCATGTGGCAGTTTAATTTGAATGAAAAAAAAAGAAATGGCCGCATTTAGGAGATGCGACCTGCAAAAAGGTGGCCGCACCTTGGAGATGCAGCAGTGTCAAAATTCAAAATTCTCAAAAATCATATTGTTTTAGTTTTATATTTTTTTGGATTATGGTACATTTAAAAATTTCGGCTGCCTCACTCCACATGTAATACCACAAAAATTCTCCCAATCTCATTTTATTTTTAAATAAATCAAATTATCGATTCGAGTTCTATCATTGAAATAGTAAAAAATTATGTGAAATTTCCAACAAGTAATTTTTGTGTCCATGCTCCAACAGTAAACATTCAGAAGGCCATGCATGCATATAATAGTTTCTCGACGGGTCACATGTGACTCACTGTTTCTTTTGTGGGGCCTAACATCTGTCATGTCTTGATTATGTACTGGCATCATCCATAACATGATTAACCTATTGAACTTAGGTCTGGAATTATCATGTTATGTTTAAAAATAGATATGGTGCAGTTTCATCCAGGTATGCTTGGGAGGATTCCAATCTCTAGAATGAATCCCCAACAATTACTCTGGAATTACTAATATGGTCCATTTATTTAGCTCTAAAAATAATTTGATGCAGTGCTATTGATTCTGATATGTTAATTCACCGAAGATATTTATGGAAAGACAAAACATTGACTCTAGTGATTGTTATTAGTTGAATAACAATTGACAATGCATTAAAATTAAGAGACAAAAATATTATAACACAATGAATGAAGAGAAGTGAAATATATGAAAGAAAAGGGTACAGCTAGATTGAATTTTTAGAAAATCTGGTAACAATTTGGTATAACTTTAAGTCTTAAAATATAGTTATGGTGGTGTAATTTATGGATTGATATTTTCTATTAACTACAATATAGACCAAAATTAAAAGTTATACGAAATAATTACATAGATATTTCCAAAACATAGCTAATCTTTATGTCTGGTAAAAAAAATATATTTCTTAACGATGAAATATTGATAATGGACCTAGATCAATTTCTTCTTGTATATATATAATAGAAAGTATATAGAACTAAAGTGCTCTTAAGCTCACCGATTTTTTCAGTAAGTTTTACTCAAAAATTAATCGAAATGACTTCAAATAATGAATCAAAATCGTTAAAACCAATCTATTTTATATGTTATACATTTACATGTCAAATTTATAATTTTATAAATTAATTTAGTATAAAGTCAAGCGGTAAAAAAAAAAAGTTTATAAGTTAATTTTATGCGTTCATTTTTTAATCTTTTTTGGCCGTTTGACTTTATACTAAATTAATTACAAAATTATAAATTTGATATGTAAATAGTTGACTTGTGGACTATATCGACTTCAATAATTTAGATTCATCGTTTAAAGTCGTTCTGATATGTTTTGGCATTATGCTCACAAAAGGCATGATGAGTTTAAGAACATCCTAGTTCTAGAATAGAACTAAGGTGTTCTTAAGTTTATCAAGCCCCTCTGCGACATTAACTCTAAAATCTATCGGATTGAATATAAATGACGAATTTGAACTGTTGAAATTAATCTTACGAGTAATATGTCTACATGTGAAAATTTTAAACTTTCAAATTAATTCAATATAAAGTCAAGTAATCAAAATTAGAAGGCTTATAATTAATTTTAATGCATTTATTTTTTGAACATTTTTTTACCGCTTAACTATGTACAAAATTAATTCAAAATTAAAAAAAAAAAATTCATGTAAACATATCACTCATAAGATAGATGAGTTTCAACCATTCAAATTTATCATTTAAAACTAATAAATATTAAAATTGAATTTACAAACAGACTCAGTAAACTTAGAAACTTCTCAGTTTCTAATCATTAGTTGTCTCTTATCAAGTAAAACTTAAATTATTAATTGTAATATTACTTTTGCAAATTCAAAAAATGTTGCGTCATACATGTGTCATGTTGTGGAGGACACTGTCCAATAAATTCAACAAGAATTTACTCTTTTCCTAACCTGCAATTCGACAACTATAATAATATAATGAATGCTATTACACTCCCTAATTGCAGAGCATAATTTAACCACAGAATTCCAAATTTCATGGCAACAGATTGAACCCGTATCCTCTCAGGTATTGCATCATTATTGCAGAGGGTTACTTACTTTACGGTTTGAGATTAAATCTCAACCGGCTTGAGATTCGAGTCACTGTAGGAGGCCCATTTTTAGGCTTTGAGATTCGTGCCAAGTTAAAAAGTACAGTTCATATCTAGCAATTGTAAAAGATTCCCTTATCAGGTATTGGAGAGGATGTGAATTCCAACAGATTCCCTGAGGCAGGTATAAACATGCTACAGCAAAGAGATAAGTACATAATTGGCGACCTCCCATGATAAAAAAAAAAAAATTGTATTGCAAACTGCAAAGATGTAATCGACCCGCCACACGCAAACCATAATTCATACTCTTTGAAAGAGATCTAAAATTGATCTTATTCCAGATTTAAAATATTTGCCCAAGAATTGAAGATTCCTCCTAGCTGTCTATCTTTTTACATTTGTTCCTAGCCCTGTCTTGTCCCTTCTTCCTTGTGGGCTATGCTAATTTCCAAATTTAGTACTTCCTTTAAAATTGATGATAGAAGGATGCCCAATATTTTTCTAGAGATTTGTGCCAACGGTTTAGAACTTAATAAATTTAAACGGCTTTGTGTGAATATCAGTGCTACAAGAGTAAAGTTAATATACACTTAAGTGTATTGTATTTTTAAGTTTAGGTCGTTCGATTTTTTTAAAAATCATATAGATTTTTTAAAAGTTGTGATAGCACGATTTTTAAAGAAATCAAATGGCCTAAACTTAAAAATACAGTATATTTAAATGTATATTAGCTTTACTTGTGTTATAAATAGCGGTATGAGGTTGTTGGACAGACAAAGTAATCGTCAAATTAATCGGAAAAATAGAGAATAAACGGTCATGTTTGAAAATAATCAGGAATAATCGAGAATAAATGGTCATATTTGAAAATAATCGTCCGATTAATCGGAAAAAATCTATGACGGTTTGGTCACCACCAACGACTAATCAGCCGATTATTGATCTAAACGGACGTTTTTTACAACACCGGTGAATATAAACTGACTGATGAATTTTCATGCAAATAAGACGATTGAAGCGGGCTATGAATAAGGCTCTGTCCAAAACCCCGCTCTTTTTTCAATTAATAGTCAAAGTGATATGTTATCTATTCATATTAAAACTAGAAAGGTGAAGGGTCTAATTAGCATGTATTAATTATTTTAGGATTTTAATCAGCTATTTTGGACCAAATTAGCTTGCAAAGATTTGATTTTGACATAAAAGATGTATAATTAATGTGCACGCGTTTGAGCGCTCAATGAACAATCCTTTTTCATACTCATCTTTCAAACAAATAAGGCCAAAATTGTACGAATTATTCTCAATTGACCAACCAAAATTAAAATGAAAATGTATTATTTGGGTTGAATTTTAAGACACTGCCAATCTGAAACTAGCAATTATAGTCACGTATATGGACAAGAAATAATGGGGAACACCAGTCTTTGTTGTTTCCTCATATTCAAGGAGTACAAATATATTAAATTTTGAGTTTTATGTAAATTTATTTCCAATTTGGCGGTAAACAATTGGTACAAAGTAGGCAGTGTGAACCTTGCATTGGCTTGCTATCTTTGATTGGAGTATTATTGTGGATATCCACACTCTGTTAAGCAATTTTATTCATGCTGTAAAAACATATTCTAATAGTTAAACGACCATATAAGTTACCAACTAAAAACAATATATTCCTTGCAGTTCTTATACCAGAAAAAAGATCAGAACGGTTGTATATATAATACTTAAACACCTAAACATCCAAATGATACAAGTATGTGTGCTATATTGCACAATACTGGTACCGGTACAAGTGTCCAAATCTCGACCAGCGATTATAGCCTACCAGGATATAATACTGGTATCACCGTATCGGTACATCTGCCATGATATTTAGCCAATCATATATACCTGGGCGAGCCTATTTCTGAATTTTGATATTTGCCTATACCTATGTTAACGGGTGCGTTTGGGTGATAGAAAAATAGCGCTAACTCAGAAATAACTGATATTTCTAGCGAGCTATTTTCAACACAACACGTTTGGGTAAAAAAAAATGTTATTCTCAACAAAAGAATAGTTTGAATTAGCTGCTATTCCTTAGAAATGTCGGGTTAACTGTTATTCTGAGCTATTCTTTATTTCATCCAAACGCACCGTTGCGTTATCTGTTGGAGTCCGATACTTCCTATTTCGTAGCTCAACAATTAGTCAATTACTGACAAAACCTAATTTTTTTTGGCCTGTCGTAAAATAAACATTAAAACTTAATTTGTTACCGACATATTCTTCAATTTTGCTTCTTCTTTTTTTTATATGTTTTTGCATGTGAACGATCTTAGAGAAGGCCGACAGAAAACGATATGCTAAATTTTTGTGGATTATTTCCTTGGTTGGTCAACTCAGAACTTGAATTGATGTGAAGTTTGGTCTGAATCTGAATAAAAATCCAAAATAATTAGGGAAGAAGATGGCATGGCCACTTGGCAGTTGTCTTTTGCTTTGTTTTCATATTCAATTTCATGAGACTTGTCTTGAAACTTTGAACTTATCCCTGTACTCAATTTGTTCAGTAGTTCTCCCGTGCCAAGAGCCCAAGATCACATTTTATTAAATATGTATTTTGAAAACCAAAAGTTTTAATGATAGTGTGAAAAGTGCTGTGTTGAAGAAAAGTTTAATTTGGATTTACATCTTTTTGTCTAATAAATACAAATTCTGTTTTTTGTAAGTTAGTAGAGGTGGTGCTGTAAAACTACTCTATTTTTTAAAACAAAATAGCTTTTTGCTTCTTTCTACATTAAATTGAGTGCCTGGCTTATTTAAGTACAATTTCAAGTGCCATGTTTTTTTACCAAGAAGTAGGTACCAATTTCAACTATTTTTGTTCTAAATAAAAGTAAATGACATAAATCACAATGCAAATATAAACACCAAAAAATCCAAATAAAAATATCCAAATTATGTTTAGGTTTGAAACTAAGACAGTTCATGTTTTTAAAGAACATACATTTTAAGTTTAAATACAAAATAAATTACAAAAAAAAACACCTGATTCAACAAATTTAAGCACTTGACTATTTTTTAAGATCAAATAATGAATTGTTAATATTTGAACACTGAACATTTTATGCATAAACACCTTGCACTATCAAGTTTTAACGGTTATATTTGCACTGTCTAATGTATGATGGGGCGGACCCAGGATTTTCGTCAGGGGGGAGGGCAAAAAAATATCGAATCAGGCTTAAATAGCTTATCGAATTTAAACCCATTAACTAATTGAGTACTCGATAAAAAAAATGTTTTGATTTATATTTTCCAATATCCTGACTTATAATTTCTGATCCTATAACTTATAATTAATATTATCAATCATAATTCAAGAAATTTATTTTGATTTTAATACTAAATTTAACCCGACTTACAAATCAAACATCCAAAGGGGACAAAATTTTTTTCAGAAAAGGGCAAAGTCGATCAGTACTAATCAATCACTACTAAAACTAGAAATCCAGAAAGAAGTGACTACCCCTTGTGCTACAGTAGATCCGCCTCTGAATGTATGTATATATAGGTATAGACATCAATATATAATTAACGATTGATTAGAGTGACCTGTGGACGCGGGTTAAGTATGTACTGTATTTTCACGTTTAATGATATGCCTACGGGTTTTTAATCAGAAAAAAAAAAGTACGTACGTGAATTTAAATGTGTAGTACCAACGCTGACATGCTTTTCACATTGTAGACTCCAAAATATACACTATTTATATTTTATAGTAACATATAGTTAAGATGGCGGATTTGAAAGATTGTTCTCAGTTTTTTTTTTAGCCGTTTACTTCTTAATTATAGTTTAATAATTAATTATGTTACTATTAGTCTACTAGTAGATCAAAGTGGATACATTATTAAGTGGGGCACTTGCAAGAGCGGAGTTAGACTTTCTCAAACAAGAATGGAGTCAAATATATAAAAATTTCTTACTGTGAATGGAATCAAATGTACACTGTTCATAGTATATTACTCTTAATTATATAGAAAATAGGATATAAATACAAAAAAATAAAAAATAAATAGAGATCAATTGACTCCCGTTACTTGAGGGGAATCCGTATCCTCTGAGATATCTCAAACTTTGAGTGACTTTATCTAAAATTTCAACCGTTTAAATACGTTATCCACGAATCTCAAAGCACAAATAATACTGACACCCTACATCACCTCCGAATAGGCACCAGACACGTTGGTCACGCAAAAGTTGAGATATCTCAGAGGATACGCACTCTGCTTGAGGGTGGCTCCATCACTGCGCACTTTGAGATCACAGGAAAAAAGTGCAAAGATTAGTGTGGCTTGACACTGTACAAAGACTTAAATCATAATGAGGAGGGTTCAAATGCCTTCATTTTTTGTACTTTCACTATGCCTTTATTTTTTAAAACTTAAATAACTCAAAATTTAAAACTTAAAAGTCAAAATAAATCCGTTAGATGTGATCTATATTATTTTCTCTATGTGCTCATAAAAAATTATTACATTTCAATTTTGTTTTAATGTGAATCGATAAGTTCAAAAATCAACGTCTAGAAATCATCCACATTAACGCATTTTTTACAAGCTCTTGATGACAATCAAAATAAAATTGAAATGTCATAATTTTTTACACGTACATAAATAAAGTGATGTAGATCATATCCAACGGTTTTATTTTGTCTTTTAAGTTTTAAATTTTAAGTTATTAAAGTTTTAAAAAATGAAGGTATGATGGAGGCATTTGAACCCTCCTCAATCATAATACTGGCTCTGAGAGAAAAAGGAAAAAATAAAAAATAATAAAGAGAGTCACATTTTGATCAGGCTTTGGACATCATTATTTCACTTGTAAAAAGAAATCATAAATATTGATTTGATTAACATTTTTCTGTACTTGATATTTGATAATTAATTTATTTTAGTTATTTGTTTGAAAGTACCATATAAGTGGCATGGGCATTTTCTCCCCTTGCTAATTCTAAAATTTTGATGGGTTTTACCATGTCAGTAAATTATAAATTTTAGAAATGAAAATATTCTGAAAATTAGTGTGGAAATGTTTATTAAATTAAATGACAAATAAATTCAATTTTTATAATTGATGGGAATATAGATGCCAGGAACTCGCTGCACAATTTGACTCCAGTGACAACCACAAAAGATCTGACGTGAAAAGGCGCTTTCTTCGCAATTCATCAGATCAGGTGTTTCCCCAGGACGATTCTCTACAATTGACTTGTCACAAAATACAGTCCTCTCCAGTTAACAAAAAACTGGAGTCTCCATAACTTCGTTATAGCGTTTCATCAAAATGGCTCGAGGTTTTGAATTATAGAACAAGTTTGATAAATTCTACATAACAACTTAAAACTTAGTTTTTTTTTTTTTTAATTTAATAGTATCATTTATTATTTTGAAAAATAATATTAGTCAACACTTTTGTCGATTGAAAGTGCTAAATTAATAAGAAAATTCGACAAAGGATAAAGATTTATCAAGACAAATATTCCATAAATACTAAGATATAATAAATAACTTATCTTCATATATATCTATAAATTTTAATTGTTGGTATCATAATTATCACCAAGAAAAAAAGGTCTCATCTTATATAGATAAAGAGGAATATAGGGAGTTCATATTTGCTGATAGTGCCAATTTTTATGATAAGATTTTTTTTTTGTCTATTTGAACCATATGATCTAATAAAATACATCATATCGATCCATTGATGTCATTTAACAAAAGATCAACTTTATTATGACATTAGAAAATTATCACAATAATTTATTTTAAATCATACATCTCAAATCAAAGAAGTAAGATTATCCGATCCAATTCGAGTGCAACATTAAGGCCCTGTTCGGTAACAAAATGCAAGTACTGTTCATGTGGAGAAAGAAAATTCATTCAAATTGAAAAAAAAAAAAATCACATGAACAATAATTTTTAATTCAAAATTTTTTATTTCTATTTTCAACAAAGCTGCTGAACAAGGCCTAATAAGGCAGCAAGAGGAAGGAATTGATTGCAGGACATCTCCATTTAAAAAAAAATGGAAAGGACATATCCCAACAGTTTGTTGTTACTGCGCAATCAGAAAGTCTCTGATCACATGCAATTTTATGTCTGGTACGCCGGGACCAACCTAACATGACCCACTTTTTCCATAGTTTTGATAATAGGTGAACTTTAGAAAATGATAGAAGCTTAAATCCTTTAACGCATGTAATATGACCCAAACCTGAAGTTATTTCCAAAAGCAACTATCAATGTTTAAATTGTAGCCACATTAATGTTTATTCTTCTAGCCAAGAAAGAAAGACAACAAAACTATCAATAATATGTTTTTTTTTTTTTTTACTTTTTATCATTAATGTTCCTTTTTTTGCTTACCAAACATATTTTACATTATATATTGCAAGTCTTCATTCAATCTTTTGTTCTTGAATATTCATAGTTTAGTGGTAATATAGCATGCCTTTTATACCGTAATTAATTAGAGGAGGGTTCAAATACCTTTATTTTTTGTGTCTCCATCATGTCTTCGTTTTTTAAAAATTTAATAACTCAAAATTTAAATTTTAAAATTCAAAATAAAACTATTGGATATGAACTACATTTTATCTATGGACGTGTAAAAAATTATGGCATTTCAACTTTGTTTTGGTTCTCATCTTGAGCTTGTAAAAATGTATACTAATATAAATAATTTATAGACGGTGATTTTTTAACTTATTAATTCACATAAAAGCAAAATCAAAATGTGATAATTTTTTATGGTCACATAGAGAAAATAACATAGATCACATCTAATGGTTTTATTTTGACGTTTAAATTTTAAACTTTGAGTATTTAAGTTTTTAAAAATAAAAGCATAATGGAGATACAAAAAAATGGAGGCATTTGAATCCTCCTCTATTAATTAATACCTTTTGCAAGTTTCAAAATTGACATAGTTTTTTCTGCTCCAATAATTGTCATATTTAAAAGAAAATAACCCAAAATAAAGTAAGAAAAAAATCTCTGTTAATTTTTTTGATTGATTTATTTATTTGATTTATTTCTGTTTGCATTTTTTTTTCACTATAGTAGCAACAAACAAGGCCCCATGGACAAGAAAAAGTGAAGCATCTTTTGGCTTTGAAGCAAGCAGACGTTAAAAAGGTTTCAATGATTAGCAACTCATGAGAAAAAAGGTAGGATAAGAAGGAGAGAACAGAAGAGTGGATACTTTACCAACCTGTTAATTTATCATTACCCATGCATACGTACCAAAAGTTTAAATTAACCGAATTAATCTGTTTTTACTTGTACGCTTAGAGGGTGGGTCAATTGTCAATGAAATATTTTTGCCTGTTTATCTGATATAAGATATGTATGGGTAAATTTTTTTTTCCACTGATTTATTGGATATAGATATGAGTAAGTTTATCTATTTTTTTTGTTAATTTATTGAAAAAAATTGTGGATAAAGATTACTTTTGTATCCGTTATTTTATATGATAATTATAAATAAAATAAAATTATATATAAGTAGGGGTGCACAAAAAGCTCGTAGCTCGTGGTTCGATTGAGTTTGATTTGGAAAAAATAATAGGTTCGAAACGAATCAAATCAGTTCGGTTCTGAAATGATTCAAACTCGGTTCGGTTCTAATCGAACTCGAACTGAGTCTGGCTGGGTTCAAAACTCTTCTTTTTAGTTCTAAACCATGCTTCAATTTCAAACCAGTTCGGTTCAAAACTGGTTCGAATCACATCGAATCAAACTCAAACTCTTCTTTTCAGTTCGAAATTCTGCTTCAATTTCAAACCTGGTTTGAACTCGAACTAAATTAAGTTTAATTTAGTTCGATTTGTTTGTAGTCCTATACATAAATATATATTTATACAGATATCGTGAGACATGCCTTGTATGATATAGTTTTATTTATGATCCAAATATATATGAATATGATATAACTCTAAATTTAATTTTTGATACATTTTTTCTTTTCCTTTGAATTTTTTTTCAAGCAGTGCGAATAGCACTTTTTTATTTGTTTATTTAACACATGTCGTATTTGATAAGACGGTTGTGAATAATTTTTTTGTAAGTTTATTATATATGAATATAATTTTCTTTAGATCAATAGATATAAATATAAAAATAATTCCATCCGACCTGTGTCGTACCAGTAGATACCCCTATTGGGGTCTTATAAGTTATAACTACCATCAGATTTTATAATTGGTTAATATGTACAACATGTCAGCCTTCATAAAATTGATTACAACAGATCTTCAATTTCAAGTGCTCGTTAGATCTTTTCAAGTACTAAAGAAAGATACAAATCTACTGTGCAAGGTCAATTTCAGATTTAGACTATTTTTTCAAAGTTCAGATAATCTTTATTCTTGAATTGGATATATATAGGTTCGAAGTTTGGTTCCTTTTATATATGAGGAGGGATCGAATTACACCACTTTTTTGGTGATATTATGTGATAATGTTCATTTTTGAAATTTTAAAATTTAAATAGTCGATCCAAATCGTTCAATATGATGAATATATTAAGAGTAACTTGGAAATCAAATTTTACATTTTTCTGAATTTTTTTACTATTTATTAAGTATTTAACAAAATCGCTATATTCAGACCGTTGAATTTTTGAACCCCTCTAAATAAACCCAAAAAAAATTCAGAAAAATGTAAAATTTGATCTGTAAGCACATTTTAACATATCCATCAAGTTGAACGGTTTGGATCGACTATTTGAACTTTGAAAATGGACGGTGTCATCCAATGTCACCAAAAAATGGTGTCATTTGATCCCCCCTCTTTATATATAGTTTATTGGATTAATTAGATTTCAGACTTGGATAATTTCGAACTTGCATTCATAATGAAATTTTAAATTTGAAAATAACAACAGAGTTCCTTCAATTTGGAATTGGGTCATAAGTTTGGGTAGAGAAAGTGAGAAATAAATCTGCTGTGATTCTTTAAAATCACATGTACACTGTCATTTTAAATTCACTTTTTCATCTGTTTTGATATTTGTACATAAAATTAATTGTTTTTGAGATTTGTACATTTTCAAAGTGAATTTAGAATAACAGATCCATGTGATTTCAAAAAATCACAGCAGATTTTATTTTCAGAGAGAGAGAGCTAGAGAGAGTATCATCTTGGTTGGGTCGGGTTCAGATTTTGATTTAGTTTTAATTGCTAGGTATTTCTGATTTGAATCTTATTTATCTCAACTTAATAGTTGAATTGGTTTTGATAAGTGATATAGTTTGTGTTCGATAATTTTCACGTGTAAAATGTCTGGAATGTGCTTCATCATATTGAGTTAGAATTTTGCATATTCTAATTGCAATGAGTTAATATTGAATTGTTTATAATTATATACAATTAGCTAATTCATGTTTTCTAATGGATTACTTTTTACTAAAAACTTTGCATACTAAATAAAAATAATAGCATCTAAAAAATACCGGAGTATAACAGTCCTTTAAAAAAATACAAAAAAATGACGTAATATTGAACGACTTCGTGTTTTCTCTATGGGTCTTGCACGCCCTTGAATTTTATATATATATAAAAATATTAATAGTATTTAGATTACAATAGTAAGAAAAAAAAATTGAAGACGACATGATGGACAATATATACACTCTTTATGTAGGAGTTCCGTGTTTGAAATCTAATAATAAAAAAGTTTTTTGTGAGTATTTAAAATTGACAAGTTTGATCTTCCTATTTATCTTTCAAAAATTGCATATCAAACGAAAATACTATTTTGTGAATAATTTTGTCATCTAATGTCTTGTTGTTCTATTAACAGGATGGTTTTAGAATGATATGAACAAGCCAATTTAATTATATCATTGGTTTTTAGAACTTCCATAAACACTTTAGGAAAAAAGAATCTGTAAATGTCACATAAATTATTATGAATATGAGAGAAATTTGTAAATGTCACATATTTAAAATCCGACGTGTTATCACTGAAAATGAATATTTGAACTAAAGGGGACTAAGATCCCCAATGATTTGAAACACTTCATTTTTATTCTTTCGATTTTATTTTTTATTTTTACAAGGGTTATTTTTTATTTTATTCATTCAGTCCTTTAAATCTCAATTTTCTGATTCCAGCTCAGCATACCATTTTTAAAAAAAAATGTCAAACTCTCTTAGAAAAAATAATAATGTAGACAAATCGAATACCTTACAGGTGCCAGTAGGGAAGCCACAGTAGCATTTTTTAAGTTTAAAAACATAACTTTACATATACTTCCAGGAGAGTTTACTTTGGCATAATAATTAGGAGACTTTAGCACAAAACAACACTACACAAACCTGATTTTAAACGAGCTTATTGTAAGAATATAGCATTGCTACGGGTACCCAATAGATGCATATCGATTTTGAAAGATTTTTTTTTCTTTTAATAGCTTACCTTAATTGCTTTAACATTGTACTTTCTGTTCGTTTACTGCATATGTGGGTTGTGAATTCTGAAATGTTTCATTTTTTTTTAGCAATTCAACAAAATATACAAAACGAGTTTTTTTTTTTATTATCAAAATAGCAAGTGTACTTGTCAATTTTAAAAATCTCAATTGCTCTTTTCTTTCTTGAAATTTTCTCAATTATTTTTACATCCAATACGTATTTATGCATATACCAATAAACAATTTTATATCTAATATAGTCCGCCTACACTACTTATAAAAGTATATCATGATATATGCTTTTATAAGTCATATATACATTTTAAAAGTCCAAAATCTGAATCAATTAACATAATCTTCATATTAAAATATGCTTGGAGACCAAATTTACATATTTTTGGAAACTTTTACTATTATTTTTACAATATTTTTAAAATGAAGATTTTCCAAAAAAATAAAAATAATGCATTACAATGCGTAAAATATTTTTTGACTACTTGACTTGTTACTAAATAAATTCATAATTTTTTTTTAATATGTAAACGAAGCTCTCAAGTAGGAGACGGTTTGAACGGTTCAAATCAGTTGTTTGTATCTTGAAAACATATATATTATGCTAAAAAATATTCTATAATGATCATTATGCATTAGCATATAACAATAAAAAGTTGGTATAAATAAGGGTTAAGAATAGCTCAAAAATATTCTATAATGATCATTGTTCATGAACTACATAGAGCGAGATCAAAGATTGAATTTTAATTGTGAAAAAACTAATTAACACATAAGAAAATATAAAATAAAATAAAACACGCATAAAATCAACCAAATTCGAATCGTTCGATCCGAACGGTGCACAATCTGAAAACAAAACCTATAAGATGGTTCCGAAGTGATCAACTCTACATTACCAAGGTTATCACCAGCCTTTACCTTTATAATATATAGATGTTGATGCAGATTTATAAGGTTGTGATAACGGTGTTACTGTATCAATTTTAATAATGCAATGAAAAAATTAGCCTAATTGAGTCGTTGATACATTCTTATCCGCTCTCCCCACTAGGTTGAGAAATGCCCCACAAAAGGACACTTGGGTTTGGTGGTTCAACAGTTCAACTCTAATTTGTGTCCTAATTCTTCTTAGTTTACCAAATTTAAAAAGCTTGCCACTGCTGAAAAAGAGGAATAACACAGAAAATTATTGTTTGGAATAACTCGGGAAGAATAAGTTGGGTGTTTGTTTTATTCTACGGAATCACACGGAGGATTGAGCGTTTGACCATGCACCCGTGACCCCAATATTAAATTCAGCTTGATTTGGTTTGAAAATGGTACTTGTCTTCTTTCAAATACTCTCGGTTTGGTTGGATTGATGATGTAATGTTACCATAGCAAAAACAGTGTGGTGGACTTTTATGTACAAAAATGTTTAGATTTTTCTTATTTTTAAGAAAATTAACTTCATTATTAAAGTTCATATGTAACAAATTTTTAACGGAATCTTGATATTATTTAATGTTAAAAAAATAATAAAAGCTTAAAAAGAAGCACCGACAAAAAATAATGGGATAAAAACATCATATTAGATTTTATTTTTTTATTCTAGAACTATGTCCAATGTCTTTACAAGTTTCAAAATTTACAATCAACATTCACCCCAGTAAGACCATTAAACTTGTGGCTTTAAGGAGATAATATCAGAAATGACCCTCAAAATTTAGAACAAATCTGCTCAATTCGATCGAATAAATGTTGTAGATTTGTAGCACTAGATAGAATCAATTTGAATCATACGTACAATCTCAGTTGGATTTTGTGAAGTAATTTCTCTTCCTGTTTTCTACCATAGAACCCCAGCTAAGAGCCGGGTGTGTATTGGAGATATGTTGGAGGTTATATGTTGTTGGCGCGTAGCAAAGAATGCCCCACATCAGCAAAACAAAACAGAAGATCTGACAATATTGTGTCCGACCTAGTTGACTCCTGCTACAACATAATTGTTAACCATCTCCGTACCTAACCCCTCTCAAAACACCAACTACCATAATACAAGGTCTGCTACTGCTCCACTCGTACTTAATTCGTTACCATTGTTTGCAGTTGTTATAATTGCAGTTGCAGCACGGCAATAAATGGAACTTGAACTATTTATTATTAAACAGAGTAGGTTTGCCATATCGACCCTCAAAAATGCTACTGTACATGTATTGAACAAATAAACAAAAAGGAGAATTGCATGTATACCTTTTAAAAACTCAACAATTCGTAATACCATATTTACACTTATAAAAATAGAACTCCCATAATTGTCCTTCTAATTTTTCAAATTACATAATGTTCCTCCAAAATTATAAATAATATAATAATCCATAAAGAGCAAAAGAGTAAGGCTACCATATATTGCAACGTATAGATATTTTTATACATTGGACAATAAATCATTGGATTCAAAAGTCCAAAAAACCAATCCAAACTGTTCATCTTGTTCTCCATATTAATATGTATTTGGAGACAAAATTTTATATTTTTTTGGAAATTTTTTACTATTTTTTAGATTTATCGAAAATCATTATTTTTCAGACAAATTTGAACCATAAAAACAGTGTTTTTCAATAAATATAAAAAAATAGTAAAAAATTTCCAAAAAATATAAATTTAGTCTCCAAACACATATTAATATGAAGAACAAGATGAACGGTCTGGATTAGTTATTTGAACTTTGAACGGTTTATAAGGATTCTATCATAGTATGAATTTTAGGGGGAAAACTGCATGATTCTGAAAATTTTATAAAACCTAAAAAAAGAAGTTATATACATCTATATATAACATAGGCTACCTAAATTAATTTAGTAAATAAATTTATGAGAGATCCAGATCCAAATGGTGAATCAAGGTTTTCTATGAAAAACTTTTAAAATGTATTATAGTTATAAGCAGCAAGCTTTTAGAAAACATTTAACAATTGACACCCTGTTTGGATGAAGAGTAGAGAAAGGAATGAGAGATAAATAATAGAAGGGAATGAAATGGAATAGAAATGAAGATTAACATATTTAATTTCTTTGTGTTTGGATGATTAATGAGAGAAAATAAATTTAACTTTTTTTTCCGTTTTATTTCTTGTTTGATTGATTAAAATTTAGAAGGTTAATGAGAAATTCGATGACTGTCGTAGGTTTGAGGAAAAAATATTGTATGAGAATTATATATATAAGATATATGGTTGAGCATTTATATTATTTTTTCTAAAAGTATTTGTAACAAAATTTATTTTCATTCGTTACACTCCAATTTGGGAGAGAAACCGATTCTATTAATTATAATGATAGGAGATTAAACCTTTCACCTCCTGTAACCTTCACCTCCAATATAATTTTATCAACCAAACACAATTCAATGGAAATTTTTTGTTCCTTTCCCTTCCCTCCCTTCCTGTACTCTCCATCCAAACAAGGTGTGAGAGTCATTTAACAGTTTAATCTATTTGAACACTTTTTAACTAATTAACGGCGATGTCTCTTTAGAAAATTTTAACGCTAGAGAGTCTATAAAATAGTCATCAAACGGTTTAATTACAAGTCTACATGTGTCTTTTAAGAACTTGGTTCTAACTTGTCAACAAACAGGTGTCATGAAATTTTATCATGTATACAATTTGAATTACTGCTTGTAAATCTTTTTACTTAACTAGAAATATAGCGTAAAATGTACTATTTGAGTATATTTGAATAATGTTGTAAATCTCTTTGCTGCATGTAAAAATAATACTATATGAGTATGTTTGAAATTTTATCACGTAAAATTGATTTACTGTTGGTAAATCATTTTGCTGGTAACTAGCAATATAATGTAAAAATAGTACTTTTTGAGTAAATTAGAATAATGCAAGAGAATACTGGTCTAACAATATGATGAAACTTTTACTCAAATATGATTCAAAATAATACAAATATTTTTATTTGAATTTATAACTTAGAATAATATTTATGAGAGGAAAACAGACTTGACTATTTTAGGGAAAAGTTGAGTTAATATTTTGATACATCAGTTCATTTTTTTTGAAAGCTAAATAAATAGAGGAGTGATAACTATACTCTTTATCCACACAGTTTGTCTGCATCAAAAAAATATCTTTGTACTTCTCTCATAAAATATTAATACTTGATGATAAAAATGTTCATACCTTGCGTTTCCATAATTGAAACTTCAAAAACAATACATCTACTTACTCAACCAAGTTTTTATTTAAATTTCTTATGATCGTTAGGAAAAAAAAAGGTGACAGATACTTTATATATTTGATATAAATACAAATAATTTTTACGATATAAATACTTTTCAGAGTGCTGAGGAGAAAAATATATAATAGAGTGCAGAAAATAATTTTGTAACAAAATAATAATATTATTTAAAAAGTAAATCAACTTTTAAGAATCCGAACATACCGTAGAAAGCGCAACGGAAATTTTTTATTCATAGAAATTGAAAAAAAAGTAGAGAGAGAAACAGAAAGAGTAGAGTATTTGTTATATTGATAGAAAGATCGGTACAGATTCTACCGATTTAAAATATCAGAACACTTAGGATAGGCAGAATTCCTACCCATCCTAACTCTTCTTGGATTTTCTGTGACACCATTTCAAAACAGGAATAGCAACAGATCAATTCTTAATCTTCTAAAACACTGTCTTCACAGAAGATCCGAAATGAGTTAGGATGGGTAGAAATTCTGCCTATCCTAAGTATTCTGATTTTTTAGATCAGTAGAATCTATACCGATCTTTCTATTAATATAACAAATACTGTACTCTTTCTGTTTCTCTCTCTATCTTTTTCTTAATTTCTATGAATAAAAAATTTCCAAGCGCAACAGTATCTAGTGTATGTATAAATGTCCCGATAAAGGAACCCAACTGCTCTCTTTCACAGACACTCTTTTCTTTGACAGAGCAACTTGGCTTCTCTTCTCTTCTCTCTCTCGTCATCCGAGAAGATCCCAACTGCTATTGCTCTCTCATCATAAAAATCCCTCCAAATCTTCTCTTCCTTTCTGGTTTCCCCTCTCTCTCTTTCCCAAAACAGAGCATCTGTGTTTTCCTTTAGGCCTGAGGCTTCCTTGGGAATGCGCGGTGTCATTTAATTCTTCCTTCTCTCTCCTCTTTAAATCTCTCTTGTTTCCCAATTTAATAGCAGCAAAACCCAATGCGACAACACAGACCTCTTCTCCATAATTCCCATGCACGCATGCCTCTCTCTCCTACTTTCTCCCTCTAGCTAAAACACAAGAGTACACATTACTCAACAGCTACAACAATGGCGAGCTTGTCTTTTCGGATTTTCTCATTATGGTTACTAGCAACCATGTTTCTCCTCTCGGCACCACCAGTGAAACCCCAAATGGAGACTCTGCTTGAAGTGAAGAAGGCTTTCAAAGAAGACCCATTAAACTATCTCTCCGACTGGTCCAGTAAAAACCCGGTTTATTGTTCCTGGACCGGGGTCACATGTGATGTGACCGGTTCAGATGTAGTTGGGCTTAACTTGTCGGCTGGTGCACTCACCGGTTCAGTACCGGCATCTCTGTCCCAACTCACCCAACTACAGTTCATTGATCTCTCTTCAAACCAGCTTACTGGTATCATACCGGTTCAGCTCACATCCCTAACCTCTCTATCTGTATTGCTTCTATACTCAAACCAACTATCCGGTACAATACCAAGAGAAATTGGCAAGCTCTCCAGTCTTCAAATCCTCCGGCTAGGTGACAATGCCGGTCTCTCTGGTACGATACCAGACTCGATAGGAGATTTGCACAACTTGACAGTTCTTGGTCTTGCATTTTGCAATCTTACTGGTATAATACCAAGCCGGCTTGGCCGGTTGACACAGTTGGAAAACTTGGCTCTACACCAGAACCAGCTCGAGGGGCCCATACCACCTGGCATTGGCAATTTTTCGAATCTTGTTGCACTCAGATTGGGACAAAACCGGCTTAATGGGTCCATACCATCAGAAATCGGCAGTCTGTCAAATCTTCAAGTACTCAATTTGGCGAATAACTCGCTCGAAAGCACCATACCAGATCAGCTTGGTCAATTGGTACAACTCAACTACCTCAATTTCATGGCAAACCAGCTAACTGGTACCATCCCCAGTTCTCTCTCCAATTTGAGCAACCTTGAAATTCTCGACTTGTCAGTAAATAATCTCCAAGGAGAGTTACCAGCCGGGTTTTCTCAGTTGAACAAACTCAGGTTTCTTGTGTTGTCCCAAAACAACCTCTCTGGTTCAATACCGGATACACTATGCAACAATGCAACAAGCATGGAGCACTTAATGCTATCTACCAACAACTTCTCCGGTGAAATACCGACTGGGTTAACCGAATGCCATGCTCTACAGCAATTGGATTTGGCTAATAATAGCCTGTCTGGTACAATACCGCCGCAGCTTGGTGAGTTATATAACCTTACTGACTTGTTGTTAAATAACAACAGTTTGTCGGGCCCGGTACCACACGAATTATTCAACCTTGTCAATCTGAAAACCTTGTCTCTGTACCACAACTTGTTAAGCGGTGAATTACCAGATGATATAGGCCGGTTAGAGAATCTGGAGACCCTCTACATTTATGAGAATCAATTCACTGGCCCAATACCGGAATCAATTGGCAACTGTACCAATTTACAGATGATCGATTTTTTTGGTAACAATTTCAACGGTACAATCCCACCGACCTTTGGTCAACTAAAGCAGCTCAACTTGTTGCATGTGAGACAAAATTCTCTCTCGGGTCCAATGCCACCTGAGTTAGGGTTTTGCCGGGAGTTGGCCATTCTTGACTTGGCCGACAATCAAATCTCCGGTATAATACCAACCACCTTTGGCATGTTACATTCACTTGAACAGTTCATGTTGTACAACAACTCACTTGAAGGTCCAATACCTGATTCCATGATCAATTGCCGAAACATCACCCGTGTGAACCTATCGAACAATAAGCTCAATGGAAGCATCCTTCCTTTGTGTGGATCCCACAATCTCCTCTCTTTTGATGTTACAAATAATTTGTTTGATGGAGAAATCCCGACTCAGTTGGGGAACTCACCAGCACTTGAAAGAATCCGACTTGCGAAAAACCGACTTATAGGTTCAATACCCAAATCTTTGGGAGATCTCTCTTCTCTCTTCCTTCTTGACCTATCCTTGAATTTTCTAACCGGTGAAGTACCAAATGAACTCTCTTCATGTACCGGTCTCAGCCTCATTGTGCTGGATCACAACCAATTGACTGGTACAGTACCTGATTGGCTAGGGAACTTGCCTCAACTGGGACGGTTAACCATGTCATCCAATTCTCTATCAGGGCCCATTCCTGATTCCCTTTTCAATTGCTCCAAGTTGTTAAAACTCTCTCTTGATGGAAATAACCTGAATGGTACACTCTCTCCTTTAGTGGGCAGTCTTACATCCCTAAATGTGCTTAACCTTGGAACGAACCAACTGTCAGGTGAAATACCGACTTCAATTGGGAAACTATCAAATCTTTATGAATTAGACCTTTCTCATAACCTATTTTCCGGTGAAATGCCATCTGAACTTGGCCAATTACAAGAACTTCAAAGTGTGTTAGACCTTAGTATGAATAATTTAACCGGGGCAATCCCGCCTTCTTTTGGGTCACTCTCCAAGCTTGAAAATTTAAACCTTTCGCATAACTCACTGACCGGCGGGGTCCCAGCACAAATAGGCCAGATGGGTAGCCTAGTGAGTCTAGACCTATCGAATAACAATCTCGAAGGAAAATTAGACAACCGGCTCTCTCACTGGCCAGTGGGGTCCTTTTCTGGTAACATTGATCTATGTGGGGGCCCTTTGGAGTCTTGTACATCAAGTACTTCAAACTCTCATGGCTCGGCACTACACTCCGCTTCCATAGCAGTCATCTCAGCCACTGTAACCCTAGCAATTTTACTTTTAATAATTGCACTTGGTTTCTCACTAAGGCACCGGTATTTAAAAAGAAAATCCAGTGAAGTGAATTGTGCATTTTCTTCAAGCTCTGCAAGCACGAATAGGCAGCTGATCATCAAGGGTTCAGCTCGGCGTGATTTTAAATGGGACACAATAATGGAGGCTACTGGCAATCTAAGCGATGAATTTGCGATTGGGTCGGGAGGGTCTGGTACAGTTTACAAGGCTGAATTACCAACCGGTGAGACCGTGGCGGTCAAAAGAATTGAGAAGTTTGATAGAGACTCACTATTTTTCCATGACAAGAGTTTTGCTAGAGAGGTGAAAATACTTGGACGAACCCGGCACCGTCATTTGGTGAAACTGCTAGGTTTCATAAGTAATGGAGAGGGAGCAAATTTGTTGGTCTATGAGTACATGGAGAACGGTAGTCTGTTTGATTGGTTGCATGAGCCAGCAACAGGCCTAAAACGAAAGAGACATTTAGGATGTGAAGCCCGGCTAAAAGTTGCGCTTGGGTTGGCAAAAGGGGTGGAATATTTGCACCATGACTGTGTGCCAAGGATAGTGCATCGTGACATTAAGTCGAGCAATGTTTTATTGGACGGGGATATGGAGGCACATTTAGGGGATTTCGGCCTTGCGAAGGCGGTTTTTGAGGGTAGGAGTGGTGCCAATTCGAATGGATGCACTGATACTGGGTCTTGCTTTGCTGGTACCTATGGATACATCGCTCCTGGTATGTTAAGTATAATACCTGTTAAGTTAATTAGCACTATTTTTTTATAAGTAGTAACATGTTTTTATGTTATGGTGTCAAAATCATAAATAATTTGGTTCTATCAATTTGGAATATAATGATGCTTGAGGAATAATTAATACTTAATAATTGGCCTAGGATGAGACTAGCAAGTCAATGATGTTTATGGGGTCTGTCTCCTCTAGTACAACAATGTGGACCCACAAATAAGTGACTATAGCTAGAATATCTGAGCAGAATGACCTAATACCTAGGCCCAAATAATATTTTGCATAGTGTAAAACCTTGAATTAATTAATACTAATGCCTAATTATTTGTAAAACATTGGCAGAGTGTGCTTATACTCTGAAGGCCACAGACAAGAGTGACGTGTACAGCATGGGGATAGTGTTAATGGAACTCGTGACGGGTCACATTCCAACCGATAAGAAATTTACTGGCGACATGGACATGGTGAGGTGGGTTCAAACACTCACTAGTTCATCAGCTCCGTTACGAGATGAATTATTTGATGGAGCACTAAAGCCACTCACTCAAAACGAAGAATCGTCCATGTTAGAAGTACTTGACATCGCCTTACAGTGTACTTGTGCTGCACCGACAGAGCGGCCAAGTTCTAGAAAGGTTTCAGATCTGTTGCTACATGTTTTGCTCAAGATTCATAGAATTGGGTCTATGAAGAAGATGTGAGGTCGTTTTGTGGTTTTGAAAGTGAGAAAGGTAGGTTTTTTAGGGGGTGAATAGGAGATTAATACTTGAAATTTTATGTTTTTTTTTTTTTTTTGTGTAATTGTGAAATTGGTAGTGTTTAGGCCTTTTAAGATACATCTAAAAGAAATAAAAAGAAAAAAAAGCTTAAGAGATGTAAGTGTTTCTTTAGTAATTTATTTGCTTTTTAAAAGTGGGTTATTGGTTTGCTGATGATTTTTGTGTGTGTATATATATAATGTGACAGTTGTGAAATTAAATTAAGTTTTCTTTCTACCGACATGCTTTCAACTCGGCTGATTGAGCCGAAAATGGGCTCAAATTTGTGTCAATTCGAATTTCAGTTAAATCCATCAACATGTTGGTCTACATTTACTAAAATTGCAAATGTATTTAATTCATAATTTTTATTACTGACGGGTATCTTAAATTCAGCTTTTGTGAAGAGGGGAGTCAAGAACAAACTGGACTTCTATAAAATTCTATTAATCCCACAGAAACTAGAAAACCAGAATACCAGACTCCTTGCAATTAATAAAAAATAAAAGCGGGGATTTTGTTTTTTTTGAGGGTAAGTTGGCAACTTGCTATCTTACATTTTCATTGATAAGAAAATTATAGATTCCTTTGTTACTTAGGCAGTAGTTGAAGGCACTTACGCAGTAGTTGAAGGATCTAATAATTTATAGGTTCCTTTTTTTAACATACAGAGGCATAGAGCCCAAGCCTAACAAATACCCTAACAGATGGTCCCCATAATTCCGTCCTTATTGAACCAAAGTTGGGATTCGCTTGAATTTTCCCTATTACTCAAGTGTAAGCCTAGGGCTGTATAAAAAGTTCACGACTCGTGAGCCACTCGAACTCAGCTCGGTAACGAACTTGCTAACAACTCGTTCATTTAAAATTTGAGTTAATCTGACTCGAGTTGAATTCGAGTTGGACTCAACTCGCTCGTTACAACTCGTGATTCATTTGATTAATGGTTTCCTTCATAATTTTCAACCCATTTTATTTTTCCGACTAGATGTGACTGACCAAACTCATTTCATTTGATCTTTTGTTGTAGATGGTTTATTAATTCAATATTTACTTCTTATATTATTACATAACAACGATCATCAGTTCAAATGTTCAACATTTCAACACCTTAAACGAGTTGACTCATCAGTCACGAGCCAACTCGAGTTACTCGTGAGTTTAATTCGATTCAACAAGCTAGCTCGACTCAATATTCTCAACTCGAGTCAACTCGACTCACTATCTTCCGAGTTGAATTCGAGTTGTCCATAACTCGAGCTAACTCGGCTCGTTAGCAGCCCTAGCGTAGCCTAACAAAAATAACTAGGATATTTAAGTTTATCAACTTAATTCTAAAATTTATCGGATTCATTTCAAATGATAAATATAAACGGTTGAAATCTATCTATATCACCAATTTACTTTAAATTAAAAATGTAAACTGTTGAAATCTATCTATTCACCAATGATGTATTTATATGTGAAATTTATATATATTTAAATTAATTAGTGCAAACTATTGAAATCTATCTATTCACCAATGATGAATTTATATGTGAAATTTATAAATATTTGAAATTAACTTATAAATTTTTTTACTATTTGACTTTATACAAAATTAATCAAAAAATTACAACTTTTGTACATAAACATGTCACTCGTGAACTAGATCTAGATCGACTTCAACAATTTAAATTTATCGTTCATAATTAATCTTATAAATATATTTTAAAGTTAAACTCAACAACAAGAGTTTAATAAGCCCACGAACACGTTCAACAGAAAACTAAAACCTGAGGATTGCGCTTGAGAGTTATATTTACTTGTAAACCAGCCCAACATAAATTGAGCCTTAATTAAACCAACTCGTTAGATTTCCAAACAAACTCAGAATTACTAGACCTGGCCCAAATATGGTCTATTGCTACCCAGCTTCTACTCCAGTTAATTCACCTCCGCGAGTCCATGCACTCTGCACTAACTTATATTTTGGGTTTAGAATATTGACCGTACGATTATAATCTGGACCAATTCCGGCCACACCCTAATGCAAGGTATCCTTAATATTCGTGCCAGTACGGATCGGACGATGAAGATTAGTTATACCTTCACTCAGAATATGAGTTACTGCAGATGATTTGAAGTCCACCTCCGCTGGGTTTTCTCTAAAACCAAATGAGATACAACAGGTGGATCCGATAGGAAGCAGAAAAGGACTTCCAAGAGAAATCAACCAGGTGCCTTGGATCAATCGATCGATCGAAAAAGAGAGAGATGGGAGGTGGCCATGGACATGCTGACGCTGGCCACGGCCATGGAGCCGGTGATTTCAGGAACAAAGTGTGGAGCATGACAGGTGGGCCCTACTGCCGCCCCGTGCACTGGCGGCGCAACACCGCCATCGCCTTGTTCGGCATCGTCCTCGTCTGCATCCCCATCGCCATGAAATCGGCCGAGCTCGAGGTGCTGAACGTTCTTTTTCTCGATTTTATTTTCTTGTTCATACTTGCTGATCTCTTTTGGTTGCGATCGATCTGGACCTGCTTCTGCTTGTTAAGCTTAGAGTTTTTAGGGGGGTAAGGGACAAACTAGTGCGTAGATGTTAGGGTTTAAAAGAAGGATTGTAATTCTCACTGCAGAAGTGTTGGTGTCAATTTATGCCCGAAAATAACATGATTTAGTTAGCTTTGGATTGGTCAATAGTTTATTTTTGATGGATTACAAGTTCAGATATATAAAACTTATGTAGGGATAAAATAGATATATACAAGTTCAGATGAATTATACATATGCCCCTAAAGATTTTTGATGGATTACAAGAGGCAGTTCTGGCACATTTGTTTATTTTCTTAATTTAACCTTTGTCTTAGTGATTGGGTATAACTTCAATATCGAGCTGGTGTGGCAAATGACAAGGATGGTACTAAGAAATGTGAAGTGTGGGAGTAATTTTGCACTTGCATCTGTTGCTTGATATTGAATATTTGAATACACCTCGTCTTAACTTGATAATAACAATTTAGTATTCTGGATCATAATTAAATGCTGACATAAATTGACCTTGAGGACAACCCACTAAAAGTATTAAATCTCTTGAAGAAGTACAGATTTTGCTTCCAAGCATGTCAGCTTTAGAAAACTGTTTGATATGTACTCCGACCTGTATGCTTATTTTTTATGGATTCTTAACAATTGTGTGGTATTTGGATCCATTGTTTCTGGTCTTGTATGCTACATTTTTCTCAGTGCCAAACTGGTAACGTTTCTTCCAGTATTGAACTGGTAACCTTCTCTTTCTCGATTTTCTCTTGCTTAAATTATACTTTAGTTTTTAAGGCTCACCCAGGATTTTCTGCTTAATTAAAGCTATTTAACGAGATTTTACACAAATACTTTACTTCAAAAGGATTTAGAACTGGAATTTTGTGTTAATGATTGGAAGGATTCTTGCACTACTCAGTAAGGAACTGGCATGTATCAGTTAATACAAGCTGGTCAGTACCGAATTTGGATTAAATACAACTACGGCATAAACTTTTATTTGCATGAGAGTTATAAAACTGTCATTGAGCTAATATAACATCTTCTTTGGTTTCAGCAAAGGCCACATGAGCCAGTCCGCCCAATCCCTTCGCAGCTCTGGTGCAAAAATTTCGGCAAGAAGGAATACTAAATGCTAGCATCTTATGACATGGTTTTAAATCATATAAATTTGGCGCAAAGTTATTTGACAAAGACGCGTTCCAATCCAATGCGGATGACTTTTTTTCTCTTTTATTTGTGCTACTTTGTCGTTTTATTTTATTGTATTGTTTAGCTTAAAATGGCATGGTTGCTATGAGTTGAAGTACATTGAATAAAACAATTCTGTTTTGCAGAAGTGATAATGATTCTCAATCTGATTTCCAGTTCTCATATTTGTGTGGAAATATCTAATTATCTTTAGTTAGGTATAAATTATATTTGAACTGTCATTCTATTATATTATGCATTCCTGTTTGCTATGTATTTGTTCCTAATGTCTGTGTCTACTCTGCAGTGAGTTCAGATTGATTTTCCAGAACTGCTTGTCTTAATCTGGAGTGCTTATGCTTAATTGTAAATTTGTACAGTGAGTTTAGATTGATTTCGAAAAGGTGCAATGGCCGCATTGGTATATGGCATTGTAGAGAATCTAACCCACATATATAAGACTCCTAATAAATGCAGGGGTCTTTCGTACAAAATTCTTTGCCAGCATAGGTAAATAATTAAAATCCGATTCCTTCCTGGTTTTCTGTACTTCTCAGCAATAAAGAATTCATGTGCAGATGTCTCCTGGACATGAGATTGATCATTCTTTTAGAAAACAGAATTAGAAGTATTACAAAGAAGAGGTTCTTGCCATGAATATGCATTTGGGTATAACAATTGAAACCTTAGCCCTTTTGATTGGTTAGACATTTATATCGTGATGATTTGCTCTTTTCTGCTAGAGAGAGAAAAGGAACAGTGAAAGAACTCCAGACGAGTCTCTTTTGGAAAATGAAAATTTCATATTTAGGCGGAAATGTGAGCCCATAACGATCTATTGGGAAACTTTTAACTAAAGACAAAAGTCCATAATAAGTAGTGCCCAACAGGCCTAACGATAAACATATATGAAACATGGATAGATCTCTTGTGGATATTAATATATGAGTAAAACTAGAGTGTTCTTAAGCTCATTAAGGTGTTTGGTAAATTTAACTCCAAAATATATTATATCAATTTTAAATAACAAATTTAAGCCGTTGAAATCCATCTACTTCACTAGTGATGAATTTACATGCAAAGATTTTAAGTTTTCGAATTTTGACTACTTGACTTTATACAAAATTAATTTGAAATTCTAAAAATTTTACATGTAAATTAATCACTCGTGAAGTAAATCGGTTTGGATTTATTGTTTGAAGTTAATTTAATAGATTTTGGAGTTAAGCTCACCAAACAATTTGTTGAGCTTAAGAACACCCTAGTTCTACTCTTAATATATAATTAAGGAGCAAAGCTAGGGTGTGATGTGCTCATCAAGAGGTTTTGGTGAGTACAACTCCAAAAGTATATCGATTCGACTTCAAACGATGAATCCAAACCGTTGAAATTCATGTAATTCATGAGTGATGCACGTACATGCAAAATTTTAAAAGTTTCGAATTCATTTGCTATAAGGTTAAGTGGTCAAAGAAATGAATATTTTATAAGTTGTTTTATACATTCATTTTTCATTTATTTCTTTGACCATTTGACCTTGTAGCAAATGAATTCGAAACTTTCAAAATGTTGTATGTACATGCATCACTCATTAAGTACATGGATTTCAACGGTTTGGATTTGTCGTCTGAAATCGATTTAATATACTTTTAGAGTTATGCTCACCAATACCTCTTGATGAGTAGCACATCACACATTAGCTTTGCTCTATAATTAAGACCTTGATCCTTAGTCTTTAGGAAAAAAAAAAAATTATATTGTTCCTTACACTAAATTGCTGACTTAATATAGTGACATGAGTTCTCATCTCTCTACAAAAAGACACAAGTTTAATTCTTGAAAATAACATTTACTAGACGCTGTGATGAACCTGATTAGTGAAACTGACCACTACTATTCATTCTGCATTAATTGATATCAGTTCAACAATATAATTCAAGATGTGAAAGCAAAACCCAGTTAATAAACTAGAAATTAAATGAAGCCGCACCAAATCATTATCTAAACCTATATTAAAGTACACTGCCTACTTGACTCGCATGCAATACACCTGCATAGTACGATATATTAAAAAAAAACACAGAACATCACAATTTAATTAGCTGTAACATGCAGTGACAGAAGTCCAAACAAAACAGTGACACTTTTACGTGCGCAAACATAATCTCTTAAGCAATGAATTGAGGTCATCCGTTTCTTCATTTATGACAGATCTATTAATTTGTTTTTGTTGAAATTGACACTCCTAAATTTGGACCTACTTCTCCATGTAGCTTCCAATCATAGAATCACTGAAGGACATGTCAACCTCCATTGTGGGGCCCAGCAAGATTAATTAACGTTGATTATTCTTAAATTGCAATAATGAACTGTTTTTGCTTGGATAATTTGCAAATTCTAGAAGGGTTTGACCTTATTTTAGTAACTGAGATCTCTTTACTTGAACCATTTGGGATGGTTGCATGGGTTGAGGGGCTTAGGTAACCATGGTGGTTGGGGTATATACTCTCTCTCACCTGATTGGCTGTTGAGGAAGATTTCTTTTGAGAAAACCATTCTGTGCAACAACCTTCTTTAAAAGATACCTATGTTGATTTCCAGTGATCATAGCCTTTTCTGTAACCATTATTTTCTTAACTTGTTAACTTTAGCATGTATCTCGCTATAATTAATTTTCCTCTTGAATTCAAGTGACAATGGTCTTCAAATTTTATACAAGGTTTCTTCTTAATATATGTACATATACACAAATTGTCTCTGTATTTAATCAATAGAAGATAGGTGATTGGGATGATTACCTTCATGTCATGGGTGTAGATATCATACAAACCAAAACTAGTAAATCTCATTAGTGATTAAAGTAGCAGATCTTAATTATGAACCATTAGCAACATAATGAAAGATAAAAAGGCACCTAATTAATTACAATCTCACCCATGATATATTTTTTTGCCTCTTTTTCTTGTTGGTTCAGCATTTTCTCCTACATATATTGCCTATATAAATCGCATTACTTATCCTAGTTAGAATGTTTGTCAAGTTGAACCTCTATATATGCTAGTAGAAACTGAGCATGATACCCCTTTTGTTTTCATGACTTTTTGTTATTGGTTTGTGTACAATGTAAGAATAAATATCGGTACATTAATAAACTTGATGCATCACATGTAGATTTTTAATTTTGTTGTGTTTTTCCGATATAAATCTACTGTTATTCGAAAGGGATCACATGATTATTCCTATCACAACCGTTCAAAGTTTTTCATGCACAAAACTCAAGACAAAAAGTTGTTTGTGCCCGAATCTCAATAAAAGTCAACGGCTGGGATCGGAATAACAGAATCCTGTGATCCCTTTGGAATACCAACAGATTTATTTCCGTGTTTTTCTGCATGCTTTTGTGTTGAATCAAACATTAGATGCATTTTTTGTTCAAAAGCACCCTGGCAGATCAAACCCTTGCGAGTTTCTCTCTCTGATTTTTTTTTTTTTAATTCATGGATATCCATATTTTTCGCATGTAGTGTGTAAGTTTAATTACATAGAACCGCGATCATCCTTGGCTTCATGAAACCAATAAAGCCACTAGCAAGAAACCTTAAACATTTCCATCTGTTGCATTATTTAATATGCACACGATTCAGCAATATCCGAAACTTATATATAATCGAGTGAGTTGCTTTGCAAAGCGCACATTGATCCATATACTATGGATCCATATGTTCGTTTTCAAAGTCCAAATAGTCGATCCAAACTGTTTAACATGATTTTCATATGAAAATGTACTTGAAGATCAAATTTAGATTTTTTTTACTATTTTTAATATATTTATTAAAAATTATGGACCATTCAAAAGTAGTGATTTTTAACCTATCTAAAAAGAGAGCACACATATCATATATATAAAAAAAAAGTAAAATTGGTTTCCAACTA
This sequence comes from Carex pumila, assembly GCA_033356055.1. Classification (NCBI taxonomy): domain Eukaryota; kingdom Viridiplantae; phylum Streptophyta; class Magnoliopsida; order Poales; family Cyperaceae; genus Carex; species Carex pumila. Next base: position 187,587 of record JARJHM010000029.1, read on the forward strand.
CATTTTCATACGTCCGGAGATCATGTTGTGCGGATCGGATTGACTATTTGAACTTTGAAAACAAAGATATGAATCTATAGTGTGGATCATAGTGACTTTATACCATAGAGTCACTTATATGATCAGTCCATAAACTTTTAAGTATTAAATTTGTCAATTGCTCCTTTTTTCATAAATTTAGAACATTTTCATAATTTACTAATTAATATTTAAATGAATGGCATCTCCAATTAAGGTCATTTGGTAGCTAGTGTTCTCCCTCAGCCTGCTAATTTACCTGTTTGAAAAAAAATATAATATACAAGGGGTTGATTGGAAAAAAAGTTTCCGGGGAATTCCAATTGTTAAGAGAAAGCAAACTTGATCAACAAATTAACAACAAGAATAACAATGATGATGATGATGTTCCTGGTGTCATGATCATGCATGACTCATGAGAGCAGGAGCTTGTCTCTGACGCTTGTTTCTGGTGTCGGTATCATATAGCAAATATTGTTTAAATGTCAACATTTAATGATATTATATATATATATATATATATATATATATATATATATATATATATATATATATATATATATATATAGATCTGTCTGCTTAATTATAAAAAAAAGGACATAAATTGTGCATGCTAATTTTTTTTTCTAATCAATCGTCGTGCAGATATGCATTGAAGGTTTGAATGAAACTTTAAAGGCGACAGGTAAAGTCATACCCATTTCTTGAAGAAAGATAATAACTAAACAAATGAATTATCATTTTAGATAAAGCGACAGTTAAACGTGCTACTACTATTCTTGGGTCAGTTAATGCAATACTACGTACATAAGTTAACAGTTGTATATATATTTTGTGCAAAACCACCCAAGAATTCCACAAATAAGCGATGGGAGATTTTTTTTATTCAAATTCAAAAGGTAAAAAAAAAAAAAAAAAAAAATTGCACCGTATGTTTATAGAAATAAAAATTCAAACTCCAAACTGCGTCCTTGTGTGAAGGACTTGATGTCGAAAAAAGGGCACCGTGGATGCTTTTTGGAGGAGTGAATCAGCCTTCAATTATATATGGAGCAAAAATGGAATGCAGGGGCCATTCATGGTTGCTTGCTTTCTCTATTTAATACCCTTATGATGCAAAAATCGTCTAAGTACAGAAAGATAGTTTGCGACTTCACGTCAGTGTAGTTAAGTTTAATCCGGTAGAATTTGAATTAGCTTCTATAAATATTTAATTAGTTTCAGTACTGTCTAAACTCTTAAAAATATTCTCTCTTGTGAAGCCATGTATATATATATGCTATAAACAACTAAACATCTGGAAAATTGGTAAGCTGTTGCACTTAAGATGCACAAGAATAGATCCCAAAAAAGGGGGGAAATACAAATCTTAGAAACAGTTAATTCCTACAAAAAGTTACATTCAAACAAGAAGCTGTCATTATTGACATAGATATAAGAGCGCCTTGCATTTTTCTGTTTCATAGGTTGTCTACTTACTGATATTGGTAATTAGGTGAAAATTCAGTGCAATTATATGCATATACTCTTGTCCGGAATCTGAACAACTATGAAAGTTACTTTTTTCTTTCTAATAGACTATTGCAAAGGGATAGACTTGGGTCAGGTCATGTTTTCAGTCGAATTAAGTCAATCGGGTTCGGATTACTTTCTACTTCAGATAGGGGTTGCTATATATTGTAGTACTTAATTTGAAAACAAAGATAGATTGATATATGGTACAAACCAAACCACGCTATGCATAGTACTATAGCCTCACTCTTTTCCTTTTGTGTGTGTGTTTAAAAATTTCCTTTCTTTTTACTACTATTTCAATATTTATTAATTACCTTATTGAATAAGAAAATCAAATGATACATGCTTGTTCCAAAAGTATACTGTATATTTTATAGGCCAATTAATGCGCAAGTAACAAAATTGAAAGCAGCTAAGAACCCACTTATGTGAGAGGTAGTGGATTAATTCGAAATCTGAATGGGGAGGAGGGGGGTCATGGACATTAGAATTCGGAAGGTTAGACCTTTATCTTTCTCTCTCAAAAAAGAAAAAGAAAAAGAATTACAAGCATCTAAAAAACATCTTTTAATATAGTGACAAAAGATAACACCCTCTATGTGTGAGGTTGTGAATTCGAAATATGAATGGAGGATCGTTTATAAACATTGAAATTTCTTAAGATTAGACTTTCATCTTTCTCTCTAAAAAAAAATAAAAAAATAAAGAAATTACAAGCAGCTAGTAGTCTTTCTTGTTTTTGTGGAATACATATATACCTCAGAAAGATGTGAGATATGCATTGGTCATGCACGGAAGCATTTGCCAAAAAAATTTCCATAAATAGAGGAGCAGAAGTTTTACCCAGCTACGTATTTAATTTATATTGTTAGTTTTGATCGTTTAATTCCTAATTCTGTTAAAACATATCTAAGTTTTATACAAATTATATAAGCCTTGTATTTATTGACAAGGACCTAAAGTTGTGTAATTGAATTAGACATATAGTTTCTATATTTTTTAGGTTAGCGGTGGTTACTGCCAAACATATTTATAAAATGGGAAAAAATATTTACCAGGTTCTATTACTATACAAATATTATAGCCCGAGATAAATTAATTAACTAGTAAATATCACGGCGAGAAGGGCACAATAGCTCCCCGCACGGACTATGCTACTCTACACGCATGGAAACCATAGTAAGATCTCGAGTATCACTACAACAAAGTAGACACTTTTCGCGAGAGAAAAAACGTATTTACGACGGCTGTCCGTCGCAAAAAGAAAAAACTGAATAATGAGAGTAATCCGTCGCAAAAAGTCACTTTTTATCCTCGTAAAAAGTGTCTCATTCTTGTGTATGGTATCATTTAACAAATGATGCACTAATTTTTGTTTATTAGAATCTCATATATTCCTTTCTCGTCAGAGGACCCATGCTCAGCGGCCCAGCTTAGATATAGTTAATTTCACTGAGTACGTATTATTAATTATTGACTGTATAATTAATTTGTAATCTTTGATGTCCCTAACTGATAGAGGCATCATATCACAACTTTTAGATGGCCGATATTTAACCCGAATAGTACTAGTCTAGATTGATAATTATATAATATCAAAATACATAAGCAAAAAGAATTGATAACGAAGCTTCATTTCTTCTCTTCCACTATGTTTGGATGGAGAGCAGAGGAAGGAAAGGAAGGTGGAGAATAGAAGGGAATGAAATCGAATGGAAAGAAGATTAATATATTTAATTTTTTTGTGTTTGGATGATTAATGAGAAAAAATAAATTTAATTTTTCTTTCGGTCTTATTTTTTGTTTGGTTAATTAAAATTTAGAAGGTTAATGAGAAATTTGGTGGCTGTTGTAGGATTGTAACAAAATAACTTGCATAAGAATTATATAGGTAAAATATAGGATTGAACATTTGTGTTATTTTTCTAAAAATATTTGCAACAATTTTTTTTTTTCCATCCATTACACTCAAAATTGGCAAGGAAACCGATTATATTGATTACAATGATATAATGTTAAACTTTTCACCTCTGACATAATTTTTTCAACCAAACACAATTCGATGAAAAGTTTTATTTTCTTTCCATTCCCTCCCTTCCTCTACTCTCCATAATCCATATCCAAACAAGGTGTTCATGGCTGATAGGGACGAAGTTATAAAATTGGGACTGAAGATGCTGAATATTTAAGTTCGTGTTGTTTAACTTTATTTTATAAAAGGGCTAAAATGTATATATAGTATTTCTTCTCTTAGCCACCTCTACTTAATTACTCTTTAGATTCGCTCCTGATTGATCACATACGTACCATTACAAACATACTGAGAATGTTTGAACAGGTTGGTGAAAACTATTTATGTCTTGTTGGCATGCACAAACTCATTCGGAAATCAAAATATATGAGCAGCCAATTTATGTTTTATTTGTACACATATTTTTCAACTAGACTTCAGCACAAGTTTAGTGAAATTTTAACGAAGTTAAGATGCAAATTAATGAGCAATTGCGCAACCAAGCGAAAGTGATAATAAATAGAACTCGATCTTATGTAGGGATGTTTATTAGGTCCGGTTTATTTGGTTTTCAACCGAACTGTATTTTGAATTAAATGGTCAGTTTTTCAGTTTAGATGGTTCGCTTGAGTTGAATTTTTGAATTACTTTAATTTTTTTTATTTGGTTCGATTTGATCTTTCTTAATTCTATTTAACTAAACAAACTGAAATTTACTTTATATTCATTTGAATTACTTCGGGTTTTATATTTAGCTCAGTTAAGCCTCTCTTATGTCAGTTCGACTATATATATTGATAATTATTTCTATGATTATTAATATATTTGTGTGTGTTGAGTTATAACCTTTTGAAATTTAATCTCTTTTATTTCGGTTCAACCGAACAAACGCAAATTTACTTCAGTTTTTTATGTTTGGTTTTTATTTGGTTGACATGTTTAGTTCAGTTGGTTCAATTAGATTTTTGAAAGTCGAGTAAAGTTTTAGTTTGAGTATTAATTTAAACGGTTTTGACCAAACTGACAGTTTGAACACCCTTTTTTTTTTTAAATCTTATGCTATATATATATAACATAGTAGAACTACGATGTATTAAAAAATGAAATAGATTGGTGAGCATAACTCCAAAACCTATCGGATTGGCTTGTAACAACAAATTCAAACTATTGAGACTGATATATATATATATATTTCATGAGTGATGCATTTACATGCAATATATTTTTAATTAATTTAGTATAAGCTAGCAGTAAAAAAAGGGTTAATGGTAAGTTAATTTAATGCATTTTTTTATCATTTTTTTGACTGTTTGACTTTATAATAAATTAATTCAAATTTATAATTTTTTTTGCATAAACACATCACTCGCAGGATAAATAAATTTCAATGGTTTACATTAATTGTTTTGGTCATATTTGGTTGTCGAGTAAAGTTACTCTGGATTAAATTGCTTACTCAATTTTACTCATGTTTTACACCTTGTTTGGTAATTTAAGTTATAGCTTAAATTAATTCACTTGGAGGAGTAAGGTGTTGAAAATGAGTCTCTATTTATGACAGTGAAATCTACAAGTGGAGTAAGTTAATTCATCTAGAGAGATAGAGAAAATTATTTTGGTTTAACTCACCTCTTACTCCATGTTACTCTACTTCTCTCATTTTACTCCATATTTGACTACTTAAGTGTGGAGTAAAAGGCTTATTCCATCTCTTACTCTGCAACCAAATATGACCAAGCCAAAGTAATAAATTATGTAGTTAAGCTTGTCAAAGGAGTTGTGAGCTTGAGAGCACCTTAGTTTTACTCTACATATATATACAATATACAACATGATCACAAAACTCTATCTAATTATTTTAGGGCTTCATGGCACATAATAATAAATTAAATTTTGTACAGCCAGATATATGTGTATGATCAATATAGTATCATGTTATTATTAGTACATTTGCACTACCTTTAGTTCGTACGTAGACCCCTTATTCTCTTAATGGAAACAATCCTATATATAAACCCATATTTCAGATCATTAGTTTAACATCATTTAGCGCATCAAAATAAGCTTTCTCCTAGTTATAAATTGAATAAATTAGTGTACATAATTAAAAACTAGTAAAGTGAATTTGTAAAGGTGAAAAGCAAAGCATATTTGTGGCTGTTTTTGGACAGCACCAGGATTTAATATAGGTATAAATCCAGAAACGCACACACTTACACGTGTACTCATACTTACTTTTAACACAGAGAAACACATTCAGATACTTGTGCAAATCGCACAGTTATCCTAATTGTAACGAAAGCTTAGAGGAAAAAAAAAACAATATATAACATCCAGACAACTGAAGTAGTTCATGAGCAAAACAATGAAGAATATCAATCTAATTTTATCAACAATAAGAAAAATAATAAAAAGGAAATGCACTATTCTATATATATTATGAAATTAACATGGCCTTGAGCATCAGTTTATGCCATTTGCAAAAAATAGAAACACATGTTGAAACTTCACTAATTAACTTATTATCCTTAGATTTTCTCGACAAACTCAGGTTATAGGTTTGAAATTAAAAGGAAAAAAAAAGGAAAACTAAATTACGGCATAAGAGACTGAGTGCTCAGCAGTCCCATTGCAGTTGTTCCATAGAATTACCTCCACCATACAACATACCACAAGGCATCAGAGCAGACTCCATTAATTCGATATCAAATGCATTTCCTGCATAATTGTCATCGATCTCCATACCCTTTTCATTTGTAGTATCATTGAAATCCATCACTCTACCATTCACATAATTTTGAGGTTGAGTTTGCTGTTGTTGACCAACAGCATGTATGGTCGGTGCCACCCCCTCATTTGGTTGAGACAGGTCCATTGCATCCATGCCATTTGGGGCCCACATGACAGACTCATCAATAAATCCATTAGTCTGGTTGAACGGAGAAGAGGAAGAAGAACAGGAGGCAGCATTGGTGAAGTCAAATGAGGGATTAGGGTTTTGATCTTTGAAACTCATGAGCACAGAATTGTCTTGATAGGGGTAATTTGCAATAGGTATATTTGGTTGATTGATAAGAAGGTTTTGAGGGGGCAATGTGAGGAGTGCTGGATCAATATCGAGTAATGAGGTCGATTTGTTTGGGTCGATATTGTTCTTGCCAGGAGAACTAATGGTGAACGGAGTAGTCGATGAAGGGAATTGAGAGGAGGTATTGCTGGTTAGGTTATTGCTGTATGAATTAGACCTGGAGGTAGGCATTAGGTTATGAGTCTTTGGATCAAGCCCCTGAGCAACCAATTTTTTCTTGATGCAAGAGTTCCAGAAGTTCTTCACCTCATTATCTGTACGCCCTGGAAGGTGTTTAGCAATCTGGGCCCATCTGTCAGAAAAAAATACAACAAAAACAAAACAAAAATATGGAGGAGAAACCAATTAGCTAATTAATCTACACAGATGAATTAAATACAAATAAGTTGCCTTGATTTAATTGAATTTTTTTTTTATCTATATAGTGTTTTATAAGATCTAAGTACAGTTAGGTTTTCAAACCTGTTGCCCAAGATCCTGTGCACATCTATGATGATCCTTTCCTCTTCCTCGGTAAACGATCCCCGCTTGAGGTCCGGCCTCAGGTAATTGATCCACCTCAGCCTACAACTCTTCCCACATCTTTGCAACCCTAAGAGATAACAAAAAGAAGAAAAAAAAAATGAATAGATTAATAAGATTTGATTTAATAAGACTATGCATGTTAGGTCATGCATGCTATAGTAGATCATATATCCTGGTGAGTGTGCGTGTGCGTGTGTGTGTAATTAGAGAGAGTAAGAGATAGAGGAAAAGAGGATTTAATTATGACTTACCAGCTAGTTTGGGGACAGCGCTCCAGCAGCCATGGCCATGGGTTGTGATGTACTTGACAAGCTTGTCATCTTCCTCTGGAGACCAGAGACCTCGCTTCACCTTTTGCTTGCTACAGCAGTGATGACCCATCCGCCGTTCTCTCTCTCTCCTCCTCTTTGCTTCACCTTTTCTATTTCGCTTTCTCTCCCTACCCCCTTTCTCTTTCTTTCTGTTTCCCTTTGGGGCAAAGAAGAGTGTCTATAACACTGCCCTTTTAAGCCCTAGACTCCATCCTCTGAGGCTTACACGTAGAGACCGTTTCACAAGGGACGTCCTCCGGTGGCAAAGGTGAGAATATATAAGACAAAATGGTTCATCACATACACTTGGTCTACCATTGAACAAAAGGGACTAACAAAGTTTTGTTGCCATTGAATTTTTTGTTATCCTAGTTACTAGTTACCAATAAATTATAGATTACGTATCAAGAGCGATTAACAAAAAGATATACATTGTCGTATTATATTTTTAGGATATATAGTTAAACATGAAGTATAAATATTGTGTGACAAGGGATCTGTAAAAAGATATACATTGTTGTATTATATTTTCTAATATATCAGTATATCATTAATTATAGATAGCATGAGTAGAACCAACATTGTTGTATTAATTATTTATGTTGAATCGATGTTTGTTCATTATTAAATTATAGATGATGTGTGATGATGATCGGCAAAAAGATATACATATGTTGTTGTATTAATTTTTTTTAAATATTAGTTTATGGATGGCATGTGATAGATTAACAAAAAAAAAGATATACAATATCATATTACTTTCTTTAAAAATAGATGTTTATCATGAATTATAAATACGTGTCATATATTTTCTTCAAAAAAGATATATGTCATGTTAATTTTTATAAGATACTTTTTAATTATTAATTATGTAATCATAGTAATTCATAATTTCATATATGCTAATGTAAATGAGATTTTAATTTGTTTCTTCATTATGATTATTTTATTTAACAAATAAAGACTATTGTAGTGTACAAGATTATTCCAATGTGAATGATTATTGAGTTTCGCTAAATTTTAAGTAATATAAAGATGCTTCTTTTAAGTTATGATTAATTTTGGAACTATTACAATTGCCTTTAAAGTTGTTCTCTCATAACACAATTAACTAATTAACTAAAATAACTAATGAAGTAAACTTTGATCAGAAGAAAAAACATATTAAAAATATGATTGTTGCAATAACATATGGTATTCTTGGCCCATAGAGTTAATATAAACCAAGTCTGCATAATTTCTCAATTGTTGAAAATAGACCAAGTCCAAGGAGCCTGCGACGAAATTTAAAACAAAATCAAATGAAAAGATTAGGATCAAGAAATGTCTTTCGCTTTGCTCGTGAGATTTACTAAAAAAAATATGACCCAACACTCTTTCCTCGGACTTTTGGCCTTATGTTAAACCCCTAAATCATTTCTTATAAGCTTGCTTGTTTAATTAGCATATACATGCCATCAGATAATTGATTGTCTATTTTTTTAATTAGTAAAAAAAAAATATCACTGAAAAATATTTGATCAAAACTGCCATATGATGTAATTATATATATTATGTAATTAGGCAATCGAAATTTGGACTTTTTTAGGTTTATAAGTAAACCCAAATGTCTAGGAACGAATTAAGAAGCAATATATTGAGTTAATATGGATATAATGTTCGAAAATGAAATTAAGTAACTCAAAACCATCCACATAAGTATACCAGCTATAAGCTAGGAAAGATCAATATGAAAATGATTCATAAATAATTCATCTACAATCCTTAACCCAAAAGTTCATTGGTCATATATACCACCACACACCCTAATTTCCAATTTAAAAGTATATACTAACTTTTAATTTGGAGTTTTGACATACATTTGTTTTTGAACTTTCAATTTCAATAAAATCAGCCTCACCGACACTTTCGCTCTATGAGCGGCAGGGTGCTGGGCCTTGTGGAAGAAACACAACGGAAAGCTGTTTAATCAGCCACAGAAAACGATTGATATCGAATCTGGTATCCCGAGCGAGAGAGGAAGCGTCGACTTGGTACCAATTACTCTAAGTGAAGGCTAGGAGGGAGCTTTGATTTTCTTTTCTTATGTTGTAAATAAATAATAGTTGTAGGTGAGATCTTTGTAAATACTCTTTTTATCATCAAGCAATTGATAGTTTTGAGCTGTTCTTCAAAAAAAACTATTTGAGGTAACTTGACAAAATTAACCTTGTATCTTTTATTAAAAAAAAAAAAACTGAAAGTTAATTTTAAGCATATTATTTCATAAAAACTATCTAAGTCTCATAAGGATTATTAATATGGATATATTATTAAATTGTTTAATTGCACAAAAAATATTATATTTTCCTAAATCTCATGAAAATTAGCGATACGACATTTTATAAGGATTCATTATATTTCTTAACATGTCATATTGCTTATTATATGCTTTTAAATTTCCATATCAATTTTGTTGCTAGTAAAAATTCAAATTGTAACCGAAAAATATAAACTTTTGCTCGTGTTTCACCTCCAAGGTAATTAATATATTCATTATTCACCTCAATTTTTTTTTTTTTGCATTAATAAATCAGACTTGATCAGGTATAATAAGATCAGCTGCACATATTTCTTGTTAATTAGTTAGAAGCATCAAAATTAGATTTTAGTCTTTCAGAACTAGCTAAGAAGTAACATTAGTATGCAATCTGATAAAGCAAAAACAGTAATTCACATGTGATATATGTACTCCCTCTTTTTTTTCACATTATAAATTAATGTATTATTTTACTTTCTTTGTGACATAAGTGGAGTTCAACAGACCGATTTCATTAAGAAACAATAATATATTTAGTGCAATTATACTTAACACAGAGATTGTTAATTAATGTTTATGCTTTTGATAGATTACGCTGCGACTTGTAGTGTGAATCGAAAATGCATATAATTGTTACCATATATAAACTACCTACGCCAGATTTCTAAACAATTGAGTTGTATTGTACTCAGTATTGTGTTTCCTACAATAAACAGATTCATCACATGCAGTACTGATATCTACATCCAAATTAAGAAGAAAATAATAGTACATTTGGATGCACTAGAGAATAGCTAGAATAACTACTGTTGAGAATAATAGATTAAGAATAGTTAGAATAGCTACTATTTAAGAATAGCGCTAGCTCAAAGCTATTCGAAATGTTGTTTGGATTGAACATTTAGAATAATGAGAACAACGATTGAACATTTGAGATAGTAGTTTGCTATTCCATGTTTTTGTAGGAATAGCGAGAACAGCACTATTCTCGCTGTTCTTGAGTATATTTGAATGGATCGAAATAACACTGTTCTCATTGTTCCCGCTATTTTCGTTATTTTCGCTACATCCAAACATAAAGAAAATTTAAAAAAAAAAAAAAAAACTCTCAATTAATTGTAATCAAGACCAACAGATCCTGCTCGTGCGTGATATTGCAGGAAACTCGTTGCAGAGAATCCTGCTGAATTGAAACACAGAGAATTAGGGATGACCGATTGACCAGCAATAGAAGAAAAGGGAATGGGTACGAAATCCTCATAGGAGCTGCATCTGTAGGTAGGATACGTGTGAAACAAGATTTAGATTTGGGTTTTTTAAGTTTAGGCTATTTTTCCAGTCATTGGAGTGAATCTTTGTCGGTGAGCTAGCTAGAGAGCGTGGAGACATAGTCATGTCGGTAATGACATCCATGCAAATGGATTGCAACCAAATTAATATAGTATTAAATAAATTATATTTCTTAAAAAGTTAACATGACATAAAATACGATATAATTTGAATATTCGAATATTATGTTAAAGAGATTAATTTTTCTCATGTTAAACTTGTCACATCATTTCAAAAAATATATATATATATATATCCTTAACAAAAATTAATAACCAACATAATCATATTTTTAATCAAAATATACCAACAAAAACAATATTCTTCTCTCTAAACATATGAGATTCTCAAACAAACGGATATCCAAAAAATTAAAAAAATATGGATACGGATAATTATTCATATCCGAATAAGCAAAAACAAATATCGAAAAAATTTAAAATTTACATATGTTGATAATTATCCATATTCGTATTTGTATTTGTATCTGCATCTGCATTCCTTTTAGGAAAATGTATTCGTAACCGTATTAACAAACTATATAAATCCACAAAAAATTGAATACAAATATGAATACAAACAGATAATATCCAATCCGTTTTCACCCCTAGTGAGGATCCACTCTCCTTAGTCTCACCTACTTGGTGTCTATGACCAGGTATAAATGAACATTTTGATCATGTTGTTCAATGTAAATTAAGAGAGGTTTCTTAATGATTTTATAGTAAAGAAATGATCCAAGTAATTAAGGGTTGCAAACGGATTAGATATGGATTGGATAGTGTTAAAATCATATACGTATTTTTAAAAATTTTCAGATACAGATACGGATCTATTTTTTCATAATATATATTAAACTATATGATATATATCTACTATTTGGATATGAATAATTAAAATTTAAAACCATATAATGTATCTGAACAAATATTCAGATATCAGATATTCATATCTAATTTTTTAATATAGATCTGGATATGGACGGATAATATCCAATTCGTTTGCACCCGTATCCAAGTTGTATATTGGACCAAATAAGTGTACTAGTTAATGCATGAAGAAGGTGAAATTTGTTACATATTCAATTTTTGTTTTTAAGAGATTTTGTGCACACTATTGGAAAAAATAGAATCAGTATCGGTTATATACCGATATCAGTATCGGTTCACCACCGATCCTGATGAGGGCGACACAGATACCAAACAAATCTGTATCGGTTGTTACAACCGATACTAATAGTTACTATCTGCATCGGTTTTGGCTCTTAAGACAATACTCTAGCTACATACTTACTACAAATCTATTTAGTCTAGCTATCGAAATACACATTTATGCACAAAACTAATTAAACATGAGTTTTATGTTGTACTTACAACTTTTTTAGATGCCGTACCGAGTGAGATGAAGATCGCTGCACCAAATCTCTCAATAATAGCCAAACTACAAAATTAAACCATCGGAACCTAAATAAGAGATGTATATATATATAACATGGACTTGGCTATGGTGCTATATATATATGGGTTGCATAGAGGCCTCCCGTTCTACGGCTCAATATTTGAGTTTTCAAAATACTAACGGTCGATCCGAACCGTTCATATTGTTCTCCATATTAATATGTGTTTGGAGACCAAATTTTACATTTTTTGGAAATTTTTTACTATTTTTTTAGATTTATTGAAAATCGTTGTTTTTCAGACAAATCTGGACCATAAAAAAATAGTAAACAATTTCCAAAAAATGTAAAATTTGGTCTCCAAACACATATTAATATGGAGAACAATATGAATGGTTCGGATCGACCGTTAGTATTTTGAAAACTCAAATATTGAGCCGTAGCACGGGAGGCCTCTATGCAACCCATAGCATATTAGCCAAATACTATATAACATATATATGATGCATGCTAGGGTATATATGGGTATATATCAAAAGCTCAAATATAGCATGCATGTGCAAATATAGTTATATCAAAAATTCATATATATCATGAATTTGCTCATCTTCACATATAAAGAAAAGCTTAAAATATAAAAAATGTATTAAAACCTAAAAGATAGCTTAGGGTTTATAAAATGGGTCAAATTAGAACCTAAATTGTGCTAGATCTAACATCAAACTTGAGAAAAGAGATGATTAATCAATTAATGAACCTGAGAACGAAGAGTGAGATAGCTGATCAATGCCCAGTAAGACAGCTGCTGCGCCAAGCAATGGAGGAAGAAGAAAGAAAAATGATTCTGGGAAGAATCAGACTTCGGGAAAAAGCTAAATAGGGACTATCGGCATCGGTTCTAAGCTTAGAACCGATGCTGATAATCTACAATCAGCATCGGTTCTAAGCTTAGAACCGATGCTGATAGTATCTGGATCGGTTCTAAGCTTAGAACCGATGCCGATAGTGCATGTGCTGTGCTTTCATTAGCTTTTAGTATCGGTTTTAGTGATAGAACCGATCCAGATAGGTATTAGTATCGGTTGGTTAGTACACCCGATCCAGATAAGCCGATCCTGATTCATGTTTTTCCACTAGTGGCACCAACCGCCACAATGGGTAATAGACCTACAAATTAAATCAAATAGTCAGATTCAGGTTGTTTTGGATCGTTAATATTTGGATGCCGAATTGAGTTCAATTCATGTTATATGGAGTTACGGATAATTAATTTTACTATACAAATTAACAGAAATCGGACAGGTTTAGTTATGTTTCATGTTTGGGTCTAATTAAATTGGGTTTGAGATCTTTTGGATTGCGGTCTTATTAGATTCTGGAACACTTTAGATAAGAGTTAATTGAAGTATATCTTGCATGCAGTTAATTAAATCGTAAGTTATGACAAACATATATATATTTGGGTAAAATAAAAAATTACACAAGCTATTGTAATTAAGTTATGACAAACATTTTTGTTTTAACAAAGACGGAACGTAGGAATGTCTACTATCATATATATATGGAGCTACTTATAATTAAAAAATATAGTGCATATATATATATATATATATATATATATATATATATATATATATATATATATAACTTTTAGCAATATGTCAATTTTATTAACCAAATACTTTAATTTTTATAAAAAAATTATCAACGTGTAGCGACAGCGCGCAACATGGTATCCCTTTGAAATAAATTGAGATAATAAGGACTCCGCGACCGACATTTGATTTTAAATGTATATCTTATAGTTCATAACTTCATATATATATTCAGATAATATACTAAACAGTTTATGTTATGTGTTAATGACTTAAGACTTTCTTTATATCATGGAATAAATGTGCCAAGAATTTGAGCCTTAATTTAATTCTCTACGTACAACTCATGACATATTTTGTACTCAGGTAATATGTACACTAATATATACTAAACACATAAAATTTCAAATAGAAACTAAATATCAAGGTTCGCTTTAAAAATTGCTATATCTTCCTATATAATTTTTTTTTCTAGACCTAGCTAGATATGATGGATTAATTGCAAATTACTATTTAAGACACCGACATATACCGTAAAATTAATGCAAATAATTTTGCGGGTTTAATTCATCCTCTGAAGATGAAGAAGAAATGAAGAATTACCGAAAAATATAGAAGCACGCCTATTCAGTTGGTGTAAGCGCTCCTGTGATAATTATTCTGATGTACAGTAGTTCATTATTTAATTAGGTTCCATTCCGAGAAAAGGATATTTGCTAAAGGACCCAAATGCAAATAAAGTATGGAAAATAAATAAAACTTGGATTATGCATGCAGACAACAAAACCTAGCCTAATACTAGTAGTCTCTCTTTACTACTTTCACTGGAAAAGATGAATTTAAAACATTTTCTAAGATTTATTATAGAGTCCAGCTAGTATAACATCAGTGTCATATGATACTAACTTCAAAATTAATTAAATAAATTTCAAACGACTAATACAAACCGTTCAAACCGATTTACTTTATGAGTGATGCGTTTACATATATATATATTTTTATATTTTCGAGTTATTTTAGTATCAAATCAAGCGGTAAAAATGTTGGAAAATTAATGTATTAAAATTAACTTAAAAACTCACACATTTGACCGCTTTACTTTACTAAATAAATTTGAAAAATTATAAATTTTGATGTAAACGCATAACTAATGAAGCAGATCGGTTTGAACGGTTTGGATTCACCGTTTGAAGTCGATTCGATAGGTTTTGAAGTTGGTGTTATATAGGCTTAAATGATACTGATGTTTATGAAATATTGAGTATTCCTTTTTTTTTTTTTTTTTAATTGGTCTCTTTTGATCAATTGGACTTTGACAGTGATGGTGTTTTAACAAGGTTTACATTGACAGCCATTGTCACCTGCCTCTCCCTTTATAAATGTCTAAAAAATATAAATAGAGACCAGTATATATGCAGAGGGGTTCCACAATCTCTTTTAATTCTTTACTGAAAGATTTCTTGTCAATTATCATTGTCTATTTCTTAGAGTCAACGCTGCCCTGTATGATTGGCTTATCCTTTATTTTTCAATTCAATATATTAAACAATCCCTCCAATATTTTGGAACTATATATATATTTTTTTTTCGAAAATGTGATTAGAAATACTAATTTGTTGAGCTCTTTAATTAAATTTCATTACATATTTAAGGCCTACATGTAGCACTTTAAATTAAGGCTCTTATGGCCAATATGTTACATTAAAGACAGTCCCTAGATAGCTAAACGTGCACAAAATAAATCAGTTTTAAATAACAAATTCAATTTATTATATATGATCAAGAATTTAGACAGTTCAAGGATAAAAGTTAAAAATATATATATTTTTGATATGTTCATTGTTTTAATGATTTTTATCTAGGGGTGAAAACAGGCGGATACGAAGCAGGTAGTGGTAAAATCATATTTATATCCTCTTTTCATTTTCCGGATATAGATAGGAAGCAGATGTCAAAAAAATACATATACGGATATGGATTGGATCGAATATTTATTAAATAATATAAACAAATATTAAAAATTATAAAAGTTTATAATATTTATCTAATTATAATAGTGAATAACATAATTTTCATAATATATATTAAAATATATGATATATATCTACTATTTGGATACATATAATTGAAACGTAAAATCATATCAGTATCCTTATCCACACAGATATTCAGATGTCAGATATCCACATTTAATTTTTTGAATACGAATCAAATATTATCTATACCGTTTTCAACCCTATTTTTATCCCGTCTTATGATATAGAAGAATCACGTCATATTACTCAAGCCATGGATAATTATATATAGCAACTGTAAAAGAAATACAATGTGGCACCTACTATATAAAAATATTATCTAACATTATCTATGAACTATTGAACCTCTACGAAAATATTTTCATTTAATAAAAAATTTAAATGAATTTTAAAATTTAGAAGGGTTGAAATTTAAATTTCAAGTCTTAACTTTATTTTTTCTGTCAACACAAACGAGAAACAAAAATTTAAATCACATATTTTGGATGGATTGAACTTCCAAAATAGAAGTCCTCAAACATTTTTTTAATCTTTTTCCAAGTTAAAATAAGTATAAAACTGAATTTTAAATCGTGGCCTTTGTCCTTTGGATATGAATGATCTCACTGGTACCACCTTACAATTTTTATGGAAGATGGACAGCCTTTCCAGGACAAGGTAGGTACAACCCCAATGCACGGTACAGAGATTCCTATGGAGAATGGAACCAGTGAAAATGACTTACAGCTACAAGCTGTGTGATATCTTATTTTTTTAGGGGTCATTTTGTGATTTTCTAGTGTTGTTGCTTTTCAGTAGGTAGCTTGATATGTTAGGCTGCAGGATGGGTGTCTTTATTTTATTTGTTTTAGGTAGTTTGTTAACAGGGTATAGCTTATTTTTATTGTATCATAGGTGGCATCTGAGATCTGACTGAATGTTTTTGTATTGGTTTTTCTGTAATGGAGAATCAGTGGGATCCCACTTCTTTCAAACCAAAAAAATAATTGCGGTCTTTGTAAATTATAAGTTTCGTTTAATATTTTTATAAAGGTTTAATTAAAAAAATATTTATTAAATAAAAGAATTCTGAATTCTCTACATATTTGCTCCTTATTTTAATTTTATTCAATTTTTTTGGAACTACTTATGGAATTAGTATTTGTACTTTGTTTAGAGTCCCAAGATTTAAAAATTATTAATTTTTTTTAGAAGCATGATAGTAGTTATCAGCTTCGGAAGAAAATTATTAGTTTCGTTTACAGGATCATTGGTATGAAAATTATTAATTTCGTTTACATTACAGGATCATTGGTATGAAAATTATTAATTTCGTTTACAGGATCATTGGTATGAAAATTAATTTGAGGTCAAACTTTGTAAACGAAAATTAAATCTTCGCCGCCACAAACCTGAGGTGATGCGCTTAAGAGTAACTAGTATCGTGCCCGTGCGTTGCAACGGAAATATATTATAAGATTGAATATAATATGAAGAGATCTTTTTGTTTAACATTCACACAAAATTAATAAATATAATTTCATTATTTTACAGAATAATATATTACAACTTTTACATAATAATTATTAAATATAAAATTATATATTATATATTTTTATTTATACATATAATTATATAATTTCATTATTAGAAGTAGAGTGGGGCAATGAGATACATAGCGTATATTGGTCCGCGCTATGAACTGATTTTTTTTTTATTTTAATTGTAATAGTGGATATGAACCGTACAACATGACCTTCATATAAATGTGTATTTGTAAACTAAATTTTATATATTTTTAGAAAATTTTACTATTTGTTTAGATGGGTAAAAAATCACTTAATCTGAAAATTATGGACCATCCAAAAATTCTAAAAATGTAAAATTTAGTTTACAAGTACATATTCATATAGAGACCATGTTGAACGATTCAGATCAATTGTTATAATTTTGAAAATAAAAATATTGGTCCGTAGTACGGACTAATCCATACTATATATAGCACCATAGCCTCACTCTTTATATAGCTATTTAATTAGTAAACTATACAATATTTTTTACCACTTTATTTAATTAATAGTTTATATATTTTGAAATAATGGTTGTAATTTTCCAAGTTCAAATGTACTTAAACCCCAATCATGCCTCACATTCTTAACTTTATTTTCAAAGTTCAAATAGCTGGTATGAATTGCTCAACATGTTCTCCATAATAAAATGATCTTTGAGGTCTTATAATTTATTTACTAATTATTTTGATGAGTACAAAAATCATTGGTTTTGTACATATCTAAAAGTTAGTACTTGTTTTAAAATATACAATTTGATCTCAAAGCACATTTTAATTAAATGTCATGTTGAACAATTTAGACTAACTATTTAAAAATTAAGTGTATAATTAATATACGAAAATAATAATCAAGCATTTTCATCTTACTCTGAAAAAAAAAAAGACTTCAATAGTTTCATGTTTTAATTCTCTTTAGCCATCTGAGTGTTTTGTTAAATCAAAGTCATAAGGTGAGAGAAAAAATACAACGAGCGAATATATTCAGATAATGTGAAAAGATTATGTGTTGATTATGTAGATATATGCCAAAATTATATTTTTATTGTTTCCTTCTTTATGTATCGTACACAAATTGAATTGTCAACTAAAAATGACAAACAATAATTTCTAAAAACTCTCTCACCTGAACACTGCATGAGCCAAAACATTGCTGTTAAAATTCACACCCTTTATCAAATTATCAGCACAAGAATTTTTTTTAATGTAAACATCAACATAATAATTCTGCTATTCATTTATTCACAAAGATACAGTAGATCTAAACAAAATTCGAAAATATATAATTGTTTCCATTTTCATTATCAAAAATATAGAGAAAGAGGAGAAATTAAATGAAAGAAATGAAAAAATAAGGAAATAATTTAATTGCATGAATCAAATATAGTTGTAAGAAGAAATAAGAAAATTTTAATTATGACAAACTATGTAACAGTCTATGTGGTGACTATGTTTTTAATTAAATTTAGACTTCTACACATAAAATAGATATATTTAATCAAAAGAAGATAGATTATGTGATTGAAAGACTGATATTCAATTCGAAAATTCACTTTCAATATTAGCCGTTGGTGGATCAGGACAACTACATGTATAATATAAGAATAGAGATTTTCAAAATTCAAAATAACTGAGGAATCGTTTCGAAAGTTTTGCACACTTTAATTGGAGCAATTTCATGTATACCCTTTAACAATCTCAAAATTATGTATTTTTCCTTCTAAATTTCATAACATCATATTCACCCTTGCAAATTTTAAAAACTCACAAATTTACTCAATTTATTTCCTTTTCAATTAAAACTCATTTATCTTTTCTAATTTGTCGGTCAATGAGGGTAAATGATTCATTTCTCTACTCATAAAGCACACACAATTGTATGTTTATATGATATTGTGTATGTGTCACTAGCAAATAAATGAATAATTTTTCCTCAATAAAGTTAATTAGAAGACTGAACATTTCTCTTATATATGCTACATACTTTCATTTTTAAATAAAGGGTAAAACAGAAACTCTATAAATTTAAAATAAATTTTAATAGAAAGAACAATAAATTAGGTAAATCTGTCTGATTTTAATATATAAAAGGGTGTATATAATAATATGATTCCTGAAAGGAAAATATACATAATTTTAAAATTTTAAAGAGTATATAGTAAACTCTCCCATAATTAAAAGGTAAAGGGTCCCAGCGATCCTTCAGAGTAACTTCCTTGTTTTGTTCTTTTCTAAGCCTAAGAATTCTTCTCTCAATCTCATCAATATTTCACAGCCCTGTTTCCCTAATTCACACTAAAATTCCTTGAGGGAAAACTTGGATAAAATTAAAAAAAGGAAAAGCTCAACTCACGTGAAAAGGATAGGTGCAACGGGAAAGAGAGCAAGGGGTCATAATTTGTGATAGAGAGAGAAAACAAAAAAAGGGGGAGCTTAAACGAAACGCTTGGCCGGTACACAACTTTTCTTCTTGTCCTGCAGTTTTTGTTTTCTTCTTGGAAATACATAAATTCTGTCTTTGCGGGCCTCACATAATATAATTAATTATTTATTTATTTATTTTCTCATACAAGTCATTAATTATACACACCTCATAATTTGAATATTCTCTTCTCTTTTCTTACCACTTACGTCCAGTAAATTATCACCTTCTGCAAAATTTTAATGTAATTTCTTATTCACCTAATTCACCTGAACGCAATTAATACCGTTTAGCTCGTATAATTATCAAAGTGCATGACTTGCGATTTCTAATTCATAGGGATGGCCCGGCCCAATTTCTCGTGTATAAATCTCTGTTGGGCCTTGGTAACAGTTCGGCCCAAAAGACCAGTTTTTCACCGACTCAACCATAATCACCTTTCCTAACATCTCTTGGATTTTCTCTCTGTTTCGTTCAATTGAAAAATGGAGAAAAACCTAAACAGAGACAAATATGAGCTAGGGGTGGCAATGAGGTGGCACATCACGAGCTGGATCTAGCTCGTAATTGACTTATTACAGCAACTTAATAAGTCGAGTGAGCTGAGATTTAGAAGCTAAGCGGAAATCTAAACCGAACTTGCTCATTAACTCGTTGGACTTTATTAAACTACTATTATACAAATTTAAAATAAATAAATAACAAAGTCCATCAAATATTTACATAAATAATCCAATTCATCAGCCCAAATTCATTTTAACATACAAATTCACATAGAATAGAATAACAAAAATTCACACAAATCCATAAAAATTCATGCATGGCTAAACTTTAAAATAACAAAAATTTATACTAATTCATACTTAGACTGAGCTGGACAACATTAAGTATAAAAATTGAGATAGAGACATTATATTGAATAGTCTTATGAGGGCTGCTTTTCGGTTTTCCTTTGAATTTTTACATTGAGATAGAGGACATTATATTGAATATAACATCAAAATAAGTACAAAAATTCTGATTGAGAATCAGAGGATATATCAATTCAATTAATGCATTAAATTAGATAGATCCCGCACAATAATGAACCAATCATGGAAGTATTAATTGTGTCACTTTTTTTATAATCCAAAAAGAAAAATGTATCATTAGGCATGGGGCTGAAAACAAATCGAACTTATTCCAGTTTGAGTTTAGTTTGAATTAACTTCGATTCGAATTTTTTACGAACTCAATTTCGAATCTTTTACGAACTTTTTTCCAACAACAAAGAGTGATTGTAGTCGCCGAAAGCGAGAAGTAAAAGTCGTTTAGGATTTTAGAACTAAATACGAGAGTTACGACTTACGAGTTATGACTTATAACTGTGTGGCCTTATATTTTAACTTTTAAGTCATCAGCGGAAATTAACGATTTATGTTACTTTGAATTTCTAACTACAATAGTTTGCAAACCCTAAACCAGGTTCAGTTTGAATTTAGTTTGAATTAATTTCAAACTATTTTGAATTGAATTTTTTACTAACTTTTTTAAATCAAATTCAAATCGAATCACGAACTAAGAATTTTTTGTGCAGCCCTAATCAGGCTGTATAAAATCATCGGAAAAGAATATTATCAAACGGACAAAAAGTCAAAAACACATGTAACATGAGGAGTTCTATTACTGAAATGGAGCTGATAGTGATAGGGTCGCTGAAATTTTTTGACTGCTGCCTCTAAATTTGACCTCACTTTTTTAATGTTCAAACAGAGGCGCAGTAGGGCAAAAAAAAATCCAATTCGGCAAGATGTAGTAGAGAGCTAATACATTCTTTTACAAATTTTACTTGACTTCACCAGATATGAAAGTCCGGTATAAGAATACTTTCGACATGGAATAATTGAAAAAAAAAAAAATCATAAAAAGTTCGCAATATTTAGAATCATATATAGTAGCCACACCACACCCTCCTACTCCTTTGCTCTCACCTGTGGTTACAAATGAAATGATCATTGCTTTGTTCAAGATCTCTATGGACATTTTATTTGTTTCGGAATTGTTAAACTTTTTAGAGCAACCATTTGAGTAGAACTAAGGTGTTCTTAAGTTCATCAAATTTTTTGGTAAACTTAAATCTAAAACCTATCAAATCGGTCTTAAATAACGAATCTGAATTATTGAAACCTGCGTATCTTATGAGTGATGCGTCTACATGTGAAAATTTTAAACATTCAAATTAATTTAGTATAAAATCAAGCTGTCAAAAAATATCAAAAAAAAAAATGAACGCATCAAAAAAATTTGCTCCGGTTTGTACTGAAATGTATAACGGAGACCTCTGATCATCAACAGATAATTAGACACAACATTCTTTAACAGATCAAGATAAAATTATAAAATTCACCGTTTTTGGCCCACACACCTTTGAATTCATATCATTCATATCACCTGAGGTAACAGAATATTTATGTTTAGATCCGGACTGTCAGATAAGAATCTGCACGACTATTAAATGAGCCCCATAGATTCCTCCTCAAATCAGACGGTCACAATCTAAGTATAAATATTTTGTTACCTCAGAGGATATGGACTCCACACCTTTTAGAATTCTGCAACCTCACTTAAGATTGAATTTGCTCTTGCTGGAAAAGATGCATCTTTGTTAGGTGAATATTAGTTTAAAAAAAGTCTTTTTAAAATACATCAGTACATAATCAAGTAATTGTTCGAAACAAAAATTAAGAAACCACCAACTTCTCTTTCTTTCTAATTTTTATGTTTAGGATTATTAGGTTTCTTATATATTTATTGTGTATTAACTGTCATGCAATTTGAACATTATATTAAATATCGTCTTAAAAATAAAACGTTATAAATTTTAAAATATATGATGAAAATGATTTTCATCGGACATTATTTCTTTTTAGATGTATGACGTGTACAAGTATTTTCTAGGCTTTACAAATTTGAAGTTATTTTAACAGTTATCAAGATTATCATGTCAGTTTGTCAGTTTGTCACTTTGTTGTTAATAAATCCTTCCTTTTTAATTATCAAATTGAAACTGAAACGTGTGGCCACTGGTGTTGCAAGCCACTGATATAAGAAACAAGTTCCTTTATTACATAACACATTATAATGTGCAATGTGACATGACAAATATGTTGTGACACAAGTACATAATCTGTCATGATGCTATGTGAAGAGATAATAATTTTTTTTAAGCTATATGACATGAAGTGCCAAAATGATAGAGAAATAATATGTCGTGTTAGTCACATGTCTAAGAATACTATGACTTTGACGTATTAGGATTTTAAATTGTTCATTAAAAACAGGAAAAAAAATGTCAATTTTTTTTAATGTTGAAACCTTTGTCCGGCTAATTTTTTTTTAAAATTTTTTGTCCGGTTTTAAATTTTATTTAAAAAATATTAAGAAACTTTTAAAATTATTACAGGACGTAACATAAAGTGTTAAACTATAACATGATGTTACTGTGTGCATATGCATATCACATATTATTTCATGACGTGTCACATACTATTTAGTGTTGTGATACATGCATGCGTCAAGACCAATCCGTATGACTGTGCCTTATCACATAGGCAAATGTAGCTCTTTACAGGATGAGAAGTTGTCTGCCTCTGAAAATTGAAAATTAGCTATCCTTATATAGATTAATTAGGTTTGTCCACATTTAATTTCTTATCTGTCTATCTCTGTATCGCAATTCAACTTCTTTTGCAGTTCAATTGTGTCCCAATTCGTTTAGAAAATAAAAATTTGAAGAAAAAAGTTCATCAGATACAATTTGTCGGAAAAAAAAAAAAAGAACAGTGATTCCAAATGAGTAAAAGCGTGATTTGAAAAAAATAGAAGCAGCTTAGGCATGGAAATAAATCTGCTGTGATTCTACAGGATCGCAGGATTCCTGCGATTCTAATCTCAGCCGTTTATATTTTTTGAGATTCATGTACAAAAACTCTATCTTTTTAAGATTCTCACACTGTAATAAATGAAGGATTGAAATTGGAATCGCAGTAGATTCTCACCCGCTTAGACATAGACGGAGGCAGGAAGGCACGATTCATTAGACAAACATCTGATTCGGTACATAGCTCAGGCAAAGGCGAAAAAAAAGTTGCGAAGATGACTCAAATCTGAATCCGTTTAAAAAAAAAAAAAACGAATCGGTTTTCCCAAAGAATGCAAAACATTATTAGAAAACTTCGAACTCGATATCTGTCGACTTCTGAATCAAATGGCTAGACCGCTGCCGTGTCATGTTATTATTCGTCTAAAAAAGGTACGTCACTCACTGACTCAACACAATTGAAATAGACGGCTCAGATTTAATTTCAGCAAGTGCCCGCTCGGAATAGCATAGAGGCAGTACTATTCGAGCTTTGAGATTCGTGCTAAGTTAAAAATTCCAATTTGAAGCCTTCCGATTCAATTGTACTGAGTCAGTAACCTGAGGGAATGTGAATTTCGGTTTTGGTCCCCCTCGTGGAGAAAGAATTCGGATTACTTTAAAGTTTAAATTGAGGCTCAATTTTCTGCTTTTTACTGACTTCTGTAAAATTGGTCGCTTGATTTCTTATTCACTAATTCACATTGTACGAATAAAAATTATTATTTCTCCATAAAAATTATGATAAATTCGGCTATGTTAGATAAATTTTTTTGGTTAATTACTTGAAAGGGCTCGTTCAAAGTATAATATTTATATGTGAACATAGCACACGTCTGCTAGAGTGCTGGGCTTAATCTATCATCCCGAAATTTTGAAATATACCATACTTCTAAAAAAAAAATAAACCAAACAACTACGATTTCTAAAAAAAAATCTATTTTTGACATGGCCACCTTTTTTTGGGTCGCATCTAGGAGATGCGGCCATCTTTTTTTTTTTTGCACGTTCAAATTAAACTACACGAAGACGGAAAAAAAAAAAAAAAAAGGTGGCCGCATCTCCTAGATGCGGCCCACATAAAAGTGGTCACATTTTGAAAATACGGCTATGTCAAAATTCGAAATTAAAAAAAAAAATAATAGTTTGATTTATCTTCTTTAAGATAATGGTATATTTAAAAATTTTGGTCCATCATCTAAGAATTTTAATTTTCGCTGATATGACATGTCGATGTCGGCAACGAATACTGTTTTATTTTTTGCCAATGGCTTTTTCAAATATCTTCACAATAATTCAGCTTCGAAAGAATTAGTGTTGTTTATTATATTTTATGTTAGAAAAATTATTTATTAATGAAGGTTTTATTTTTTAAATATGATAATGTTAGATATAAATAATATATATAATAAAAAATGATACGATAAGTCATGAGAAAATTTCTTAATAATACAAAAATAATTGTTTATTTTTTTTTTTTTTATAAACACGTCCACTTTGAATGATAAATAAAATATAAAAACACAAAACTTGAACCCACTAACATAAACTATAAAAGGAAACAAACAAACACACATACAGAAGACATACAGTGCTGTTTTCTCCAACAACCAGTCAAAATGCGCTTCCAAAGGGAAGCCAATATGCTCCTTTTCTTGAGAAAAGGAGGATCCTCCTATTCTCCAATCCGAACCGTTCAACATCGATCAAATGGTTTCAATTTTTTTTAATATGGCACGAATCTCAAAGCACAAATAAATCGGATGTAATTGAAGTCGTTTGATTGATTTTAAACAGTTCGGATTGGAGAATAGAAAGGTCCTCCTTTTCTCAAAAAAAGGAGCAGATTTCAATCCCTTCCAAAGGCCTCTTGAATTCTCTGAGAAAGAACAAATAAAGCATCTATCTACTGGTCTATCTCCCCTTCTCAACCTCCATTCTTTCTCCTCCTCTCTTTCTCCTTGTAACCAAATTTAATTCCAGGGTCTGACTAACACACCCACTACTTAAAGCATCCATCATCCCCTTTGCTCCATAAGGCAATTCAACAACCCCATCATCTCAAACCCTTACTGTTACACTGTACAATAATAAAAGCATTCATTGGAGAGGATGGATAAGATGGATATTGATAGCTCTTCTGAGGATAACTCTTCTCTTTCCAGAGGTGGTGCGTGCTCATTTTCTCTCATTGTATTTTTTTTTTTTTTTTATCTGTAATTTAGATCATGTACAGTTTGTGAAATTTGGAATTGTTTGATTTTTCTTTTTAGCAGAGGAGAGTAGCGAGGATTCAAAGACTGATCAGTTTTCAGAGGATGAGGAGGCTCTCATTGCCACAATGTATAGATTGATCGGAGAAAGGTTTGTTTGATTCACATTTGTATTAAGTTATTCTTGGAAGACACATCATATATAATTAATGGAAGCAGCCGAAACAAATGATGTGAATCAAAAAAAAAATTAGTGACGCTTAATTTAGAGCAAATATTGGAAAATAACGACAATTTGTAATGAATTTTTGGTTGAACAATTAGTACCTTTTCTTTTTTCTCTCTCTAATTTTCTCGAGTAATTGGGCGGCTGTCAATTGTGATTTTTTTTTGTTTGAAGAATTAGTTGGAGTTCAATTTTGTTATGTTTTAGTGCTTAATAAAATGAACTGATGGTTCATATTTAATCAGGTGGGCATTGATTGCTGGAAGAGTACCAGGAAGAACAGCTGAAGAAATTGAAAAATACTGGACAAGTAGGTACTCCTCAAGTGATTAGTCTAAATGGAGATGATTCTGCTTAATCGGTGCATAGCTGGTGTCTTTTGATAATTCCTTGTTATATGAAGAAAGCATTTGTGTTTACCATATTATTTTTTTTCTCTCTTTACCTTATCTTCTCCCTTTAATATCAGTTATTCATGTACTCTTATCCCATTAATACTAGTTTGATTGCAATTGTCCATGAAAAACCTAGTTTCAGTATCTTTTTTTTTCTTGTATCATCCATACAAAATATGCACATCCTGTAAATTATTCAATGTAATTAGATTGGAGCACCAGCATTCCAGCGGAAGCAAATCTGCTGCGATCAATTGCAGGGTCCCGCGATTTCAATTTTAACCCTTCATTTATTACATTGTACGAATCTTAAAAAGAGAGAATTTTTGTACACGGATCTCAAAATATATGAATGGTTGCAATTAGAATCACAGCAGATTTATTTCTCATTCCAGCAACAACACGAGTACGAGGATGTCTATTATGCAATGGTCCCACCAATCTGCTTGTGTCCTTTACGGTACCCACGAGTGAGTCTATGGTATTATGCATATCATGGGTTGTTATCGTGCTACGGCTCTATATTCGAGTTTTCAAATCCTAATGGTTGATCCAAACCGTTCATTTTGTTTTCCATATTAATATGTGTTTGGAGACCAAATTTTATATTTTTTGAAATTTTTTTACTTTTTTTTAGATATTTAGAAAATCACTTGATTTGAAAATTCTGGACCATCCAAAAACAGTGATTTTCAATAAGTTTAAAAAAATAGTAAAAAAATTTCAAAAAATGTAAAATTTGGTCTCCAAACACATGTTAATATGGAAAACAAGATGAACGGTTCGGACCGACCATTAGGATTTGAAAACTCGAATATAGAGCCGTAGCACGGTAACAACCCGTGATATGCATAGTACCATAGACTCACTCTAATACATATATCTTTGTTGTCTGATTGTAAACGGAGCTCATTTGATCTCAATCTATAACATAAAGGTCTTTAATATTAGTGCAGATTTAATTTGTACGAAATTTAAAATTTATCGGATGGTCTAAATATATTAACTCAAAAGATTTATTTTTGAGTTAATGCAAACGATATGAATTCTGATCGCCTTGGGTCGATCCCCTAAAGTAACCCAATCTTTGGGTTTTTAGATCAAGATCATTCAATTAGAATCTGTCGACCGAGATTGCTTCGGGGTTTGAATTCATGTCTCGAAATATGTGTGATCCACTTCGGATAGATCATCTCAGATTCGAATCAGACAGTCCTGATTTAAAACTCAAAGATTGGATTACTTCACTGGATCTGAATTCCCCCACCTTCGAATTCATATCCTTCCAGTAAAGGACAAGAGAATCATTAGAATTAGTGGATCCGGACCGTACTTTAAACTTCTCACGTATCTCAAAGTACCAAATAATATTGGCCCTGCGTTATCTCCAAGTAAGCACAAAGAAGCATAGCATTAAGTTAATCTAAATCGTAAAATTGTGTCCCTACCATTCAATATTTAAGAGAACATTTATTCCATCCCGTCTTTTCCTTGTTCCTTCTCTAGATTATTGTGGACTCTGGATCTAGGGGTGTCAACGGGTACGATATGGGTTGGGTGGAGACATTTTCATACCCGTACCCGTTATCATAACGAAAAAAAATCTTTACCCTTACCTGTATTTTCGAATACGGTACGGGTCGGATAAATGGATAAAAAAATGTCATTAACATTTCAATTTATGTTTTCGATAAAATAATTTTTAAAATAAGAAAAAATAATAATGAATACAACTAATTTGTATTATGAAAATTTAATAAAATACAAAAACTTTATTGTATCATGTATCATCTTCATACAAATATATATTTATATATGTAATTTTTTTTTTAATTATCTTATACTAAAACGGGTAAGATAACGAAAAAAAATCATTATCCTTACCCGTACCCGATTAGCTAACGAAATCAAAATTCTATCCTTACCCGTGTTTTCGGATACGATACGGATCGGTAAACGGGTAAAAGGGTGCCATTGACACCCCTATCTGGATCCTCTAACAAATAACTCAAAATTTTGAATTTGAATCCGGATCATCCGAAATTAGAAGTTAGATAGAATGTACGGAATATTTTTAATATTTATGCTAAATTTAATCTTTAAGTGTAAATTTTGAGTTACCTTATTTATAGGGGATGCATGCAATCAACATCGTAATTGAATACGGAACGGCATGTCATCAGACAAGTTATATATAATTATAATCATTAGATCTTGACTTGCTTGATTGTTAAATTATAAATGAATTAATTAATTTAAATTATGAAACAAATTATTATTAAGTACGACAAACATAATCAGTTATATTTAAATAATACATGTGTGATCACGACATAATTAACTAGAGTCAAAAAAATAGCATGGTGGAACCGGCACCGGCACAGAACAACACAGTTATGATACATAATAGTACGGTATGCGGGTTAGTTACATACCGTGACTCGCGTACCATGATCATCTTTTAAAACTTTGGCACGACACGACATGTTACATGAAAAATCTAGTCATGACACGTGATCACACGAGTCACATGTAACTTATATTATGATCAAATGGTTGCTCAAATGATGCGAAGTACATTTATATGTAACATGGCTATTTGTGTGCTGTGATTATTCTTTGATATGTTGATCACAACACGTAAAAAATTAGCGTAATCGCAACACAATATAATACAAAATCAAAATCACGACATATTAACTGTACCATGGCATAATATGTTTTTTCTACTCTACAACTAACATACCGTAAACCATCTCTCTGACCAAATCACAATACATAAAATTTAACGTGATTCACAGAACGAATTTTATACGTCCTACATATGAATTCGTTATCAGGTGGCCCTATCCCGAGGAATACGTATCCCCTCAGGTACCTACAATGAAAAAGAACGGTCATAATTTAATCCCAGCCGGGTTAAAAGGAAGAAATTTTTTTTTTGATAGTAATTAGTAGAAAAGAAGAGAGAGAAACAAAAAGAGTATAGTATTTTTCATATGGATAATAAGATCGGTACTGTTTATAGAATTGTAATGGTCCATCCAAAATTTATGAACACCTTTACTTAAAAAAGAATTAAAGAAGTGCCCCCCAACACATAATTAATTTAAAAATCTGTACCATTGTTACAAACTCGTATCTGCATCCGAATATCATCCAGTAATTAAATTTATAAGATATTAATGGAAATGAAAATTAAACAAAGATATCTACTTAAGAAAATTGACCTAATTTATATTGTATATCTTTTCTGCTTCATAAGACGCTATTTGATCATATCTGCTATATCTTGAAATATCATCAAAAATTAACCTGGATATCTTTGTTAGAACCAAGGTTCTAAATAGCGTTTATCGCGTCATAGCGGGAGGCTAAAAAAAAAAGCTATAGCGAAAGCTATGCCACATAGCCTTTTTTTTTATTTTTATAAAAATTATATCATATATTTGTACTAAATATCAACATTATCTAAGTCTCATAGAATAATAAATAACATCAAATTGATTAAAAAATTATAGTATTCATATTGAACCAATACAAAGTCCAAATTGTGACTCAAAATATCTATAATATTACTAATATCATAAACTATCGATCTTTTTCTATTCAAAATATATTCAGCATCATGACATAATCTATTTTTTTTCTATTTAAATTTCAAAATAACCTAGACATCATGGTATAATTAATTATCTTAATCTATTCAAAATATTCAAACTACCATATAGTAAGTATCATTTTGTTACTTCAAGAAATATCTTAATATATTTAATTTGAGCCTTTATTTAAAGCTCATATAAATTAAAAAAAGAAAAAAAAACAACTCATGTTGCATAGCGCGCTGTAGCTTCCTTATTTGATCTCATTTAATAATTAATAATTTTTTTATCAAAATAATAATTAATAATTTAATATAAAGCTTAGTATGTCAATTATAAAAAAAATCACGATTAAAATCCAATCTAAGCCTTTATTTAAAGCTCATATAAATTGAAAAAAAAAGAGCATGTTGCATAGTGGGCGTTATTTGCGCTACACGCTATGCGCTATAGCGGCCGCTATTACCGCTATAGCGTCTGTAGCTCAAATAGCGTGTTTTAATTGTATAGCTTGGCGTTTTGAGTCCAAGCGCTATTTAGAACACTGGTTAGAACCACCAAAAATGAGTTAAAAGATCCACTGAAAATATATGTTATGATTCACGACACTTTGTATGTTTTTTATTTGCACCCACAAAATTACATAATTTTTTTCCTTTGAATCCTCAATATACGCGCCAACGAACAAGTATCTACTATCATCCCTCCAAAAAAAGAACAAGTATCTACTATCAAGAAATGGCATAAATGTATTTTTAATCTCTGATTTTATCTTTATCTACTTCAAGCAACCTATCTCGAATCCTAACAAATTACACTCAAAACTAATAAAGTTATAAATCAAACTCACACTCAAAACTGATTGATTTCGGGTTAGTTAATTGGATTGATTCGCTTTGAGAATATCTGATCTCGGGGTTTGCTTGGGAGTGAGTTTGAGACATTAACTGTACAAAAAAAAAATTTCATCTCGTTAGAAAGGAATATATGTAACAAGCTTAAGGACAATTAAAATAGATTAATATACGTACCTTTTCATGAGTTAAAGAAAGGCAAATGAGTAATCTAAGTGTTTAGTAAACTTCCTATAATGATTCTTCTCATTAGTTTGACATAATTTTACAAAGTTTGGTTAACTTCCTATATATATATATATAGAGTGAGTCTATGGTACTATGCATATCACGGGTTGTTGCCGTGCTATGGCTCAATATTTGAGGTTTCAAATCCTAACGGTCGATCTGAACCGTTCATCTTGTTCTCCATATTAATATGTGTTTGTAGATCAAATTTTACATTTTTTGAAAATTTTTTATTATTTTTTTAGATATTTAGAAAATCGCTTGATCTGAAAATTCTGGACCATCCAAAAACAGTGACTTTCAGTAAATCTAAAAGAATAGTAAAAAAATTTCAAAAAAAAATGTAAAATTTGGTCTCCAAACACATATTAATATGGAGAACAAGATGAACGGTAGGGGTGTACAAAAAAATTATTGACCCATCCGACCCGTTGGACCCGACCCGTATTTTACCGGGTTGAGATGTTATTGGATCGGGTACGGGTTGGATTTTGACAAACCCGTTATTCTGAGTCGGGTCATAAATATAATCTTGATAATCCGGAAACAAATCCGACCCGATAATTAAAACTTAAAAGACCCTTTATTGACCGCATCCCATGTGAAATAGCATAGAATATCTTTCTACCCGAGAAACATTTAAAGCACACTTTATTTTTTGCCAAATCTGTCGACGCCTTGATCTCCTTCGCTCGCGAGTCGCGACGCGGCCGACGCCTTGGTCTCCTTTCTGCGCGGCGCACGCTCTCTCTCACGATGCCTGGGAAAATGGTTCGAATCCGTCTTTAATCTGCCTCAAACCCGAGACTGACAACCATAAATCGATTGCAAATCCTCCACTATAATTACCGTGCACTTGTAGAATCCTCTCGCTCAAAGCTGTCCAAACAGGTCACGTTATCACTTTGGTGCAATCAATAAGGTAATTATCCTTTCCTCCTATCTTATTGCCTACTTTCTTCGTATTAGTAATAGGTGTGGTAACTGGAATTGCAATGATTGATGTAGCGGGATATTGGCTTTTTGGGGCTGTTATGATTTTTCCATTAGGCATAATTTTATCTAAGTTTTCTAAGACTGAAATTATTGCATTTCGATGCTAGTTAGGTGTTTAAGGTGATGAATTAAGGTCACAACTTTTATAGTACACAATTTATTTAGTGCAAGTCTTTCTTCATGTTTGTAAAAAAAAAAAAATAAGATGAAAGAGTGAGAGTCTGATTTGGAGCATGTTATTTCCAACTCAAAGAATAAAAAAATAATATAAGATCATTTTTTTTTTGAGAGGAAGCCCGTAGGCATTGATTAAGACTTAATAAAAGGTTACAGATTAAGTTCTACCACCTGATAACTATTTTACCAGTATCAAACTAAAATACAAAGGGGTACTGAATAAAATAAAACATAGTAAAAGAAAGGACCTATGTTAATGAAAATGAAATTTCTAGCTACTGACTAATTGATTATAGAGGTTGTGGTATATCTGTGTCTGTACCAGTTATCTATGATGCTTAGTTACCCTCCAAAACATATCATTTTCAATCCAAGTTGACAATCATCTATTAATTAGAAATGTCTGCAATTGGGCAAAAGAATGAAATTGTATAGTTCCAGAGCATAGATCAAAGATTGTTGACCAGATCGATATCAGTACTTCAATTTTATAGGATAGTTTATTGTCTTTATTGATTTGTTTGAAATAACCTACATTTGCTCACTTATCTGTTCCTGTTTTAGTATTTTGAATATAGTTCTAATATTTAATACTACATGTCTACATTTTATATATATTTTTTATATTCAAACGTTGTTCAACTAATTGCTACATTTTATTTCACTTTTAACTTGGATTATACTTTGCTTTAATAGGTTCATGGAACAATTGCTGAGAATCAGAAAAATCATGAGCCCCAACTCTCAGAGAACATTGCAAGTAATCCAACTAAAAGACAGTGCAAAACTTCAAGGAGGGACTTTGACATTTGGAATTATTTCAAGCACAATGAAAACAAGATGAACCCCAGGGCTTCTTGCGTCTATTGTGAGAAGTCTTATGCCGCTGATAGGAGTCGTCATGGCACAAAATCCTTGTGGAACCATCTGATGTATCTTTGTCCTAACTCACCTTGTCGAGAGGAAGATCCAAAACAAAAGAAGCTTTCGTTGGAGCCTCAAGATGGCCAAGTAAGTGCAAAGCTCAAAGCTATAACTTTTAGTGTAGATGATTGTAGAAAGGCTCTTGCAAAAATGTTTATGGTGGATGAGATGGCCTTTAGGGTGGTAGAGGGAGAGGGCTTTAAAAATTTTGTAAAAACTGTCCAACCAATGTTCAAAGTACCTTCTCGTGTTACTGTCAGTAGGGGTTGTTTTAAGCTTTTTGAGGAAGAAAAAGTAAAACTGAAGAAATTCCTAAAGAGCCAACGTGTTTGCTTAACAACAGATACTTGGACTTCGATTCAAACATGAATTATATGTGTTTAACAGCACATTGGATTGATCATTATTGGAAATTGAACCAAAGAATACTCAACTTTTGTGTAGTTCCAGATCATAAAGGGGATACAATTGGGCAAACCATTGAGGATTGTTTGATTGAATGGGGTATTAGTGGTGTATTTACTTTGACAGTAGACAATGCATCCTCTAACAATGGTGCAATTAATTATTTGAAACGAAAAACTAGAGATTGGAAAGGTACTATTCTGGATCACAAGTACCTACACTTGCGCTGTTGTGCTCATATTGTTAATCTCATTGTGAGAGAGGGTCTGGATGAGCACTTTGATTCAGTCCAAAATATTAGGAAAGCAGTTAAGTATGTTAAGTCATCTCCTAAAAGATTAGCCGCACTCTGATGGCCAAGGATGTGTTAGCAATGTCGATTTCAACAGCCCCATCTGAATCCGCCTTTAGTACAGGTGGGCGGATCCTTGACCCCTTCAGAAGCTCTCTTTCTCCAAAAATTGTAGAGGCACTGGTGTGTGGTCAGAATTGGCTGCAGTCTTCAAAAATCCATTATGATCCTCGTGAGGTGATGCAAGATGTAGAGAAATATAATATAACAACAAATGGTAAGTACTTTATATTTTTATTGTGATGGAATTAAATTGTGTTTTAATCTTGCTGGACATACAATTTTACATTCATAATTTTTTTTCAGAACATGCAGCACCAAAGTCATCTAATGCTGGGGTTACAATTCAAGGCTAAAGGTAATTATTTGATATTCAAGTTTTTTATGTACAATAGAACTGGTACATCTATTTCTAGAAATGGCACCAGAAATGAGTTTATACTTCTAGTTTTTATACTTCTGGTAATTATTTGCTTTTTGATTTGAATGATTGTTTGCATCATACTCCTAGTCCTAGAGTATATACTTCTGGTTTTCAATTGATCTGAAATTAGTTTTCCTTAATTTATTTATTTTTATGTAAAATGTCTCGTTCAATTCTGGTGCAAAAACCAGAAGTATGATGTATGTTCTAAACTGATTTTTATGCTACCTTGGTATAGAGAAAATCTCTGATGAACAGGCTGAAGCTTAAGGCATATGGGTGCTGAACTGCTGAGTGCTGATTTTGAAGTTTACAAGGGGGTTTTATGCTTAATATACTTTAGTTGTTAGTTTGGATTTTTTTCAATTTGGTATGATTTGCTCTTTTGAACCAAGATTGCTATGTTGTTTTGCTTTGTATTAGGTTTGCTGCACTGGTGGTTTTTTTTTTTTTTTTTTTTTTTTTTTATGGTATGTTTCTTAATACCTAGGTTAATATTAGACAAGTTACTAAATTGTGGAGCTCACTATAAGTTTCTCCTGGATATATTTTTGCCTTTCTGTTTCTTTGATTTTTTTTTAACGCTATGCATTCAAGTGCAACGTTGCCACTGGTCCATATATAGATGAACATAAAAAAGTATAGCTACTATAGAATAAGAGCTGTTTGATAATACCAGAAATTCTGCTTGAATTAATAACCCGTTTAACCCGCATAACTCGTAATAACCCGTATATAAAAAAATAGATGGGTTGGGTTGGGTTATGGATGGGTCAAGTAAAATTTTTTCTTAATCCGGTGTAGTCGGGTTGGGTTCAAATTTTAATAAAATATCATTAACCCGTCCGTTGTACACTCCTGATAAACGGTTCGGATTGACCGTTAGGATTTAAAAACTCAAATATAGAGCCGTAGCACAGTACCAAATTGTAATATGCATGGTACCATAGACTCACTCTATATATATATATATTCAAAAGTTTGGCTTAATTTGACAAAGGATGGGTTTTTCTTCCTAAAATTGCTTATCAACCATGTACCAGTTTTGATATGAAGGTCTAACGACAAGGAAGAGATACCTTAGTGTAACTTCTGTGTTAAGTAGAAATGAGATAGATACCTTAGTGTATGTGGAGAGAACAACTATATAGTATAGATTCCAGAAATGCTACATGATTATATTTTGCTTTCATCTAGCAAGTCTTTTTATTGGGTAATGTTAATGACTGCATAATAAGTTAAATATTGTGCAGCCGTTAACTTATTGTCATCAAATAATCTGTACATGGTATAAAAAAAATCTCATTTGGTGTCACTGTGCTCAAATTTGTTATAGGAGATATTGACAGTTCTTACCTGAGAACTGCCACAGTGCCACTGAATTATTAACAAGTGATAAAATAATACACAAAAAAGTTTTGAGTGTTCTTCAAGAATAAGCAACCATCTTCAATTAGGTCTAGACTAAACCTAGGAACCGGTACTGGGTATGGTACCTCTCCTTTATACATAAATTTTTTAAATATCAGTAGTAATGCCCCTTTAGGAATACTTTATACATTTATGAGTTCTGACTATTAAATTCAATTGTGTTTGTAATCATCTTGATAGGTTGGTTCGTTCCTTTTGGAGGCAGGACCTGCTCCTGATGACGGGGGTTTTGGCAGCGCCTCCTTTTGAGATGATTCTTCATCGGAGGAGTCTCTGTAGAAGATCAAAGAAGCGGCCATGGCACACAGAGAGAGAAGAGAGAGAGAGACTTGGGTTTACGGAAAAAGAGATTTGGATCTCTCCGTGGATTTCATTTTAGATCAGACAAATAAGAGCATCTATATCCCTAAAACTCAAAAGGATTTCTAAATAACTGTTAATTACTTTTTAGAAATTATGGTCTTTAAAATTTCTAACCGTCACATTCCTGAAACTCATTTTAGAGTTTCTATTAACACATGTCAGTAACAAATTAAAAAGAAGAAACAATTTGAGCCAATTATTTGACCAACATAGAGTTTATAAACAGTTTCTTAATAATAAACTTTCCTGCATAGTTCCTAAATAAGAAAATCTCTCACATCTCTGAAACTGAATTAGAAACTGCCACGTCAAATTAGAAACTCTAATAGTTTCTGGGATGTAGATGCTCTAAGAGCGCCTATGATGTGCGTTAAATTCAAATTTCTACGCATATAAATAGCATAAAGAACGGCTCCTACCGCACTCCACTTCTACAGACCAAATGCAATATGATGTATTTAATTAAAAAAAATAGATTATTTGACTGAAAGTTCAGATTTAATCTGAATTTAGATCAATCAATTTCAATCGTTAGAGTTTCAAGACCACCAATTTAGTTTAAGATACATAATTTAATATAGAAGAGAGATATGCGTATGTTTTAAGATTTGTGTCAGAGTTAAGGAACGGTCCAGATTTCCCGATTGTATATCAGGGAACCTGAGGGGATACGGATTCCTGTCCTGAGTCGGTACCCGTACCGCTTAGCACCACTGCTCAAGCTGATAATGACAGGCGAGCGACAGCTGGATATGTTTTAATATTTATAGTTGTTTAACTCATCTCAAATATTAAGATGAGATGAATTTATATAGCTACATCTTTTTACAATTTTAAACGTTTCTAATTAATTACATCTCTCACCTAACTATCTAATTATTTTAAGAATAATTATTTCAATCCCCACACTCTAATACCCGCATTATACCTCCATCTCTTAAACAGATTTTAACTTCCTATAAACTAACTTAACTAGCCAATTTAATTAAATTTATTCAAAACACTAGTATAAATACTTGGAAGATAATAAATTAATGCTTGCAAATTAAGATATTAATACTTGCATGTTTAACTATATGGAGAGACTACTCAAATTACATGAGGAGAAGAATCATACACGTTTTTAAAGGTGGGTTTTTTTTTTCTTTTTTTCAATATCTTCCACATTTCTCATGTTCTATGAGGAATTTTGCGAATCTAAAACCACGAATGTATTCTACGCAATTTTATCTTTCAAATGAGATCCATGATGATGTACTTTCGAATTCATCGTCACACAAGTATTTATATCTCATTGTGCAAGTATTTATACCACATCATACAAGTATTTATACCTATACTTGTAAGTATTTATCCCCAATCGTGGACCCCGCATCTCCGCATCACATTTTCCTAATCGTCCCTGCGTCAACCTTTCTCTAACAAAAATATCTAACCACATAGATATAAATACTTCAATGCATATATATAAATACTTGTAATACTTGATATTAATACTTTTAAATGTCAGCAGTGTCATATGTGAAAAATACTATGTATAAATACTTAAATGACGAGGTATAAATACTTGTGTGATGACGAGCTCGAAAGTATGTTATCATGGATCTCATTTGAAAGATAAAATTGTATAGAAGACGTTCGTGATTTTAGATTCGCAAAATTCCTTATAGATTATGAGAAATGTGCACGAGATTGAACAAATAAAATTGGGAGTATAATGAGGGGATGAGAGTGTGGGTACTCATATCATCTCCTTTATTTTAAACACCACTCACTAATTACCTACTTATTTCTCATTCAATCTAAATAAATCTCTTTGGTCATATTTAGTTGTGAAATAAAATTATTCCAAATCAGGCTGTAAATGAGCTAAGTTTGAGCGAGTTACCTCTAACTCGAACTCAGCTCATTTAATAAACGAGCGAATCAACTCAAGTTGAGATGGTAATAACAAGTTGTAGAAGTAACTTGAACTCAGCTCGCTATCAACTCGAGTTGACTCGCAACTCATTTAACCAGGCAAGATCTTAGGTATTGTTATACACTAATATGTGTTTATCTATACACAAACAATTGAAATGACATAGTAATAGTTTATCTAAATACAAATAATCTAACATAAAGATAATAGATCAACTCAAAACAAATAATAACTTAGAATCTAACAATTTTTCATACAACTTAGTACATGAGTTATAAATGAGCGAGTTGGGTTTAGCTCAAACTCAGCTCATTTATTAAATGAGTTAGCCAACTCTAGTTGAAACTGACTCAAGTTGTAAATGAGCAAGTTAAAATGAGCCATTAACAAGCGAGTTGCGAGTTCGAACAATTTTGTACATCCATGTTCCAAATTAAATTACTTACCCTATTTTACTCATATTTTACATTTAATTTGATAATTTAATCTAATTGGAGAAGTGAGGTGTTAAAAATTGCATCTTTATCTATAATAATGAATTCTACAAATGAAGTTAATCCATCTAAAGAGGAGAAATAAGTTATTCCAAATTAACTTAACTCTTACTCCATCTTACTCCTCTTCCGTTTCTCCTCATTTAGGTCACGTTTGGTTGTAGAGTAAAGCTAAACCGGATTAAATTGCTTACTCCAAGCTAAACCGGAGTAAGTTAATCATGTTTAGTGGAGTAAGCTAAACCACCTCTCTAGGTGGTATAAGTTACTCTAGTTTAGTTCAAATCTTACTCCATCTTAAATCACCTATGTTACTTCTCGTTTGGCTCCTTAAGTGTGGAGTAAGGAATTTACTCCACCTCTTACTCCACAACTAAACATGGCCTTAACTATTTAAGTGTGAAGTTTACTTCTTTTACTTCACAACCAAACATGACCAATGGTACATTACACACATAATTGGGCAACGATTTTGTTGAACCTATATAAAAGGAGAGAAATTGTCGCATCTCATTTTGTATTTTCTTTTACCGCTCTGTATTTTCTCGTATTCCAAGTATGCACACTCTTTTTCTTGATTTAATAAAAATTTGAATTAGGCGTGTCCTACTTGCATACAAAAAAAACGTGTAACATCGAAATTATACACTTCGAGTATATTACAAAAATAAGAGCAATTAGATTATGAGAGACCTTATTTCAAATAAACCGAAATAAAATAATTATACATCTGCTTACTGGGTAAAACATGGTACATCCAATGGCTTCATAAATATACAAAGTAATTAGTTTATTAAAATCCTATATTACCATCTCCCCCATAAATCAGGAACACCATTGGGTAAAATGAGATAATATAAGATTACTGAAAAAATAACAAAATACAAGGGCCATCTCCATGTTTTACCCATTTTATTTTACAAGTTCTCTATTTTTGAAGAAGAAGAATTGGGTGCCGCATATAAATCAATAGCGCCAATCTGAAATCTTGGCTGTGAATTACAGTCCCTTACAGAGAGAACCCGAAATCTGTTTAAAAACGTGAAAGCACTTTATTTTAACAACAAAATTCTTAACAGAAAACAATATAAAGATGAGGATTTAAAATTCAACCCGTCTGGCATTGAACCTCAACTTGATCTTAAGCATTTAAAATTCAATTCTTCTGAATTTCATTATTTAAATCCAGGGTTAGCATAATGGCAATGACCCTAAACCCTAAGCACCAATGACCGAAATAAGAGTCAACTCGACATAACAAGAAATGGTCCAGAGACTTTTTGGGGTTATCTGGATTTCTCAACCTGCTATTAGGTACCAGGTCTGGATTTCCGGACCCACTATTAGTCAAGTTTGGGTTAAAATTACCAGCTCATGGCCTAGCCAATTATCCGGTTTGGCACATAATTAAATAAAACGCCCAACATGCGAACAAACCCAAGTTCTTCATTAAAAAACGTTTTACACAAAAAAATAAAAAGATTTGCACAAGATTGAGTCGTTCGGTTACTGGAAAACCACTTTGGGTCAGCTGGATCAGCAAAACTTTCCCTCGTACTAAAAAAATATTGACAACCTGACCCAACCAACTGCCACCTCATCATGAATCCGACCTTGTAAAAGAATACTATGACATCCTATAGAGAAATCAAAGTACCTGAATGTATTAGCAACAAGACGAGTCCCTATTTTGAATGACTTGCGCGAGAAACGGTTTTTAAACAATTGAGAGCTCTGCCTGTCTATTACTGTCCAGCTGGAGCCTCCATCTGTGCTCGCTTCAAGAACCCTACTCAAAGAGACCCATATATTTTCAAGATAATGGAAAATATCTGTAGCATTTTGGATAGAATTAGGGTTCACTTTCTCTCATGGAGAGGCTTTACTTTTATATTAATATACTCTTACAAATAGATCCTTATAACATTAACTAATTAACTTAATAGATCTAAATAACTCAACACTCCCCCTCATGGGCGATAGATATCAATCATCCCCATCTTGTTACAAAAGACTCTTTAGAACCTAATCCTTTTGTTAAACAATCAGCTAACTGATCTTGTGATTTCACATAGCTCAAAGTCAGAACTCCTCTATTCAGTTGCTCCTTGATAAAGAACCGATCAATCTCCACATGTTTGGTGCAATCATGCTGAACTGGATTGTTTGCAATATTAATTGCTGATTTGTTGTCACACCAAAGTTGTAGGGAGTCTGCTCTAAACAAGAGCAATTCAAATAGCATGTTTCTTACCCACATTAACTCGCATAGGCTACCTGCCATAGCCCTGTACTCAGCCTTAGCTGTAGACCTAGCCACCACATCTTGCTTCTTGCTATACCAGAATACGAGATTACCTCCAACAAATACACAATAGCCTGTAGTGGACCTACGATCATCCATACCACCCGCCCAATCAGCATCACAATAGCCTTCAATCCTCAAATGTCCAGAACTCCTGAATCATAACCCCTTTCCTGGGCTTTCTTTAATATGCTTGAGAATTCTACAAACTGCCTCCATATGTTGTTCTCTAGGATCATGCATATATCTACTTACCACACTCACTGCATGAGTAATATCAGGTCTTGTATGACACAGATATATAAGCCGTCCAACTAGTCTTTGATACTGCTCTTTACATACTGGGTCACCACCCTCGGCACACATCTTATGATTATGCTCGATAGGAGTAGATGCAACTTTGCAACCCAACATCCCTGTCTCTGAGAGAAGATCCAAAGTATACTTTCGCTGAGAAAGCACTATACCCTTTCACGACCTTGCAATTTCAATCCCAAGGAAGTACTTCAACTACCTCAGATCTTTAACTTCAAATGCCTCTCCCAGCTTCTTCTTCAACCATAGGATCTCCTCAACATCATCTCCAGTGATTACAATATCATCAACATAAACTGCCAAGATAGTGATACGAGTTTTGGAGTGCCTGTAAAACACTGTACAATCCCCATTGCACTGCTTGTATCCCATACCACAAACTGCCAACCTGAATCTATCAAACCATGCCCTTGGAAAATGCTTTAACCCATACAGAGATTGGTTCAACTTGCATACCTTCCCAGCTGCTTGAGAAGTAGCGAAGCCTGGTGGAATCTCCATATACACCTCCTGGAGATCCCCATGCAAAAAGACATTCTTGACATCTAGCTGATGTAGTGGCTAATTGAAGTTGGCAGCACATGACACCAACATTCTAACCGTGCTCATCTTTGCTACTGGAGCAAATGTCTCATCATAGTCGATGCTATACGTTTGACTGTAGCCTTTAGCAACCAATCTGGCCTTGTATCTGTCGATCTTGCTCTCCGGAGTTTGCTTAACAGTATACACCCACTTACATCCAACAGCAAGCTTTCCAGCTAGCAAAGGTACCAGCTCCCAAGTATCATTCTTCTTCAAAGCCTGGAGTTCCTCTTGCATGGCACTCAACCACTTAGGATCTTGCTTAGCTACCTGCCAGTTGTTAGGTACAGGCACTGAATGCAATGATGCAATGAATGACTTATATGCAGGTGGAATGGATGCATATGATATGTAATTCGCAATGTCAATCTCCCAACTACTAAATTTAGCTGGAGGTATTCCAGCATTGACTCTAAGGGTTCTGCGAGGCAAGGCAGGATCATTAGAAGTATCAGGAAAGGAATCGTTACCTCTCGACTCAGGTGGAGAAGGTGAAGAAGGCACTGGTGAGGAGGAACTTGGGACATCAGCATTTATGGGTACTGGCACGGGCACAGGATATAGCTCATGCTGCTGTTTCTGTCTTCTTGTATATACTCTCAACTCCTCCTGACCTTGACTACCAACTCCTGAGTCACCACCACTGCTCAACGATGCACCATCACTACTTGGTGACTCAAGAGGACATGGAATCATCCCAACCACAATGCCATTCTCATTCTCATTCTCCCCCTCTCTACTAGCATCAATAAAGCTATCTCCAAACAAGGAGATCAACTCCGTCTTCTCCCCATAAAAAGGTTCAAACTCCCGAAAAGTCACATCCATACTGACAAACAACCTTCTTTCAGCGAGACACCAACACTTGTATCCTTTCTAACTTGATGAGTAGCCAACAAAGATACATTTAACTGCTTGCGGATCCAGTTACCTCACCATTAATCTGTGATCTCTCACATAACGTGTGCATCCAAACACTTGTGGTGGAACAATAAAAACATTCGAGCCCAAGAGCATCTCACATGGTGTCTTCATCCCTAATACTCTTGATGGCATCCTGTTGATCAAATAAGCTGCTGTCATAACAGCCTCACTCCACAAAAACTTAGGCACGTTCATTGTCAACATCAATGAGCGTGCCACTTCTAATAGATGCCTATTCTTGCGTTCAGCCACCCCATTTTGAGCAGGAGTGTCTGGACAGGTGGTTTGATGAAGAATTCCCTGACTAGAGATGAGGGCCGCAAACTCTTTGTTGACATACTCAGTCTCATTATTTGTTCGAAGAATTTTCACCTGCACTTCAAACTGGCTCTTCACATAAGCCGAGAAATCTTGAAAACATTTGTAAACCTCAGATTTTTGCTTCATCACGTATATCCAGGTCATACGTGAATAACAATCAATGAAAGTAACGAACCATCTAAAACCACTAATAGAGGTAATAGGACATGGTCCCCAAACATCAAAATGAACAAGTGCAAATGGCTCAAAACTTCGAAGACCAATCATTGTATAAGTAGAACGAGTATGTTTTCCAAGTTCACAAGCATTACAAAATAACTCTTCTCTATCCACTTTCTTCATTATCTCAGGTTCTAACCTATTTAAACTATCAAAAGATAAATGCCCTAATCGGCAATGTTGAAGCATTGCTTCTGCCTTTGGCCCTCTGCTAACAGCACCAGTAATCATTGCAGTCTTCCTGTCCAAATACCAAAGGCCATCACGCCTGATGCCAGTCCCAATCTTCCTCCTCGTTTCCTTCTCCTGGAAGACACATATCTCGATCAAATAACACAATGCAATTCAATTGATCAATGAGTGAGCTAACAGAGAGCAAGTTAACTGGAAATGAAGGAACATGCAATACAGATGACAAAGGTAACAGATGAAGTGCAATGGATCGAACTAGCACCCCTGATGGGTTGGGATGTCCCATCAGCTGTCTGAACTGTCTCAGGATGCATATGCTTACTTGGATAATATAATGCAAACTCACTAGATGCTCCTATGACATGCCTAGATGCACCTGAGTCTATGATCCAATCAACATGAGTTTTAGTGGATGCAAGTGCCTAAACCTGTGTACCTTTGTTCGCATGAGCATAACCAACAAAGTTACCAAAGCAAGTTGTGTTATCCAGATCCTGAGTGACTTGTCCCTTGCCCTTCGAACTCTCAGCCTGAAGCTTGAACTGACGTAGTTCCTCCAGCTCTGTCATTTCAGCTCCAATCATCCCATCAACAGTGTGGGACTCCTCTGCCACAGCTAGGTGAGCAACTCCTCGGCCTCCACGTCCCCTACC
Organism: Carex pumila; assembly: GCA_033356055.1. Taxonomy (NCBI): domain Eukaryota; kingdom Viridiplantae; phylum Streptophyta; class Magnoliopsida; order Poales; family Cyperaceae; genus Carex; species Carex pumila. The sequence goes on from JARJHM010000029.1 coordinate 232,095, forward strand.
TCCTCGACCTACACGACCACCTCTCTGTCCTCTGCCCCCTCGGCTACCACCAGTATTGCGGGGTTGAGGGCAATTGTAGCTGAGATGCCCTCTCTTTCCGCAATTGTAACACTCTCTATCATCCTTGATGTGAGCATCGGGAACCACCAATGCCGAGCGGACAGCAAGTGAGGCCTCGCCTGTCATCACCTTCTGTCTAATCTCCTCTTGTTCCATGGATGCAATAGCCTCATCCAAGGAGGGGAGAGATGACATGTGATACATTGCTGCCCTTCTTCCCTCAAACTTTTGATTCAGGCCCTTGAGAAAACGAGCCACACGTCTGCGCTCAAAATACTGCCTCCCAAGAAGAACATCTGTCGGGTCTGCAGTGATAGCGGATCATAATGGTCCAAATCTGCCCATAAATGACGTAGCTCTGCTGCATACTGGTGAACTATTTTCTCCCCCTGGGTGGTGGCATCAGTCTTCTCCTCCACTTCCATCGTCATCATCACACTCCCAGCTCCAGAGTACATCCCCTCCAATGTCTTCCAGACATCAGCTGCACTTGAGATAGACTCAACCATCCCAGCTATGGTTGAAGACATAGAAGTCAACAACCAAGAAATCACCAAAGAATTAGTATTACTCCATGTGTTCCACTCAGCACTCGCCTTTTTCTCTGGCTCAGTGCACTCCTCCTTCACATACTTTTCAAGTCCTTTGATCCGAAGGTTCAACAATGCCCTCCTAGACCAACTCAGATAGTTTCTCGTTCACTCAAGCCTGATGTCATTAGGCAACAACTCTATTCTTTGCATTATCTACGCCGACTCCGGTTCGGCCACGACTGTCCTACTAGAATTCTCCTTTAATTTGGTTTGAAATACCCTGACTACCCCCCTCCAGGATCTCCTTCAGTTCCTGACTAGTCACAAGTGTTGCCATCTTCCCAATTGACTGCCCAAATCCAACAAAGGAACGAGATCAAACACAACTCAATCACGAGCCGTGCACCTACACGCGATCACAGCTTTCTCCATCTATCTGTATGACCCCAAGTTTATGCACATCTAAAAAATATGTTCTTTTCCTTTTTTTTCTTTTCTTTTTTAGTTTTTCTTTTCTTTTTTTTTTACTTCACCAATCACCAGCACATACTAATAGAAACAAACAAAAGAAAGGAATGACTTTGAAAAAGTCACCAGCACATGACAAAAATCTAATGCCTTTTTTTACTTCACCAGATCCGTACAAACAAATTAGAAAAAAAAAAAAAAAAAAATGAGTCACCAGCGGAGGAATAGGTGGAGATGAAGAAAACGCCAAACAACTTCGCTACCAACTATTAGCGCACAGGCATAGACTAAAAAACAAAGTGGAGTCGCTAGAGCGGTAAAAAACACTGAAGCGAACGAAATAGTCTAAGTGGTCAAATTCGCTAGTGGAGTCTGATCGCCATCGACAGAATAGCAGCCTCTGAGAGAGGCTCTGATACCAAGTAGCATTTTGGATAGAATTAGGGTTCACCTTCTCTCATGGAGAGGCCCCACTTTTATATTAATACTCTTATAAATAGGTCCTTATAACATTAACTAATTAACTTAATAGATCTAAATAACTTAACAATATAACATAATCCCCCATATTCTAACTGCAAAGTGAGAACCCTATGCCTAACATACAAAACAAGTTCTTTATATCCCCCATATACTATTTTCAAGGACGGAGACAGACTTTCAAGGTATGGGGTCAAATACAGATTAGGGTTCAATCCATTTATAATTTTCATGCCAACTATGGGGGTCAATTTTACGGTACTCTTAACATTTTACTCTAAACAAAATAAACATTCATGTATAAGTGTACAAAATTTTTGAAAAATGAATGGAGGTCAATTGACCCCCTTTCACTACACATACATCGGCCTCTACTTGGTTGTATTGATGTTCAGTAGGGGAAAACATAAATTTGTATAATCTTACCAATCCATAGGATCCTGCTCAGGAGCATCATTAGCTGACATGAGATCATAAGATTCCAAACTATACATCTGACAATCGAACGCTTTGTAAATTAGCCAACATCCTAGAAAAGTCATAAACAAAACAATAAGCTAGAATATGCAAAATTGCTAGAAATTTGGAATAAAATAAAAACATGTTCCTTTGATTGAGTACCTTTCGCTCCATTAGGTTCCTCCCATTTGTTAGCACGAGTGCCTTCAAATGCTGCTGTAGCCTTGACCAACAAACTTTTGCAACTTAATACAGGAATTAACATAAAACAAACAAGAGAATAATTAGAGTGAGGCTATGGTACTATGCATAGCACAAATTGGTCCGTACTATGGATCAATATTTTTTTTTCAAAGTCCCAATAGTCAATCTGAACCATTTAACGTGATTTTCATATAAAAATTTACTTGCAGACTAAATATTACATTTTTTTAGATTTTTATTACTATTTGTTTAGATAGGTAGAAAATCACTACTTTTGAATAGTCTAGAATCTTTAGATCAAGTGATTTTATACCTACCTATTAGATGTAGTATGCTTGGTAACAGGAATAGATAATCTGTAACCAAATACAGTTAGGTTAGTTGCTGTTACAAAGCATACTCCATCTAATACTATCTGAAAAATAGTAATTGTTTTTTTGAAATGTAAAATTTGATAAACAAGTACATTTTCATATGGAGATCATGCTGAACAGTTCGGATCGATTGTTTGGACTTTGAAAATGGAGATATTAATCCATAGTACCGGCCAATATGCACTATGCATAGTACCGTAGCCTCACTCGAGTAATTAGAAAATTAACTATTAGCATACTATTCCAAAAGGAAGCTGCTCGCCACTTGCAATGACCATACCGGAGCAAAGTCGATTTGGTTTAGGAAAAGCTATTCCATCTCTCTGATAAACCCTATTCTTGTAACTATTTATCACCTCGTCAACCAAATCCAGTGCAACAGGCAGAGCTAAAGAGGTATTTACTGGATTCCCAGTTACAGCAACTCTGACCACTCCATCATCACCCCATTCACCCTTCAAGGAAAGAGAATCTAACAATTTTTCAATGCACCCCTTCATCTTCTCAGAAATTTCAAAGGGTTTCAAATCTAAAGAAGTTTTTCTCTCCTTGAAAGGTCGACTTTTAATGTCTAAAAGAAAATCCTTTAGCACCTCCATAACATCAGTGGTTCTATCTCCAAGTTGAGACAAGAGGAGAGAGAAAGCATCATATATAGCTGACACATGAGCATCTACACATTTTCGCACGGGACAAGATGACAAACCCAGTGCTTCGGTTTCAGTGAGACCCAATTCAGATCTTGATTTGCGCCACTCAACCGATCCACTTTGCCTCCCTGGTAGGGATGATTCAGAATCTGAATTAAGATAAGATGCATTTTGAAGCTCATCTAGTTCTCTCCTGTCCTGATCAGCCAGAATTGAGAGGGCCTCAGCTGAGTAATTTCTACGGCATTGTTTTGTTATTGAAGAGAGAACAGAAGCGACAGCACTTTCAGTGGCAATTATTCTTCTAGAAAGAACCTATGAAAGGTAAAGTCCAAAAATACATGGATATCATGTATATGCCTGAATAAAACATGTATATCATCAATAGCCCTTTTCTTCAAACTACCCAGACATACCCAAAACTGCTCCTTCTGTGGTACTTAAGGTAGCAGTAGTTTGAGTAAAATTTCAGTAAGTTAGGAGTGGGGTATATCTGGTTGTTGCTTGCGTATAATGGGGTGTATGGGATATTTCAAGTTTCGAGTTTATATTGTACTTCCATATAACTTACAACAATGATTGAATCAATGAAAAAATATAGAACAATGATGATATATTGTGGTTTCACACCTCATGCCACTTCCTGGTATAGCGTCTTGTAACATCATGAACTCCATCTTTGGCGATACCAATGACGTAATTAAGTTCCTTGCCCCACCTTAAGAAAGTACAAAGGAGTATTTAATGTATGCACAAAATTAGCAAAGTATTCAAGCATGATTTAACTGATATCTGATCAATAAATCGTAGCAAATGCAGTTGTGTATTAGACCGTGCACAGCATAATTTAGATTGCATCAACGCCCCCCCCCCCCCCCCCCCCCCCCACACCCCCCGCCTCTTGTGTGAGCTTGCGATTTATTATTTCTTTAAGAAAATAGTTAGTACAAAAAAAACAAAAGACATACCCTTTCTCATACAACAGTGGATTATCATAAATACTTTCACACGGATCAAGATGCATCCATCTGTAAATAGAAAAAATAGATAGCAATTAAAAAAAAAAACATGTTTTAGCAAAGGGCCAAGGGGAGAGATGCAAGTTGGACTATATCACCTTCCATGGACTTGGGAATAACATTCCGTCCATACATGATCAGTGAAATCCATAATCTGAAGAATGAAATGTTGGGGTTAGATGCGGAAGCATTTAAGGAGTAATTTCGTTGAACACCTTGTGGGCATACACCAATACCCGACCAAATGGAGAAACCATTATTTTTCAGTTAAATCGCCCATTATTTTTCTGTTCTAGTGAAGTCAAAACTCCATTACTCAAAGTGTCTTTCGCTTGAGTTCACATTATATTTTTTCTTTTAAAATAATGAACTCAGCTTGTGCTCCACTGTAGAAAAAAGGTAGTAGTTCACAAATCGGTATGGGAAAATAAACAATTAAGTGACAGTGCCTTTTTAAACTAGTAAACTAACAGCTGAATATTTTTTCCATATGACATTTACTTTATATGTTGGATTAAATTTGCAATATTGTATAGTTAGTTTAAATGTTGCAATATAAAAAGAAAAACCTCAGAACAACAACTTATATTCATTTGATAAACTAACCAGGCGAGCATCATATCCAAAGGCTCGACAGTAAAGAGTGAAGCACTTGGCCCACTCACCACAGCGACCCCTCCTCGTTTCTACAAGCTGATAAAATGTCCCTAAAGACTCACATGCATTCATTCACTAAAAAAAGAAACTAGCAAAAAGACAACACAATGATTTCATACCTTGAGAGGATCATCATATCTTGGAAAATGAGTTATACTTGAACAACGGTTGCACCTATAAATAAAAGTCATGACCAATGACAGCTAAGTGTGCCTCCAACTACCATCATTTCATGTGATATTTTCTTTTAAACATATGAAAACAAAATTGGCAAGTTATGCAATGTTAAGAATTGATTGTTAAGTTTCTGCTCTGCATGAATCTTATATACTTACACTCAGAACAAGGGATACATTTACCAAAGGTAACATCATATATTTATTTTTCATACCTATAAACCTCAACTCTTGAAGCACCATACTCAATCTCAGAAGGAAGTGGAGCACCCATGCCAATATTGCTTGTTTCATGACCACATTTGTTGCAGGGAGGTGCATTGACCCAGCTAAATAAATATAGCCGTAATGAGAGAGAGATATTACCATATGAGTGTACTTATTTTTTAGTATGGTTCATGTATGCAAACTTGGATCAGAACAATAAGTATACATCGATGAAAAACAACATCTTCCATCAACATTTCACAATTGACCAATTAATTTTGGGTAATTTGGGTGGTTGTCTACTGACTATGGGAAAATTCATTGCTCGGTTACAAGCAGGGATATGTTGTATTCTGGTCTGAATTTTTTTTTCTGGTAAGAATTGAAAAGTCATATTTCAAAAAATAGGAGAGACGATACTCTGTATATGTCGCACCTACTTTTTGTCTAACACAAACAGTAAACAATAAATCAGTCACTAGTGAATTTATTGTCTAAAAGATTCCAAGTACAAAAATATAACTTTGTTATGTATGTGTCAGAAAAAGAAAGGTAGGTGGGATGTAAACTTTGGTTACATCTTTCCTATTTCTCAATATGTAATTTCCAATTCTTAGAAAATAAATTTTGGAAACTACTATTATTAAATATAATTTGGTAATCTGGTGGCTTATTTGTTACACCAAGATGACCTAACACCAAAAAAATTGAGAAGTTCAAAGTAGAATTTAACCTGAAAGATTGTTTAAACCACAGAAGTAATTGTAGCAAAAATGAATGATCCTTTTCATCTTTTGATGGGTTGAAATTTCCTTCCTGCTCAATTTTTTTTTTCAGTTATACAATGGTCCTCTCAGATCCTTCTTTTTATGATTTTTAAAGAAAATTCAGGTGCACCTTAGCTAATGAAACCAAGGCCTTCTCCTCGAGCTCATCAACTGGAACAGTTTTCCGTGCAGCCTCTTGGCGTATAGGGCTCTCATACTAATTCCAACAAAACAAACAATTGAAACATTGTTCAGCTGATACAAAGTCAATTTGTTAGGTTTTGATGACTGAATTGGGGCTCAACTGGTGCAGAATTGATACAGCTAGTGTGATCTCGGTATTAAGTTCTGGTCAAATTTACACATCATTGCATATAGAATGGCCCGTATTAGAATGGCCCGTATTAGAAATGAATATAGAATATTTCTAATTTTACTTTTAACAAGTAGATTTTACAATCATCATGTTATACTGTTATGCTATAGTCTGTTATAATATAACATAAAGAACTCACCATCAAAACCTGCTTCACGTAAGGTTCAATCCTACTCCTAAACTGTTCGCCATTATCCATCGCACTATACTGTTGTAGTAGGAGTGCCTCCTCTTCAGCCTACCAGTTGCAGAATAGAGAAATCAGAAATACAAAATAACCTTAAATGTGATTTCTCCACTTCGGTATTACACTTAGGTGTATTCATTGGATCTGGTTTATTTGGTTTTCAACCGAACTAACAAATTTTGGAGAAAATGGTTTCGTTTTCGGTTTAAATGGTTCAGTTACTTCGGTTTTTTATATTTAGTTCGGTTTAATCTCTCATATTTTGGTTCAACCAAACAAACCAAAATTCACTTGATATTTACTTGAATTACTTTGGGTTTTTATATTTGATTCGGTTTAATCTCTTATTTCAGTTCGACTGATATATATCTTGATATTCATTTTTATGATTATTAAATGTATCAGTGTATGTATTGAGTTTGGGCCTTTTGAAATTTAATCTCTCTACCAAACAAACCGAAATTTACTTTGCTTTTTTTGGTTCGGTTGTTGTTTAGTTGACAGGTTTAATTCGGTTCGTTCAGCTAGACTTTGAAAACCAGATAAAATTTTGTTTTGAGTATACATTTGAACACCCCTAACCTGCAACACCCGAGCCAGCTCTTCATCAGACATCTCTTGGGACTTTGTTGACTTTGATAGATCCTTAGCTTCTTCGATGGAGACCAATCTGAGCTTAGCAAATAATGCATTGAGATCCATGCTTTCATCGACAAGAAGCCATTCATCTTCTACAAGTATCTTTTAGTGAAGGACAGAGTTACTGTAGGTATGTACTCGCAAAGTACCCAATTTATTTTCATGAAATCAAAGGTACTCTAATGGATTTCTGAGCAACAATTTCACACGATGTTTTTTTTTTTCCCCCACTACCACCTTACTGGTACCTATTCCTAGGTACCAGTATCAACTCTCTACTACTGGGCACATAAGCCCTACTGACACCAATTCTCAAATCGGTATCAGTTACCTACAAGCCTGATATCTACTCGCCAGTCTTTCCCATTTTAGTACAAGTTTGACAAAACAGTAAAACACATATGCATAAAATAAAACTCAATTGCACTAAAATTTAGTATGATCCAGCAAAACAATAGCACAATATTCCCTCCTTCAAACTGCAGAAACAGTTTAATCCTAGTGCTAGGTGCTAATGTGGCAGTAGACAAATCCGTACCAAAATAAAGAACAAAATTTGGAGGGGTAGAGAAGATACCTGTTGATCATCAGGTTCCACGGAGGTCAGAGAGAAGATCTGGAATTTGAGAACCTGTGCACAGGAAAAAAGAGGAGGGTCAAATTACAAATGCGGCAAGTTTTCAGGGGTCAAAATTAGAACTGAGAAGACATCAAGGGACACCTCGAGGCCATTGTCGGTGTCGTATTCGATTGGGAACTCGTCGCCGTTGTGGCGGAGCTTGAATTCCCGAGCCACGATTCTCTCCCTTTGTCTTTCTCTGCTCTCTCTCTCTCTCACTTCAGACGAGGAAAGGTACCGAATTTTTTATTAATAGAAAATAAAATAATTAAAATATCGAAATACAGTATTAATTTTGGTTTTTATCGAAAAATAGGTATGACGGGTTGTGAGAATCCATTCCACCAGACAGTTTTAATTAACTCGTCCCAATTACTCTAAAACTAACCCGCCGTTAAAAAAAATGGCATCTGGACGGGTTGACAGGTTCCGTCCCGAAAGAAAAAAAAAATATGGAACGGGTTAAGACGTCCCATCCAGACGCAAAAAAAAAAAAAAATTAACAGACACCCCATCCTGTCTCAGCGTTTAAGCCCCTCCCTTTTGCTTTTGCTCTGTCTTCCATTCTTCTCATTCTGTCGGACTCAGCAAAGCGAAGCAATTTCCTTCTGTCGGACCCAGCGCAGCAAACCCAGCCTGAAGGGAAACTCAAGGACGGACTAACACAATCCGTCCGGACCATCAATTTCAGCTGTGATTCTTCATTCCCATTTTTGATTGAAGGTTTTTTTTTATATATAATTAAAATAAATTAGTGTTAAAATATGTTAATTAGTAATAATTTATATTTTGATTTGTTATCAAATTATTGATTATAGTAAATTTTATTAATTTGTTAATTGCATTTTAAGAAACTAATAAATTAGGATTTTAGAATTTGAAAAAATTGATTTATTTTTAAACTCATTTGGTATGGTAAATTAATTTAGTTTAAATTAGTTCATAGCATAGAATTGAGAGTGTTGATTAGGGGTGTTCAAATGGTAAAAATGTAAAACCGAAATAACTGAATCGACTGAACTTTCATATAATATGAATTTGATCGGAACCATCCCGATTTATTTCTTAATCAATTGCTTCAAATACTTTGTTTACTTCTAAATATGAACACCCCTAGTGTTGATAGCATTATTTTAATTATTCTTGAAATTAACTATCTACTCTCCATTATTAGTTGCAATTTATTAGATATGAATAATTCATAGGATTATTTTGACAATATTCTAGCCTAAAGTTCATAGTTCATTAATTTTAGATTTTTTGGTAATACAAGTAATTTAGGTAATGTAGGTACTTATTTTTCTAATCTATTATGAAAATGAATTGAATTAATTAGATTTCATTTTATTAGTTTAGTAAGTGTATTTTGCAAGAAGTGATAAATTAGATAATTTATTCATCTTGTATTTTATTTATTCTTGTGACTTTTAGAGTTCATAGGTAATTGCTTAATTTAGTAATTTATTTAATAATGTTAGTGGTTAGTAAATTTAGATTGTTATTAATATTTTTAAAATATCATGCATGCAGAATGTCAAGTAGTCGTGATCCAGGTGGCCCTTCACATGCTGCAGCTGCACATGATGATTTTGGTTTTGAATCGTCATGGTCAGCAAATAATTTTAGCAATTTATTATGGATGCCACATGACCAACATAAGGTCTCACGAATCCATGATGATGTAAGTTACTTCATGAATCATATAATTTTTTTTTTATAAAATGATATAACTATTTGAATTACAATATTTTACTTTAATTAAATTGTATAACATTGACAGGATTATAGAGATATAGGAGTGGACCCTCGAGGTATCTGGACTGGGATTAAGTACAACGACCTTTGCATACAATTCTTGCTTAGACTCGGTTTGTATCAGGTTTCTCAAATGGCTCACATAAAAATTGATCCAGCACTCCTCGCTGGTCTCGTGGAGCTATGGAGACCAGAGACCCACAGTTTTCATCTTCCCGTGGGAGAGATGACAATTACACTACATGATGTTTCTTGTTTCTGGGCGCTGCCGATCGTAAGGTTACCGGTGACAAGTGTTTCAAACCGTACTTGGTTTATCTTGTGGATCAACTTCTTGGAAATGGGACCGCAAGTGCGGTGCTTAAAAAGAAAAAAAGATTGGGGCCAAACGACACACAAGAGGTTCGAACGACTTCTGGGCATGCTATAAATTTGAAGGAGTTGCTATTCGATTTGCTACAATGCCAAATACGCACCCGGGTGAGCCGATAGAGGAGCAAATACGCCAGTACACAAGGGCATATGTACTCGATTTGTTTAGGTCTATGTTTTTCATGATTCGTCGGGAGATTTGGTTCCGGCAATGTATTTACAATTTCTAAAAAATCTTAATACCTCGGCACAGTACAATTGGGGTGGGGTTGTTCTAGCTTATTTCTACAGAAGCCTTTGTGTTGCGGTTCAGCGTAAAACAAAGCTTATATCAAGCCCAACTGTGCTTCTACAACATTGGTGTTTGTCTCGTTTACCGACCGGCCATCCTCGTTCCTTAAATGATTTGAGTCCAAATTGGGCCAATCCAAATGAGCTAAAGTGTCCAACACACATGAACTTATTATCAATTACCTCCAAACGCAGCCACCTCATGAACCATCCCCATGTCTGGAAACTCTCTTCCCCGACTAATGCAAAAGCTAGAGAAAGCAACTGGTTCTCAACATCGTAACCGCACGCTATCAGCAATCTCCTTTGATACCTACTAGAAAGAAAGCATGCATCAATACTAATGATTGACCTGAGATGAGGCACTGCAACAATGCACGGACCGTAAGCCCATGCAGCTGCCTTAAACAACCTTTATGTTGGATCTGTTGTGGGTTCGTGCGCAACTCCAAATTTTGTTCCTGGATTGTCTTTTTTAATTACTTCCAACAATGGAGTGAGAAGGTCGTAAGATTTTTTCCAACTATTGAATAGTTGTGCGATTGCCAGCTCTCGACTACGCCACAACTTGTTATATTTGGGAATGATTCCCTTGTATTCTTTACGAACTAGCGCTTTAACGCTTTTAATGGTTAAGGCAACATTCTCCCTAATATCTTCTCGTATAACATCAGCGACCATTTTTGCAGTTAATTGTGCATGATCGGTATGAGAAGCATCGACATGGCATGTATGTGGTCCTGAAATTGTTCTAATTTTCCACTTAGATGAAAATAATCCAGACTTAGCATACAAACGCCACGTACACCTGGTGTCCTTACAATTGACTACCATGCTAGTTCTATTGCTCCCCATAATTTTTACTTCAATATTCTTTTTTATGTGATAACTATTTATTTTCAATTGTAGAGCCTCTTTTGAAGAGAACTCATTACCTACATCGAGTGTATCATGAACATGTTTCGGCCTACTGAAGAAGTTGATATCTGCGGGTTGAAATGCTGAGGTGTCATTGAAGCTTGTCACAGGGTGACTTACATTGCGGTCACTTATGGGAAAATGTTCAGCCTGAACGCGTGGTATTTGGTGTGATTGTGTCGAGGTATCATCCCGGACATCCCCTTCTGAATCAGCTTCATTATCCCAGTCGGCGTCATCCTCACATGAGTCAGCGTCCTCTTCATCATCACTTTGCGGCGCATCATCAAAATCAGTATTAGGACCAGCTGCCTCCGGTGGATTGATCCATGGGCTATTCTAATTATTGTATTCTGTCTGAATAGACGGTGACGACTCGTTCAGATTGGGATAAGGATGCAGATAAAGGTCTCGCCTCGGTGTTTGTTGTGTCGAATTGGGTTCAAAGAAACTGGGATCCGCATAGTTACCACTATATTGGGTATGTCGAGGGTCTTGCCTCGGTGTTTGTTGTGTCTGATAGGGTTCGAAGAAACTGGGACCCGCATAGTTATCACTATAATGAAGGATTTCATGATGCAGCAAGGCAATAAATTCAAAAATTTTGACCTTCTTACAAGCATCTACGGATCTACTTTATTATGCTAATTCTATTAAAACAATTCAAATGTATGCAAATAGATATCTACTTATTCATTCATCATAAATATATTTATTAAAGATGATTTGGATATACCTCTACCAAATGTCAATTTGGTAAATAAAGAGAAGTCAAATTCTCTTCCAGATCTCTTGAATACCTTCGTTTGTCGAAACGGCCTCATAGTGTTCACCTTGAACTAAACAAGGATTAGAAAGACCTTGCTAGAGATCTTAATCTAATATAAGCTTAGAACCTAGTTAATAACCCTTCTTGTTCTTCTAATAATTTCTCACTAGAGAAACCAACAATATGAGAGAAAGAGGGATGGCGGCTAGGAGGGAAAGGAAGAGAAGGAAATAAATTTTCAAAAAATTTCTTTCTTCTCACATCTTGAATACCTTCTCTACCTCTTCTTATATACAAATATACTAGGGTTTTCATTGTGTAACATTCCTAGTATAATTCTCTTTATTAAAAGAGAACCCTAGCCGCTGCTACAGTACCGCGACAGTGTGGGATACAGTAACTGCTACAGTGCGCACTACAATAACTGCTACATTGCTAATCTCAACTCATATTCATTTTGAGTTTTAATAAACTTATGTTATAACAATGTTTTGCACATTATTAATTATGTGTCGTGTATATTATACTATATAATATGCACCATATTATACCAAATAATATATATATGCACACTTCTCATAAATTTATCTTCGTTCTAACCAGTCATGATATTTATTTATCACATGTATATTATTTCATGTCATATGAAACAATATACATCATATAAATAAAATATCCTTCTTGTTTCTCGTTCAGTTGGTGTGACCTACATGGAGGATATTGTTAGTTTGTAATAATCTAGAAGTCAACAATACGTTAATTTATCATAAAGCTTTGTTCATGAATTGGATGATTAATATCATTTTGTTGCCTTGAGTATTATTGCATTTATGGATCATTTCGAGTTCATGACTGAAATTGTAAAACTCCATAATATAGATGATATATACTCTTAATCTTAAAAGGTCACTGACCAAGGTAATTAGCAGGAACACTAATTACCGCTATAAGGTTAGTATGTGGATTAAATGATGGTCAAGTTTTACAGACCATAGACAAGAAGTTGTCATTTTAATCACATAGATATATGTTCCAGGAACATGATATCTGACAGACCCCGAATGAAACATTATACGGAATTGTGTTCGTGTCATTAATGCTTTCATTCAGTGTTAAGTTCTAAAGTATGAGGTATTCATCTTTCCTACTAAGAAATGTATATGTGTGATTGTTATCAAACGCTGTCGGTAAAATGCAGTTATAACGGTAGCTCTTCGGTATACATGGCTTAGCTGAGGTAGTGATGGTTTGCCAAAAGTACTATTGTCCCTCGTATCTCTATACGAGCTATAGCATCACTGGGCCCCTTGATAGAGTAAGATTATCAGCGCGCGGTATGATTACAAGAGTAATCATATTTGATAATCTGCTCAAGATCAAGAAAAGATTAAGTTTACAAGGATGACACACACCTACCTTGAAACTAATCTGATAGCTATGTGACAAAAGAATTAACACGAGTAAATTGTTTACTGGATCGTGATATTGTACTGTACAGCATCATCTGTGTAATTGGATGGTCATGATGTGTTGTCAGATGCCTCTCATGATTATAGAAGTTAAAACAGTTTTAATTCTATTTACCAACATAACACAGATCCTATTGGGTCACACCATATAGGAGTTAATCGGAGAATCTTATTGTGATTGATTATAAATTGGTTATGATCAATAGTAAGATGGTTATAATTAATTATACGTGTTATAATTAAATTATAAATGTTATGTAAAAATAACAAGCAAAAATATTGGTTAATTTATAAACGTGTATGACACGTTGTATAAAAGTTAACCGGTTAATTTATAAATGTGCATGACACGTTGTATAAATTACCGAAACAACAACCGCAAGAAAAATATATATAATTGTTCAGAATAATTATATGAATATTATTTGTGTTCGGGCCGAGGGCATTCGAGTCTTTTCAGATTCGTCCTTATCCGCATGACATGTCATCGATCCTATCCAGATGACACGTCATCGATACCGAAACAAACAACCGCAGAAAAATATATATAATTGTTCAGAATAATTATACGAACATTATTTGTGTTCGGACCGAGGGCATTCGGGTCTTTTCAGGTTCGTGCTTATCCGCATGACGTGTCATCGATCCTATCCAGATGACACGTCATCGATCTTATCCACATGTCATCATCCTTATCCATTCGATGGCATATCTTGTAAATAGGCATATGTTGAGGGGTATTTCGGTCTTTTGCGAACCTCCTCAAAAGCCTATAAATAGAGGTGGAGGGGTAGAGAGAAAACTCACTAATTCACTTGTATCGTTTCGTGCAGAATCGAATCGGTTTTTCTCTCTTTCTCGGTTTCTCTCCCAAATAGTGTTTCGGTTGAGAAAAGAAAGTTATACGTAGTTAACGTATAATCTTGCGGGTTGTTGTGGAGTATATTTACGGGGTCGATGAATAGTGTTTTATCGAATTTCACGGTATTTCAGTTTTGCTCATTGATGAAACTGAGTAACCGAAAATTCGTGTTTACGGGTTTTCGTCTTTTCCCCGTGAATAGTGTTTTTGCAGAATTCCGCGGTTTACGGTATTTCTGGCAGAAGAAATAAACCGCTCTCTGGTTAGTCCTGGTGGATAACCGATAGAGGCATCAGACGTCTGATGCTCCGAGACGAGTCGATTCCTTCCGTGATGTAGCTCTACACGCTCGGTCTGCATTCCAACTGTGATTTGGAAACAAGGTATAAATATGTTATATTAATCTATTTAATTGGTAAGTAGATTAAAGTTTTAGAAATCAATCATGGAGTAGATCTGTAAAAGGATTAAATTGGGTTTTGATGCCAAAGGAATACTGAAGGTGGACCGCCTTGGAAAGTTTCCTGACATACCCCGTTTAATCCTGAGCTTAAGTTGGCCGTAGAAATTTTGTTCTACGGTCATTCCGCACCTTAAGCCTAAACGGGTTTTGGTTACCGCGAAACCCCAAAAGTGGTATCCGAAACCCAACAGATATGTGTTATGTTGACAATGACATAAAACATTTTATTACCATAAACTATAAGCGGTATTCTAGCTATATATTATAGTTACCCAAATAACATACATGTAAAGTATCATTTTTACAATACATGATCTTTTAAAGTAATGTTACAAATAACATTACTTGTGTCTATTCCTTGCCACATGATATTATGAATAATATACAAAGTCGGACTGTGTCATCTTTGTATTATATTCATTTCTTGGTCTCTTAAGTAAATTATAAATATATAACTGCAATTCAGTTATATTACATGCATTATAATTCTACTTTACCAAGGGTCCCACAAAATATCATCACTCATTATAAATGAGGGGCAATGATACTATTGACATATAACTTTCTCCCGCACAAGCTATATACAAGGAACTAATATTTTTATCACTACTTATGATAAGTAGCTTTTAATACTAATTATATTATATATTTCTCATGTGAAAAAGAAATACATCTCATATCTTAGAATTTCGAGACACAATGAAAATATTAATGACACTAACATAACCCATATAATATTTTCATTCGTTAGGTCTGTTCAATATATGGAACCTTTCATATACTCATGTTATTAAACGATAAGCATTTATCAATATTTATAGAACTACAATGTACTTTAATCAACATGACAAACTTATCATGGTATATTAGTGTTCCATACTAATAACCAAGTTTGTGAATATTTTAGAAATTTATATTTATTATCATATAGAGTTCTATGGTTCAAGACCAAGAGCATCTTCTTGAACACTTCTATAGATAAACACAAATTTCATAGAACAAAATGCATGTAGCATCCAATTCATAAACATAACATGTAAAAGTGATCAACATAAGATAACTTTTAGAACACGTATCTAACATATAATAGGTCTGTCGAGGTTCTGGATTTGTTTCCGATACCATACTATTAACGAATAACTGTGGTTGTATTTCACCAATAATTGGTACCAACTCAATGTACAAATCGAGAAAAGTATATTGGGTTTGGGCATGCATACTTTGGATATAAATACCTCTTCAACTCTGATTGCACACGATTTCAATTTTCTCATAATAACGTTGGGCTGTTGTACCAACATTAACCCGTGCATGTGCTTTTAGATTATACTCATTCTCAGAATATCTAAGTTGGCGATAAATTTTACGTTTCACATCATACCAACCGTATTCATCAATCACACTCAATGAGAATCGAGGACTAATACTATACTCTACTCCTTTACGACCGTGTCGTATTTCACCACCAAAATAAATTCTCAGCATCAACATGATTAATTTTTTTATAAATTAACCTACACAATAATGAATAAATTACATGTTATTATTACATTAATAAAAACTAATATTAATTAAATTATTTTACAAAAATTACTAAATAACATAGCAGAAAATAACAAAAACATTTACTTGAACAAATATAAAGTTCAATAATTACGTAAAAACAAATTAAATTTGATAACATTTTAGTGATACCATTACAAAATTTACCTATTGAAATATATTCGTAACTAATATTAATTAAATAAAAATTACATAACCTACACAATAATGAATAAATTATATATTATTATTATTACATTAATAAAAACTAATATTAATTAAATTATTTTATAAAAATTACTGAATGATATAGCATAAAATATAATTGAGTTGCCTGTTTGAAATTTGATTTTGCAATTACCAACAATTACTTCTTTCTGTTTGAGTGTGATGAGCTTCTGTCTTTGTCTGAACGTCTTATGCTATATGACTGAAAATGTGGAAGCTTTCTGCGCGGAGGAAACTGAAAATGAGTGATAATTGTTATCTGACTGAAAATGAGAGCTGTTGGCGGGTTAATAAGTGAACGGGACGAGTTTAACAAAACCGTCCAGGTATTAAAAAAAATTTTAAACCCGGGACAGGTTAAAGCAGACCGTCCATATATATATATATATATATATTTTAAAAACCCGAGACGGGTTATGTAGTCCCGTTCGGTTTTTTCTTCTTCTTTTTTTACGCATCGGGACGGGATGCTTAAACCCGTCCATGATTTTCTTTTCTCTTTTTTTTTCCCGTGTTGGTTAAGACGTAAGCATAATTAACCGGGACGGGACATTTGAGTCCGCCCGGTGAGACGGGTTGTTACGCCCCAATCTACCTAGTTTTGGCAAAAAAAATTAAAGTAATGTTATTTTTAAATATATATTTTTATTTTATTTCTATTAATAAAAAATTCGGAGGAAAGGTATCGTTGATTTATTCTTCGGCTTCCTGTGGTCGATTATTAAAGAATTGGTGTGGTGTGGTGTGGCGGGTAAGATTTCCATGAAATGACAAATGGTTGACCTGATTACTTTATAATTGAGAACGCATATAAGTGCGGACCCATATGTCAGACATATATGAGATTTCAAGCCCACATCTGATGAATTCAAATTCAGTTGGTACCCTGCCTTGTAGAATGAGGTAAGTATCGTTTGTTTATTTTATTTAATTAATATAGCACGAATCATAAAGCGAACTCCTGCAATTTAAAAAGATACTAAGATTATTGGGAGAATTTTATATATACCATCCAAATTTTTATAATTACATATTTACCATCTCAAAATATAATAACTCACATATTTATCCAACATAACTTTAGTATATATCAAATATTTCCAAAACTCAGATTAAATATGTTTAATTTTCTTAAAACTATAATTTTTTTAAAACTTGGTAGTAGCTACCAAGGTTCGTGAGAAGAAATCGAACTCTCGACCTTTGGATATAACAACTCTATGACATTTTTCTAGCCAATCGTGCTACCTCCCATTTCTCAAACTATAATTAATCAATGATTAACTTAGCACCCTCTCTTTCTTTTCTTAGAACTGTTCTTTTTTGTAACCAATATATAAGATTAAAACAAATTCCAAACTGAGTCGGTAATAAAATACAGAATCTCAAACTCAATAGTACTTTGATAACGGTTATGATATCAGCGTCAAATTCAATATGAGAAATCAAAAGATATTTTAAAAAAAAAAATTTAGAATATTAATAAAAATGGTCGACATCTAACAGAGAATCTAGAGAAACAACCAAAAAAACACATCTACAACTACCTGCTCAGCAAAATTTTAACCACATGTAGGCCTTGCTGTAAGCCTTAGTTGCTGCACTAATTGGATCCATACAGCATTTCCTGAAGATCTTGTTATTCCTCTCTTTCCAAATTATCCAACATCTCGAGAGAAGAAGTAAACACCCCATTTCCTCCTTGTTATTACTTCCTGGTATGCTGATATTAACACAATAATGTTTTATATCAACACAACAATTTCAAATTTTCAAATTTTATTGACAATTTTACTCTCCACATATATTTCTTTCAAATGCTATTTTTGATACAAGTGAGGGTCATTTATAAATTACTATATATTCTTCATTGTTAGATCTTTATCTAATTTGAAATAACACAAAAAAGGAATATTAACCCATACATCTCTGGTTGTACTGTACACCAATGATTTTAACTTTTGTTAAACATGTATTTCGGTCCTTTTTGTTTCAATATATTTAGTTGGTATGAGAAATATAAAAATAAATTTTAATACATGATATATCATTTTTTTGTTTAATAAATTCAAATTGTTTTGTTTATTTTTAATAACTGCATATACAAATTCAAAATAACACGCTACTTCAAAAAAACTAGAATAAAAGCATAAAATTATTATTACTAAGCAAATCTTATGCTTTAATAACATAGCGAGAGAAAAATGTAATTTATTCTTTTCTCAACTCAACAATGGAGCTAATTATATTGAAAATAATGTTGATAGTAGTAGAATGGACTCTTTAATTCCTTAATTTATGTTGTGGTAAAAATATAATTATTTCTACTATTAACACAATTTAATTAATTTGAAGAATTCATTTATATCACCGTATTTTTTTAATATGGTCATATATTATCTGTTGTCATGTATTTAACAATAGATTTTAATTTTGCCTATAAGAACCAAGACAAATAATAAATTAATATCAGACTCGAAAATATTTAAATTAATTTCAATCCAAACAAAAGATCATATAAAATTCAAATTTATTTAATATAATAAGTATGAGAGAAAATAAAGATAAATAATTATTAATGAAAGAAATTGTGGAAATAAATAGTAAAGAGAGGTTGAATTGTATACAATGGTTAACCAATAAAAATACATATTTATTTCTCCATATTAATGATTATTTGTTTGTTGTTTTATTTTCATAAATGAAACTTACTTTAAAAACATTTCAATTTCAAAAAAATGAAAATAATAAATTAAAAAGCTCATTTTTTACAAATGGAATAATTATTCCATCAAACAACTCCGTTATATAATACTTTGTGTCAATGTGAAGTGTATGTACAATTAATAGAGTTTCTAGTATCTTTTTTATTGAATCATGATAATATATTATGAATGTAGTTTGTACCATTTTTTTTTTTTCTAAATTCAACAATGAAAAATTTATACATACCACCTAATACATAATCAATAAAAATGAGAAAAATAAAACAACATGTGAGCAAAAAATGAAGTCCATATTTAATGTTACAAATTCGACTAAGTCCAGTCAAGTCACTAAAAAGAAAACTTATTTTTATCTATTCTTTTTCACTACAAGAAATGATTGCTTAAATTTTTGTATCTATATTCTTAAATTTGAAAAATGAAACATTTCCTTAAAGATTTTACTAAAGTACAAGGCGATTACTTATGGAAATAAAATATATAATCATTGGTATTTAATATACAGACGGTTCATCCTGAAAAATATATAGTATCTAGATAGAATTAAAGTAAGGACATATTTGTCCATAGAAATAAAAAATCTGAATTTGTTATGTTAATAAAAAGAATTATTGTGTCAACATCATTACCCTTATTCTTGATCTACATGCTTTGTACAATTTTGTTACTGTTTCACGCATTGAATTCCCCTTACAATCTCAAATCCCAGGTGCAGTTCAACCGTACGCCAAAACAACACAGCATATTCACAATTAAAAAGGATGCGTACCAATATTGTTTCAATTGGACAGGTTGAGCACATCACACACCTACAGCTGGCAAAAAAACTTGTGGCTCGTGACCCCACTACAAGAAAACCAGGCTTTCCCGGCGCTTAAAAACGCCACTAAAAGTCTACATAAACGCCACCATTGACCTTTCCCGGCGTTTTTCTAAATGCCGCAAATATAAGTGTCGGGAAAGGTGTTTCCCGGCGCTTTGTCCGTGTTTTCCCGGCTTTTCCAAAAGCGCCGTCCGTAAGTAGGAATTCCTGGCGTTTACAAAGCGCCGCGATTGGTTGTCTTTCCCGGCATTTATAGCCCCTTCACTGGCGTTTCGAAAACACCACCAAAAGTCTTGAAATTAAAAAAAATAAAAAATGTTTCCCGGCGCTTTAAAACGCTGCCAAAAGTAACAAAAATCTAAAATTTTTATTTATTTTTATTTTTACCAATAAAAGCCCTTAGGCTTCCGTTTCACATATCAATCAGTACATTATTTAATTACATCAAGCACTTGTTGCAAATAAAGGGAAAGTAAAACCAACATAATTAGAAAGTCTTGGATTTCTGTAATCTAATTTTAAGCAACATCAAGCAATTGTTTAATTACAATATAATCATTTTGTACTTGATCGAATCTTAATTTCTGGTCTGCCTTATCTGCAAATAACAAAAGTGTTGGATGCTAATTGCCACCTGCCAAAGCTTCAAAGAAAAAGAAAAAGTAACATTGAAAATGTTTTTGAGAGCAATAATAATGTAAAGGATTACAGACTAATCAATCAGCATAGCAAACCACACGTACAGAGTTATCAAAGGTTAAAAAAAAAAATACCTCTTGATCTTCATGATCTTGTCTTGATAGTCATCATGACAACTGAATGAAACTGAATATTTATTCATTGTCTTCGATCTTTTTGAATGCCAGCCAATATATAAAACGAATGTTTAATTAAGAATTACAATCCATTTCCAAAGTATGTAAAGCATGAATTATATGGTAAGTTGATATTTTAATGTTCTCTGAAACATCTGCTACAAAATTTGAACAATACAAAGTAGTAAATAAACTGAGAAATTACTTAATTATTGGTTACTGGAGAGAAGAACTTGGAGACTAGAGGGAACAGTTGGAGTTAAAAATGAACCGGCAACTGTCGAAACACAGTGCACGGTACCGATTCTTACCAGAATGGTAAATCTAGTATGTTATTGCTCGCAAATAGATACTTGGTAACTAATGTTAAACCACTCGTATGAATAATATTACAGTACCCACACACTGAGCCAATACTAACTGGTACAGATCACTAGTTATCCATCAATAGCACTCAAATTCCACCAGTATAGAAGCTATTTTAGTGAAGTACATGTAGACTGGTTTTCTTTACTAAACTTGAAAGTCAATAAAACTATTTGAGTACTTCAGTTCTATATGTTTTTTTTACTTGGAGTTACATTGTAAAACTTTTCCAAAAGGGACCTCTTTTGCATAATAACCAGCGTCTGACAAGGTAAGGGCAGTAACTTGTAATTTTAATCGATTTTCCAAAGAGGATCCACTAAGATCTGGATCACCCAATCACGATTTAGAGAAATAAAAACTAATAGAAATAAAAGATGCTGAGAATTATAGAGTAAATGTAGAGAGAAGTACCTACGAGGAGAGGACGCGTGTCCTCGTCTCTGCTAGAGGGTCTGAAAGCGACTGGGCTGGGAACAAGAAAGACGTGGAGAAATTATCCCAACAACCCGACAATGTAAAAAATGATAATTAGTTGAAAACAAAGAAAACTAGAAATTCAAGCTCAAAGAAATGATCGCATGATCAGAATAGAAAATATAACATATACCTTATAAGGGAAATGCTTCTGGACACCAAAAAAAAAAGTGTTCTCAAATATGCCCTTGAAAAGCACCCAATTGTTACTAAGTATAGCTTCTTCACTCAGCATACAGCTATTGTTACCTTCATATATGCATACTGTTGTAGAGGAAGCGGCTGAGGAGAAAAGGTTATTGAACCGTGGTACTCTGGTACCAAAGCTGGTATGGACTGGAGGGTCAAAGAAGGCAAAGTATGCAGTACATGCAACAAATGAAAACACAAAAGCATAAAGGAAAACCTTTGCTTTATGACTCGTTATTATAACAGATGAGATGGACTTCGGATCAGAGACTATGCTACTGCCCTTTTAATAATTTATTGAATCTTTCACTGCACCTGTTAAGACCAAAGTACAGGTTAAATCACTAGTTCAATTCTAAATGTGGTATTTGGTCGTACAAGGTGCAGTAGTTAGACAAATTACTGTTGAAAAAAAAATGATAGTTAATTGTGGTAATAAAAAATAGAAGTCGAAATGATATCTATATAAATCATGGAGGGGAGATGGTAATACCTGTTTTAAATCAAACTCATAGCAAGCTAGGTGGACTTTGAAATGATTTCCAATGCTTCCTGCAGATTGCATATTAAAAACAGGAGCATATGATTTTAGCAAAGGCGAATGACATGGATGACCCAAGAAAATAAATCCGAAACTAATTGCTTGCTAAACAAAAATGTTTCTTCCATATAGAAAATGAAGATGAGAAATAACCATTGTTGATAATCTTCATAACAAATGAAACATAAAATTGAACAGGCATCGTTCGTTAGATTATGAACATCCGAAATAATAAATAACCTCGGTAACAAATGATAAACACTTATCCAGACTGAAGCATCAAATAGGGACTTCCATTTTTCTGTCAGTTCTCCTTTGCCCTTCACATTTGTCTTAAAATTCAATTTTTGCTTAGTCAGGGGATCATATTACCTGAAAATTTCCTTCATTTGCATTGTTTATATTTATCCATGTTTCTTCATGATTCTACTAGTATTATAATATATATTAAATCTAAGAAAGAACTTTTGTTAGTGCTGATTGCTCAACAGATTTCTCAGTAGGCATACCTCTTAGGAAGATTGGTAATTCAAAGATTCTAGCTTTAACAGGATAGCTGGCCTGACCTCAAAGAGAGTATGAGCTGAAAATAGAAAATTAACCAACAAAATAGGAACAACAATAATAAATACAAATACAAGTAATGATTAAAAAAAACAGAGAGGATCATCTACTCCCTTACTGTTAATACTACATTCTGCATTAATATAAGCACATTGAACTTTTTACATGCACACTTAGGGTATGAAATGTGTATAAATTTAACCAAAACAAACAAACAAAAGAGATAAAAGGCAGCTCATAGATGCAAACAGCTGTTGTTACCTTCATAGATACAAAACTATTAGATATTCTTATACAAACTTGAGGATTTCAAACATAGATGCAAAACTAAAGTTGGTTAACCTCATGACCCTCCATTGAATTGTGCAATTTGTCTAAAATGTTCACAATTTTAGTTTCAATTACCCTTATTGTGCAATTAGACACAAAACTACTCATTTGAAATAGAATGCTGCATAAATTAGAGAAGAGGGAGAAAGCTCAATCCGAAACATATATACAGAAATTTAGACATGCAAATTGTTATGAGAATTGTATTCTAGAATTAGAATTATAACTCAGTATGACTAAGCACACAACTTTTGCCATCAGGTGCCCTCGTTAGAATTTGTCACACAGTTTTCACATGTAACAAAGATACACACACAGACTCTTAATTTCAATATAATTTAGATAAGCAAACCCCTTTTTTATCTAGCAATTGTTCACATAAACTACCCAACTTTACTAATTTCACAAAATTTCAAACCCTTAATTCAAACATAATTTCACAAAATTATAAATTCAAGCCCTTAATTGACATAAAGAAAGTCACAGGCATCACAATTTCCATATTTACATCTAATTAAACCTTTTTAGAAATATACATCAAGTATTTTATACCAAACCTCTTAATGGCCAGTATAGATCTCACTATTACTATATGGCATGACCACTTATGCAAATTACCTTCGTTCCAGTGCAATGACTATTTACCAGAAAAGTTTTTTTTTTTTTGAGTAAAAAGGCAAGAAATGCCCAGTTTCATTTAAGCAAAACGAAACTACATAACCAGTTTGGTAATCTCCCATCACCGCCATGTAGACAGGAATATTAACTTCAAACATCCAAAATACGACCACAGTAAACTATGTGTCGGTTTCACTGACAAAACCTGTCATTTACCAGCAAAGTAAATTTGTCGATAAAGAACAATGGTCTCTGCAAAAGTTTCCAAATCAACAAAAGATAAAATTTGCAGAGGAGATTAAAAGCAAAAAAAGCGTGATACCTGATTGCGTTGAAATTAAGCGGAGCGTCGTCGGAAATCTGAGCCATCAGATCCTTCTCCTAGGGTTTTAGAATCAGGATGGGATATCTGAGTCATCAGTAGCGTTAGTGGTGCTTGGGCTCAGAGAGAGAGACAGCGGGGTAGGGTTTGTGCTCAGTGCTCGGGCTAAGAGAGAGAGGGGGCTTTTAGGCACGGTGCTCGGTAGAGAGCGAGCGAAGAAAATGGCGGAGAGGGGCGACGCGGTTGCTCGGCTGCCCGTACAGACGGGAGGAGAGGGTTGGCACACGAGCATTTAAAAAAGGCAAAGAGGGAGAGGCGGAGAGGAGAGGTGGAGAAGAGGCGGGGAAGTAGGGGTTAGGTTTGGGTCGGGAATTTTTAGAAGCAGCAGGCAATTTTGGTGTCTCACGCGGGGAATTTTATTTTTTTTCTTTTTAATGAAAATTTTCAGCGAGAAAAGCCGGCGTGTAACTGGGCGATTGCGATATGTTGGCGTTTTCTTGGAGTGCCGGGTGGTTTAGCGCCGGCAGATGCTTATTTTGTTGTAGTGCCCGCTTGGTATTCGCTTGTGACTCGATCGGTAACAGTTCGTTCGTTAGTGGATTGAGATAAAATTAGCTCACTCGTTACATACTCGAGCGATAATTAATGAGTTTGAGTTTGGTCTGACTCAGCACGAGTCAGCTCGGTCGTTAACGAGCTATTTAATATATATAGTTTAATAGTTTAATCGGATCTGTTCACTTCATGTTGGAGATATTATGGTCTATGAATGTTATAGCCAGTGTTGTGATAATTACACTTTGATCTGTGTTTAAGTTGATTGGTAATGTTGTATGGAATATGTGTGAATTAATTACAAGCAACTAAGTTAATTTGTATGAATTTGTTTGATTTGATATGTATGAATTTATTTAGTGAATATGATTGTATGAATTTAGAATTTTTGATATATTTGTATGTATGAATTTAACTATAAATTAAATTTATAGTAGTTGATTTACTTAATTATAGTTGAATTAAGAGTATTGCTCAACAATTAGTCATATAAATATTATTTTGTTTTAGCCATAATTGATAAGATGTGTTATGAAAATTTAAGATATTGCAAGAAAGAAAATATATAAATTTATAAATATGCCATGCTAGTAACGAGCTAGTTCGGCTCGCTCGGACAAGTCACGAGTCGGTCTTGAGCAATAGTTTTAGCTCGAGACCTAAAATCAAAACTCGCTCGCTCAACTTGATACACCAACAAGCCGAGTATGAGTGTGACCTAACTCGCTCGTTAACACCTCGTTACCACCCCTATGACACACCGCAGGTCACATGGTATGCCTCTAGAATCCATTATCTCATGAGTGAGTAGTCTGTTATTTATGCCAAGATATGCAAAGATTTTCACTGTTGGTGGGATAATTAGCTGCCAGGTAAAATGGAAGGTCCATTTGATTTTTCCCCCAGACAAAACCATGTTGTAGAACGATCCAGTAGATGCTACCTCATTAACAAGGGGTGCATTGATTTTATATAAATAATGTATATTATTTTCTCTCTCTAACTCTTTGATAATAAAAATCTGAAAATAGAGACTGTCAAGAAAGAGAGAAAAACACTCTGTTAATACAAGAATGTTTTAGATCGTGAAAAACGCAAGGTTTCCGACTGGCTTCAGTTTGTGATTTCTTGCAGAACCAGTGATACTGCTGCACTCACAACAACCGCTTCCTCACGACGATTAACGGAATAATTTAACAGTTGAATATGTCGTTATCGAACCAATAAGAGAGAGTAGAGCCCGAATTAATCATCCATTCTGTACTCCAATCAAACAAGTGTCTGAGTTGAAGAAGGTGATTCGAGAAAAATGATCCTCTAACCATCCATATCCAAAGGGCTTGATTTGAGGCATTAATGGATCTAATGGCTATGATGGATTTGGAAGACAACGACTCTTGTTGCCTGTATAGCTTCCACCACCAACGGAGTAGCAGTGACCAGTTTCTTTTTTCCAAATCTACCCCTCTCATTCCACCATATCGCTTGGGTGTACAAACCAGTTGCCAATTGACTTCATACAACGCATCAAGTATACATTTTCACTTTATTACTATTGATCGTGCATTACGCGAAATCAAACAGGTTTTGTCAATATCTTACCCCTACCTTACTGATTCAAGATTATCCAAGTTAGGAAAAAGAAGTTAAATAAAAGGGTTGATGATTAAAAAGTTGGTTAAGAGAGAAAGATAATGTTTTCATTAATTAAAAAAAAAAACATTGGTTGAACCGGGCAATACAAATCTATCTATACGTATTTTGGAGACGTGGTTGAAAAAAAGAAAAATAAACCAATCCTTTGCGTGTAATTTGGGGACACAGTCGAATTAATATTTATCAAGTTGAATTTTTTTTCATAAGATTAGTAACATATTTTGCATTTTAACATTCTTTTTAAGAGAGCAATACTGGTTCCTCACAGCATTTATTATAAATATTAGAACCAAAGTACCAAACTAACTTTCTTTTAATATATTTTGGTTGTCCCTGTACATTCGTGTCCCTGCTGAATGCTGATGTAAAAAAGATGGCCTTATAATTGACATAAATTTATTAAATCACAAAATCTCTTGTGTATAATTTCTTTTATAGCAAGTGTTTGTCTGTATCATCAAAAGAATAGTATAAAAATATTGCTATTTGAGTCATAGTATACTAATTAATAATGTAAGAACTATAAGAGTACTAAAATATAGTTCAAATACAAATCGGGTGAGCTAAATTACAGTGTTAAAATCGTATGAGCCGCCACAATTAACCCTGTGATATTTGGCACTTCAAAGCCAAGGTGCACACTCAACGCTTGTTTAAATTCAAATGTACACTTATTATTTCCGTTTGTTCCTGAAATTTTGCTGATTTTTTTCCTATAGTTTCTGCGACGAGAACTAAACAGACACTTATACAATGGACTAAGCATTGAGCGAAATTGGATTAAACTGTGTACGGTCAATTTGGCAAGGAATCCGTATCATCTCAGAAGTGTAAATAATAAATCCGGACTATTCTTTTAACTTAGGATTCTGATAACAATCTCTTTACATTCATCTTTGCAAAAAATTCTACA
This sequence comes from Carex pumila, assembly GCA_033356055.1. Lineage (NCBI taxonomy): Eukaryota > Viridiplantae > Streptophyta > Magnoliopsida > Poales > Cyperaceae > Carex > Carex pumila. The sequence continues at coordinate 259,534 of JARJHM010000029.1, forward strand.
GAAACTTTCAAAACAATCACGAAGGAACACTCAATCATTAATAAACTGCTACTGTTTAACTTGAAGTATCAAAATATATATCTTGAATTTGCAAGTATTAATTCATATGTAATGATCTCTATTTATGACAAATTAAATCTGTCACACCCCAAATCCACCGGGTGCGACAGCCTGTCGCGTGTATTTATTCAAGCGTCACATATACACGCAAGGCAGTGGATCTTTTCTATGCATTACCAATATCCTCATTTGCTGTGTCCGCAAAATAAACCTGAAAATAATCGGGGAGAGGGGGTGAGAATAAATCCTCAGTGCGAATTTGCCACAGTTCAGACTATTGGACTTGCAATCAAACTCCATATCCAACAATAAAACCCAAACAATAAACAATGCAAACAGATACATATAATCATAAATAACAGAATGCCAATGCACGACAACAGTTAAATCAACCTGCAACACAGTTTACGGAATTTTCAAGATGAATTTCAAACATAACGTATATTTTGGCTTAACTCGATTCATAACTCAGTTCATTAGGGCTTGTAGCAATTACAGATGTTCTTTCGAGTTGAACCTTTATCAAACCCACATCTGTAGGGTTACTGACACCTACAGATGGCCAACCGCTGGACCCTTTATCTGACACCCATCTGCAATCGCTTGGCTTAACAGTTTATTAAGGTCTGGTTCGAATCATATAAAGAAAATCCTCTTTGGAATCATTCCAATAGTCGTAATATTCAATTGACCTTTCTAAATGCATTAACACGTAGGAGAATGCCACCGAGCCACAGACGTTACACAAGTCACCCACGACCTCAAATCACATATCATAACATATCACATATCATCACATAATCACCCTCCCTCGTCCCAACCGGTACTAGGAATATCGAGGGCCGTTCACCTAAGGCCATTTAGGATCCTGAGAATCCAAGTCAGCATACAGCCCGACTTGGCAAATTAATTGGATCCAAGTGCTTAACTTCGTAAATCCATTCACATATATATTCAAATTCAATCGTGGTGACTTTCAATCAAATCAGATCATATCAAATCAGATCATAATAGATCGACACAACCTACAACCATACCAGCATACAAATCACTCAAGTCACATCAATTCGAGTTTAATTTGATTGGGCTATGCAAATGCTTTACACAATTCAATTATGCAATCAATGATATTCAACATGACAAACGAATACACAGTTTAATTCCTGAAAATAAAGTATCAAACAAGTCCAAGAATCCCGCACCTGTTTAAGACAAGCGTACCGCTTAGCTACGGATCGGGCGTCTCGAACTGCCTCGGTAAGTCTTGCTCAACCGAGCCTACACCTATATTATACGTTTACTTGGTTTAATTCGGGTTCAGTGGTCTATACGTTTACTTAGGGTTTGTACAGTCCTAATCAATTCTTATGTTTTGGTATCGATTCTTTTTGGTTCCTTCTTTCTTATTAAAAATCTCATATAACGTGCACAATTGCATCTAGGCCCTCTAGCCATATATCATTTCACTTTGGTAACCATCAATCACCGTTTCACTACTTTGGTTCTCGGATCAATTCAATTTACCGATTGGTTAAACCCTAATTTGGTCAAAACCTCAATTTAACCGTTAAACGTTCTAAAAATTCAAGATCAGGAAGCAACCCTACCGACTACAAGTCTAATTGGTCGGGTTAAACAAATCAAATCACGATTATGCCAACTTTCAGTTTTGGCACGAAATCCTAGAAATCAGATTTCACAAATCGGAAGGAAATCGGGAAAATATTGGCAAATAAATAAGCAAGGAGTGTAGAGGAACTAGTCCTCGAGCAATTCGAACACAAATCTCGAGTTTAAGACGAGAATCTAAGAAATCGAGAAAATTCAAGGTTTCGAAAGAAAGAAAGAGAGAAAGAAATACCAAATAGGAGAGTTCGGAGAGATCCTCAGCTGCTCACTCAGTTCCAAACTCGATTTCTCGCAACAATCGAAAGTCTGAAAGAAACGAAAACTCACACGCTCTTTTTTTCTTCTCTCTTGGCGAAAATCACTTAAAAATGGTGAAAATAACGAAGTGGGAGAGAGAGAAGGTTTGATTTGAGTTTTAGGGCAAAAATCACCCTGAGTGCGGATTAACCAATCCGCACTGTGGGTTACCTAACCCGCACTCAGCACTTAGTCCGTTTTCAGAACATGAAATTTAACACAGAAACAACCCGCAGTGCGGGTTGCTTAACCCGCAGTGGGAACTTAGTAAATTCTTGATAGAATTTCAGAAAAAGTCTAACACAAAAATAATCCGCAGTGCGGGTTACCTAACCCGCAGTCGGGACTTAGAAAACTTCAATAGAAATTCAGGAAAAATCCGAGCGTAGTGCGGATAAATCCTACCCGCAGTGCGGGTTAACCAATCCGCACTCAATACTTAGCCAATTTTCAGGAAATTCAGTTCAACACATGATTTCATGAGTGCGGGTTAACCAACCCACAGTGCGGGTTAACCAATCCGCACTCAGCCTATAAAATCTCAAAATTCTCGAAATTTCAACGGGGTTTCGATTCATACTTAATTTACTTATTTAGAGGAACCTTAATTAAGGTTTTAAACTTCTATTTTGTTAGCATGATTTATCTATTCTTGCCTTTAAATCATTAAGAATTAATTATAAAAATTTCGTAATGTAACATTCTTCCCCCCTTAAAAATAGATTTCGTCCTCGAAATTAAAAATCATAATAGAAAATAGTATCTTCTTTCATCTAAAATAGTTAGACCAAAAATTAAGATGCATAGTTTAACCAATTTAATTAATTATATAAATTCACCACGCTTCCGCTGCGCTACTCTGATTGTAATATTTTGTACGAAAATTTCATCAAGAACTTTCAAAATAATTACTAATGATTGCCATTCGACAAGAATTATGATTTCATTCACAAATTATTTAGCTGGTACCCCAACATTAAGATTATTCTAGAATAATTATTATTACAAGTTTATCACAATTATAAAACAATATAATATATTGCGTACACACGATAACAAATTCATATCACTCTCATAATTGTTTGGCGCCTCTTTACTTAAAAATTTCAGAAGGATTATACATTTTAATTTACTTGTGTCGCTAAACCTTTATGCGTAACTATACTAGAACACTATATTTTTCTAACAACGTTTACCATATATGTTCGTACGAAATATCACTAAATGATTTAGCTAGATATTCTTAATAGATGTTTATTTAGAATAATTCACAGTCACAATATCTTAGTACTATAACTATCATGATAATTTATATGTTAGAGCTTGAATTATATTTTCAAAGTGTTACTATTATATCTTAAACTCTTCTTTTATATATGTACATGAGGGTGTTAAAAATATAATACCCTATTCGACTTCCATTAAGATATGTCGTTAATAAACAAAGGAATTTCGTAAACGATAATAAAGACTCGATCGAATCTCAGTGATCTTAATACTGGTCTTTACATTTTTAAAGTAATTACAAACCATAAGTATATATTAGTGTACATATGCAATACTCTTAACCCATAAGGCACCTACATGCAACGACTCCATTAAATTAATTGGTGCACCATTAGTACGTAATAACAGGAAATGCAACAACTCCATAAACCAAGAAAGCCCTAAAATAAATCATATTTAACCAACAAAACTATTGATGCATATGCAATAATCTTATAAAGATTACCTACTAATTATTTCCAATGAATTAAAAGAAATTTTCTAATAATATTTAAATATGTAAAGTTTGAAGTAAATCAATTCAATTCATTTTTACTGTCCAAAACAATATATGTTATGTCCTCGAGTGAATTCCTTTTACTATTAGTTTTGTAACAATTAACATTTTGCTAATGCCATAACAATATCAAAACTATCAATATTCTTTTCTCGAAACATGACAAGTTCACTTAACTTTTATTAACTTTTTCTACCTCAATTTTTTTTTCTTAACAATATAAAAATTTCGTAATGTAACAAAATCAATCCATCAATTACCGCACAATTTTTTTTTATATTTCATTCCAGCATAATTGGAGACCATTAAATAAATAATCTCCTCACCCAATGATAAATACTTGTCGGTTATCACCGCACAAAATTTTCTTTTTTTTGGTGTCGTCCCTGCACAAATGAGGACCATTAAATAAACAATCCCCATGATAAATACTACTCCAACATTATGATAAATACTTATTAGAAATAATGATAAATATTTTCTTGAATATCAATAAACAGATAAACATTTATTTCTAAATATAATTGCAACTTTCAATAAAACATCTAGATTAGATGAATATTTTATATTACATGGATAAATACTTGACGATACAAAAATGAATACTTTATTCTTGAACTTGTCAATAAATAATATTTAATTAAATCAATGTATTATCATGTCAAAGATAATGATAAATACTTCTCATAAACAATGATAAATATTTTCTTGAACTTTGTTCTCGGACTTGTCAATAAGTAATGTTTAATCAAATCAATGTATCATTATGTCAGATACAATAATAAATACTTCTCAGAAACAATGATAAATACTTTTTTGAATTTTGTTTTTTAACTTGTCAATAAGTAATGTTTAATCAAATTAATGTATCTTCATTTCAGAAACAATAATAAATGTTTTCTTGAGCATCAATAAACAAATAAACATTTATTAGCGGAGATTATTATTAGAGGACAGTGTAATTAATGCAGGGATTGTTATTAAAAGACAGTATAATAAATGCGATGATTGTTTTACATGATAGTATAATTTAATGCAATGACAAATAAAAATTATTAGCGAGATAAATGGGGTGATAAATGATAGTTTAAGAAAGTTAATATTGAGAAAGAGAGATCAAGAATAAATGAGAAGACAGAAATGAAGAGAATGATATAATTATTCTTTAACTTAATTTGAATTTCAAAATAAAACTCTTACAGTTTTAATAAACACTGAATTGAATTGAGTTAGACCCGATTAGAATTAATTTAGACGGTCCATTTTTAAAATTGCACATCGGATGTCCCTTTTTCATTCTCGATCTGGGTAGTTCGATCCAACTCAAACTAACACGGAGAACTATTACTAATCAGAAGTCAGAACCCTTCACTCCTGATCTAATATATATACATCTGAACATCAAACCTGTCTTGGGGAATAACCGGAATATGAATGGTACTATGCAGAGTGGGCCCCTCTATTTCGTTTTTTTGTGGCATGCATGTAGGGGTGTAAATGGATCGGATATTATCCGATTTCGTACCGATCTGAATGCGGTAAATTACTTAAATTATCCGATATGTAACTGTATTTTAGACTATTTGTATCTGTATCTGTATTAAAAAAATTCTAACGGATAAGAATACGGTAAGATTTTTAACTATCTGTAATTATCCGTATCTGATTGTTTATACTCGTAAACCACAACAAATGTACTTTATGTTCTTAAATTGATTTATTAAATTGTATATTAATTGTTACATTACAAAAAATTTATAATTAATTCTTAATGATTTAAAGGCAAGAATAGATAAATCATGCTAACAAAATAGAAGTTTAAAACCTTAATTAAGGTTCCTCTAAATAAGTAAATTAAGTATGAATCGAAATCCCGTTGAAATTTCGAGAATTTTGAGATTTTATAGGCTGAGTGCGGATTGGTTAACCTGCACTGCGGGTTGGTTAACCCGCACTCATGAAATCATGTGTTCAACTGAATTTCCTGAAAATTGGCTAAGTATTGAGTGCGGATTGGTTAACCCGCACTGCGGGTAGGATTTATCCGCACTACGCTCGGATTTGTCCTGAATTTCTATTGAAGTTTTCTAAGTCCCGACTGCGGGTTAGGTAACCCGTACTGCGGATTATTTTTGTGTTAGACTTTTTCTGAAATTCTATCAAGAATTTACTAAGTTCCCACTACGAGTTAAGCAACCCGCACTGCGGGTTGTTTCTGTGTTAAATTTCATGTTCTGAAAACGGACTAAGTGCTGAGTGCGGGTTAGGTAACCCGCAGTGCGGATTGGTTAATCCGCACTCAGGGTGATTTTTGCCCTAAACTCAAATCAAACCTTCTCTCTCTCCCACTTCGTTATTTTCACCATTTTTAAGTGATTTTCGCCAAGAGAGAAGAAAAAAAGAGCGTGTGAGTTTCTGTTTCTTTCAGACTTTCGATTGTTGCGAGAAATCGAGTTTGGAACTGAGTGAGCAGCTGAGGATCTCTCCGAACTCTCCTATTTGGTATTTCTTTCTCTCTTTCTTTCTTTCGAAACCTCAAATTTTCTCGATTTCTTAGATTCTCGTCTTAAACTCGAGATTTGTGTTCGAATTGCTCGAGGACTAGTTCCTCTACACTCCTTGCTTATTTATTTGCCAATATTTTCCCGATTTCCTTCCGATTTGTGAAATCTGATTTCTAGGGCTTCGTGCCAAAACTGAAAGTTGGCATAATCGTGATTTGATTTGTTTAACCCGACCAATTAGACTTGTAGTCGGTAGGGTTGCTTCCTGATCTTGAATTTTTAGAACGTTTAACGGTTAAATTGAGGTTTTGACCAAATTAGGGTTTAACCAATCGGTAAATTGAATTGATCCGAGAACCAAAGTAGTGAAACGGTGATTGATGGTTACCAAAGCGAAATGGTATATGGCTAGAGGGCCTAGATGCAATTGTGCACGTTATATGAGATTTTTAATAAGAAAGAAGGAACCAAAAAGAATCGATACCAAAACATAAGAATTGATTAGGACTGTACAAACCCTAAGTAAACGTATAGACCACTGAACCCGAATTAAACCAAGTAAACGTATAATATAGGTGTAGGCTCGGTTGAGCAAGACTTACCGAGGCAGTTCGAGACGCCCGATCCGTAGCTAAGCAGTACGCTCGTCTTAAACAGGTGCGGGATTCTTGGACTTGTTTGATACTTTATTTTCAGGAATTAAACTGTGTATTCGTTTGTCATGTTGAATATCATTGATTGCATAATTGAATTGTGTAAAGCATTTGCATAGCCCAATCAAATTAAACTCGAATTGATGTGACTTGAGTGATTTGCATGCTGGTATGGTTGTAGGTTGTGTCGATCTATTATGATCTGATTTGATTGAAAGTCACCACGATTGGATTTGGATATATATGTGAATGGATTTACGAAGTTAAGCACTTGGATCCAATTAATTTGCCAAGTCGGGCTGTATGCTGACTTGGATTCCCAGGATCCTAAATGGCCTTAGGTGAACGGCCCTCGATATTCCCAGTACCGGTTGGGACGAGGGAGGGTGATTATGTGATGATATGTGATATGTTATGATATGTGATTTGAGGTCGTGGGTGACTTGTGTAACGTCTGTGGCTCGGTGGCATTCTCCTACGTGTTAATGCATTTGGAAAGGTCAATTGAATATTACGACTATTGGAATGATTCCAAAGAGGATTTTCTTTATATGATTCGAACCAGACCTTAATAAACTGTTAAGCCAAGCGATTGCAGATGGGTGTCAGATAAAGGGTCCAGCGGTTGGTCATCTGTAGGTGTCAGTAACCCTACAGATGTGGGTTTGATAAAGGTTTAGCTCGAAAGAACATCTGTAATTGCTACAAGCCCTAATGAACTGAGTTATGAATCGAGTTAAGCCAAAATATACGTTGTGTTTGAAATTCATCTTGGAAATTCCGTAAACTGTGTTGCAGGTTGATTTAACTGTTGTCGTGCATTGGCATTCTGTTATTTATGATTATATGTATCTGTTTGCATTGTTTATTGTTTGGGTTTCATTGTTGAATATGGAGTTTGATTGCAAGTCCAATAGTCTGAACTGTGGCAAATTCGCACTGAGGATTTATTCTCACCCCCTCTCCCCGATTATTTTCAGGTTTATTTTCCGGACACAGCAAATGAGGATATTGGTAATGCATATAAAAGATTCACTGCCTTGCGTGTATATGTGACGCTTGAATAAATACACGCGGCAGGCTGTCGCACCCGGTGGATTTGGGGTGTGACATTAGTATTAATGATTTATTATACTGCATGTACATATATATTCTGATAAATAATATAATACCATGACATAATTAGTGACCAATATTTTGATAATATGATATATATTTTGTAAATTAAAAAATACTAGATCTAATTATGAATGAAAAATTATGTTAAATATTATTCTTTACTAGAATATACATTAGTAATTTATCTATAATTATATTCATATTTTATATGTATTCGTCCGATATATGATCTGTATCTATAGTGTTTAATATCCGATCTGTATCTGTATCCGAGACTATCTGTATTCGTATCCATGTCCGAAAAATTATTACGGAGAATGATACAATTTGATTACTATTCGATCTGTATCTAATCGTTTACACCCCTACGTGCATGATACTTCAATGGATCTGAACTCGTTCCGTGCACCGGTGTGGTTCGTAAAAGAACTGATTATTTGTTTTCAGTTTTTTACAATCCTCTAAAAGAATGGAAACAAAAAAAATCAGTTATTTCTATAAAATTGAAACATAGATATATTTCATCTAATATCAAATATTATTTTTAAATAATTTCTTAAATAAAAAATTCTACACAGAATGTGTGCGGAATTCAGCTACTGCTGCACTAAAAGTGTGATTGGGTCGGAATTCGACACCAAATCAGGTTGAAAGTGAAAATCTTTTTTATTTGAACCTAAAAAATATGGGGAAAAAAATATAATAAATGTGAATTAGTCCTTGCTTAATGTTACTATATCTTCAATTTTTTTTTTGTAAGTTTTTTGAAAAAAAAAAATGTGTTCCGCATTGTTTGCGAATTATATTTAATTTTACAAAGAAATGATCTATGTAAATAATTATTCTCTAGTATTACTGTTACAGATTGTATGTTTTGTTGTTTTAATCATTATGATTAAATACAAATCATTTGCATGTTAGTTTTTCTTATAGATATCTTTATTACAAATAGAAATTTTTACTTATTTGTTGATTCTCACATGACTGGTTGTTGTCCATTAATGAATTGTAAAGGGACTATTGGTTCTGAAGTTGTAACATTTTATTTTTTTGGAAATAGAAAGACGCATCAAGTAGTTGCGAGGGAATGAACTCTGTTGTTTTTTCAAATCTAACCGTTCAAATTTGTTGAGATTTGTGTATAAAAATGTTTCTTTATAGAAATACGTGAATATAAATTTTTGAACGGTTAGATTCAGAAAAGTAGCAGATTTGTATCCGAGTCTCAGGAGACATTTGAAACCCGAAATCTCATAACTAGTTTGCATGATTTTTGTTATTCTCTCTCGTTTTGCTACTTCTTTTGGTTTGTGAACTTATTTTAGTTTGTCTTATTGCCTTTTGCTCTATTGAGTTGCAAATTAAGCAAAACATATTCATATTCTCAGGTTTGTGGACTAGTATTTTTTTGTGCTTTGAGATTTGTACCAAATTTAAAGAACAATCTCAGCTGTCCTTTGCAATTGTACTCAGTCAGGTAACATGAGGGAATGTGAATTCTGTAGGTTGCCTGTAAGGACAACAACAGTGATATAACAACTGAATAATGTTTTAATCCTTTTATTCACAATTCTATCATATTTTTTTTATTATAGCTATAAATGCTAAATCTATGCATATTGTTCGAAACTTCCTTCCTATAATTTTTCATTCATTCACTTGTATAAGGTGTTTTAACTCTTTAGGTTTAAAAAAATAATCAAATTTAACACGAGACTTAACAACTAGTAAAAAATATATATATATTCGAAAGTAAATTCCAGAGGTAAATTGTGGGCTTTAATTCGTGGGCCATGAAAACGGATTTAATTTGTATGCTGAGCTAATCTTAAAATATATATATATATATATATATATATATATAGAATATATTACAACTAACAATTAAGAAAATAAAGGAGGTTCAAATGCCTCCGTTTTTTGTGTCTCTATTTTTAAAAACTTTAATTATTTTAAATGTAAAACTTTAAAGTTAAAATAAAACTGTTCGATATAATCTACATCATTTTATCTATGCACGTGTAAAAAATTATGACATTTTAATTTTATTTTAATTGTCATCAAGAGTTTGTAAAAAACACACTAATGTGGATGATTTCTAGACGTTGATTTTTGAAATTATTGATTTACATAAAAACAAAATTGAAATGTGATATTTTTTTATGAACACAGAGAGAAAATCACATCTAACTATTTTATTTTAACTTTTAAGTTTTAAATTTTGAGTTATTAAAGTTTTAAAAAATAGAGATATTTGTATCCTTTTTATGTGAATTATATTTGCTATAATTCACTTGAATCTTCCTCTCAAATAAACACTCTATAACGAGGGAAATAAATCTGCTACGATCCTAAGGGATTGTAGGGTCCTACATTCCAAATCCAACTTTTTATTTGTTTTGAGATTCATGCATAAAAAAATAACTTTTATGAAAATTTGTAATACTTAAAACAATTAAAGGTTGGATTTGGAATCATAGGATCCTACAATTCCTTCTAGGATCGTAGCAGATTTATTTCCCTGTAACGAGATGCTTCTATTTGTGTTTGGATGCAGCAAGAGTAGCACCTAAGAATAGCTCTATTTTTATGAGTTATTCAATATTTAGATGAAGTAAGAATATCACTAACTCACTATTCGTTATTTGTCTTATACGAGTTAATTCACTATTTTACTAATCCAATAAAAAATTAAATTAGTTACTATTCTCAAATTTAAAATTAGCTCTATTCTTGCTCTATTTTTTGTTTCATCCAAACATATCCGAAGTGTTTTTCTACCGAGGAAGGATATGTTTATATATATTATAATTATTCACGAGAAGTGTGTTTTTCTTTTTACTAAAGAAGGTCATGTTTCTGCTTCCAGCAATTCAACACTTGCTTTCAGAGTACAACCTCTGATAAGGAGCGCAGGCAAAATAATAAGTAGGATGAGACATAATTTTATACTTTTTCAAATATCAAGTATATTTTTCTAATTTTTTTGAAAAATTATAGAAATAGAAACATATTTTTAGGAACAAAATTTATAATTTTTGAAGTTTAAATATATTATTATATATTTTTTGAAAATAATAATAAATTAAAAGTATATTTAAAAAAAATTAGTCAAAAATTAATAAGTGTTCAACCCCTGACTCCACACAAATTTAGATCCCGTGAAGTACCCAATCTTTGAGTTTTAAATCGGGACCGTCCGATTCGAATCCAAAATGATCTATCCGAAGTGGAGTACACATATCTCGATACATGAATTCAAATTCCGAAACAATCCCAATCGATGGATTCGAATTGAATGGTCTCGATCAAAAACTCAAAGATTGGATTACTTTAGGGGATCCGGACCCGACCCCACACTCTGCCTCTAACTCAAGAAAAAATTAATTGGCGAATAAAAACTCACCACTATCAATGTGCTGACACTCCATATGGAATCTCATTTTAACTCGTAATCTTACAATCTTTCACTGAGGTTAGCAATCAAAGATATTTAGTTTGGATTAAAATTTCATAATATTTAAACGAGTGAATTTACGGATATAAATTAGTACTATATTATGTACAAAATAATATTTAAACTATGCATGGATTGAGGCTACTAATATTTAAACTATGCATGGATTGAGGCTACTAATATTTAAACTATGCATGGAGTGAATTTAGATAATTAGGCTTTACTTTCAGTAATAGATTACGGTAGTTAAGTCAATTCATGCAGTACCAGTATGTAATGAACTCTTTAAATTTCAATATATGTCTAAGTGTTTCAAATCAAAGAAAAAAAAAAAAATGTGGGCGACGAATGTGTGTTTTAATTAACTTGGAAACGGTTGCCGAATCTCTTTATCTGTTAGTCTGGCTGTCAGTTAGTCCCACAAAGGACACGACTTTTTGCCACACACTTTATCCGTTAGTTTTGTCTTTTTTTTGGCTTGAAATCTGTTAGTTCAACCTGCCAAACAAGGCACCGCACGTACAAAATATTTGGACTACATACGTAGGATTTACCTTCCCAATGTTTCCTGTTTCATAGCTTGCTTTTTAATTTTTTAAAACCTTCACAGGTATAATTTTTATTAATTAAAACGTAAAATACATCTATCATTTTACATTCAAAATATTATTCAAACTACATCAGTATCTGTTAGTTTCATAGCCTGCTTTATTTATTAGATTTGCGAGAGGAAAATATATCTTTATAAGGGGCAAATGAATGTAACTTTTCGCCTACGGGACTGGAACATGCAAAAAATATGGAGAGAGAGAGAGAGAGCGATTAAGCTCAAATTGTTTGTTCTTAGACTTAGGAACAAATGACTCGGTTGTTCAATTTATGAAGTTCAAACGGTCGATCCAAACTGTTAGATGTTTAATCCATATTAAAATGTGTTTGGAGACAAAATTTTATAGTTTTTGAAATTTTTTTACTATTTATTAAAATGGTTTAAAAATCTTTGTTTTTGTTAAAATTCTGCACCATAAAAAAACATCGACTTTCAAATCATCTTAATAAATAAGAAAAAATTCCAAAATATATAAAATTTTGTCTCCAAGCACATTTTAATATAGATTAAACATCTAACCGTTTGAATCGGCCATTTGAATTTTGAAAATTGGAGAACCAAGTCGTTTGTTCCTGAGTCTAGGAACAAATGATTTGAGCTTAGCCATTCTCTCTCTCTACATATATATATTCCCAGGTTTCTCTTCTAAAAAAAATAATTTCTTATTTTCAATGGAAATAAATGTGTTGGGGTTGTTCGGCAACAAAGGATTAGATCTTCTTAAGACTTAATCCCACTTTAGCTTATTTAGTCACTTAATCATACCGAACACCGGTTTCTTAGCGCGGATTAAGATCAACTTCTTTAATCTCATTTAGTCCGAATTTTAATCTTTTGCCCGAACCTTAAGACATCTCTATTCCTCCCTTTAACTTCTTTACCTTTCACCTACGAATTAAAGACAACCGAACATTGATTCCTTAAAGCTCCTTAAGCTCTTAATCCCTTGTTGCCAAACAGTCCGCTGTTATCATGTTATTTTGATTTCACGTGTTTAAACTTTTCCAAACGCAAATCTCAATGAATTAAGTTTTTTATGTACGAATTTCAATAAATAAATAGTTGAAATCGAAATAACAGTTCCTGTTATTCCTTGAGAATAGCAGCATATTTATTTCCATTTTCAAAACTTCAATGCTTGATCTGTTAGACAATCTAAATACAGCATTTGAACTGAATGACACAGAGCTAGGGGTGTTCAAACGGTCGGTTCGGTTTAAACCGAACTAAAATAATCAAACCGAACTTAAAACCGAAGTTTGAAAATCCAACCGAACCGACCGAACTAAAATAGCAAACCGAATTAAAACCGAACCATTTAAACCGATTTAAACTTCGGTTTGTTCGGTTGAACTGAACTTTCTCAAAAATCAAAACTCAATACATCTATAATACTCAATTTAAACTTTGATTTTGATTAATGAACCAATTAAATTTCGGTTTTGATTAATGAACCAAAATAATACTAGAAGTCTTGACCCTATCAATAAAATCGGTCGGTTCGGTTTAACCGGTTTTGAGAAATCAAAACCAAACCGAACCATTTAAACTGAACTAAGTCAGAAAATCAACCGAACCGAACCGAACTAATTCAACCGAACAACCGAACCATTTAAACCGAATTTTACCGGTTCGATTCAAAACCAAATAAACCGAACCATTTGAACACCCCTACACAGAGCATTTAAGTTGAATAATAAAGTACATAGACTTAATAAACAAAATATTAAACTTGAATAACGAAAGCGCAAATACTGATTACCGATTACACTGGAATAGAACTGGGTGATTCCTAAGTTCACTATATTTCTTTTATATTTCTTTGTGAACTCAATTCCAAAATTAATTGGATTGACTTTAAATAACGAATTCAAATAATTGAAATCCGTCCACTTCACAAGTGAAGTATCTATAGTCAAAGTTCTAAATAGCGTTTATCGCGTCATAGCGGGAAACCGAAAAAAAAGTTATAGCGAAAGTTGTGCCACATAGTGTTTTTTTTATATAAAAATTATATCATATATTTATACTAAATATCAACATTATCTAAGTCTCATATAACAATAAATAATATCAAATTGATTAAAAAATTATAATATTCATATTGAATCAATACAGAGTCCAAATTATGACTCAAAATATCCATAGTAATACTAATATCATAAATTATCAATCTTTTTCTATTCAAAATATATTCAGCGATATGACATAATCTATATTTTTTCTATTTAAATTTCAAAATAACCTAGACATCATGGCATAATTAATTATCTTAACCTGTTCAAAATATTCAAACTACTATATAGTAAGTATCATTTTGTTACTTCAAGAAATATCTTAATATATTCAATTTGAGCCTTTATTTAAAGTCCATATAAATTGAAAATAAAAAAAAACCTCATGTTGCATAGCGCGTTGTAGTTTCCTTATTTGATTTCGTTTGATGGATCTTTCATTTAATAATTAATATTTTACATATAAAACTTAGTACATCAATTGCAAAAAAAAAAAAAATCACTGTTAAAATCCAATCTGAGTCTTTATTTAAAACCCATATAAATTGAAAAGAAAAAAAAATAGCTCATGTTGCATAGCGCGCGCTATTTGTGCTACACGCAATGCGCTGTAGCGGACCGTTATTACCGCTATAGCGCCCGTAGCTCAAATAGCGCGTTTTGATACCATAACATAGCATTTAGGGTCCAAAAACGCTACAGCGCGCTATTTAGAACACTAATCTATACACAAAAAATTAAAATTTTCGAATTAATTTTGTATAAAATCAAGTGGTAAAAAAACGTTCAAAAATGAATGTATTAAAATTAATTTGATAAACTTTCTAGTTTTGACCGCTTGACTTTATATTAAATTAATTCGAAAGTTTAATTTTTTTTCATTTAGATTCATCATTCGTAAGTTATACGGGTTTTAACGTTTAGATTCGTCATTTAAAGTTAATCCGATAGATTTTAGAGTTGCGTTCATAAAGAGCCTTGGTGAACTTAAGAACACCTAGTTCTACTCATTGTGAGTATGTTTGTTTGCAATAATAGAATAGCTAGAATAACAAAATCGACATTTGTCTTATTAGAATAGCTTGTTCCACCTTTTTGTGAGAATAATTTGTTATAATAAAACAAACAAGTTTGATTATCTATTCTGGCTATTCAAATTCAACTAAACACCAAATGGCTTGTTCTGAATAGTTTCTTCTCAAGAATAGCCTATTCTCATTGCAACCAAACATATACTATACCATCGTTATAAAAACGTCAGTTTAGGCCGATTAATCGCCTAATTAGTCGTTAGCAGTGACCAAATTGTCAAGGAATTTCCCTATTAATCGACCCATTATGGCCGATTATTCTCTATTACTCTCGATTAATTGCCTGACAGTACCCTGTTTGTCCGACAAGCGCATATTGTTATTTGCAACACTACCCTATACTGATACTAAAACATGACATTTACTATTCATGTTTAATATTTTTATTATTGGCTGTGATTGCTTTGTTTTATTAATTATTCATATCAAGTGCATTATTATTCAATTTTTTTGTTTTGTTTTTCATATTGATTATTTTATAATTCAGTTAAATCGAATGATGATACCTACGTTTAACATCTATAATGCAGGAGATTGCTAGACAGTGAGTTGACCGGGATATTCATGGATGGATAAATATATCTACTAATTATATCATTGCGCTTAATTTACTAAACTTTTACTAGATTATAAAATAATTACATTAAAAGAAAAACAACTAACTCTTTGTCGTCTTTAAATGTTCAAAAACTCACCACATGGGAGCATGATAAAATCCCATAAATATGTACATTATTTACACCAACTCCATAACCACCTTGCTCTTAAACCTATTGCTGCGAATTCGGATCCCCTAAAGTAACTCAAAATTTGAGTTTGGATCTGGATCATCCGATCTGTTTGGAACGATTATTAAAAGGATAACGTGTATTTCATCTCGGATTGAATTGATGATCGAACGGCCCAGATGCAATCTTAAAATTTGGGTTACAGGATCCGCACCCGTTTGTTGCTGGGGTTTTGGGTAGAGGAAAAAAGTGGGCTCCATGAAAACCACCTAAAAGTTCGCTTTTCGGTTGTCTTTTTTTTTTTCCCTTTCAAAAACCCAAGTACATATTGTATAATATTCCACACATATCACCAGTTCAGCACACCGCTTGACCTTTGGGAATTCATGTCGCCTAAAGTAACACAAATTTTGATTTTAGATGTGGGACGTCAGATCTATTTTGGCACGAATTTTGAAGGGGATCTTCATTCCACTACTGATCGGACGGTTCGGATATACCAGATATAAACACCAAAACTTGGGTTACTTTAGTGGTTTGACACGCTTGATTTCGGAGAATCTCATCTCTTTTTATCTATCGTAGTCAAAGAGGAATTATAATAAGAAAAAAAGGAAAAAATTAACAAAGCAAAGAGCATGTAGGAAGTAGAAGCATGTATTGATATGATACGGGTCAAATCTCCGATCAGTGATGAAAAATAATGATGGCGATTGGCGCGCTCTCTCTCCTCGCCTCTCCCACCACTCTCGTCTCTTCCCCGCAAAACGCGGACCGAAGAGAAAAAACGAAATTATTTAAACCCAAACCCGTTAACGTTCAACGTACGCCTGCAGTAGGTCCCACGTGTCTTCACCCCCTTGGTCGCCATCCCCTCTGGGCCCCACCGCTCTATGCGCAGCGCATAGCGGGGTGGGGTCGAGCTGGATTGTTCACGCCTCATGACGTGGCAGTGGGGCGACAAATGATATGGCCCCCTCTCGATAGCCGAGTCGGTGTCTATTCTCTCTATCTTCGCGTCTTTTCGTCTCGCTTTCTCTCTCTCCCCTCTCCTCTCTGCCCTTGCCAGATTCTCGTATAGATCGACGCTCAATCCGGTCTCCAGGTTGCTTCAAGTGGCGCGAAATCGAACAAGGAAGAGGGTTTTGTACCTGATTTGCTGATTTGGGGTTTAAGGTAGTCAGGTACGTGCTTTTTTCGGGATTTAATCTTCTTCCAGTTTAATGTATTTTTTGTGTAATTTTTGGTTCTTATTAGCCAGTATTGGTCGATTAAGGTGAAGTTTTGAGCTTTGGAGTTTACCAGCTTCGTTGATTTGGTTGTATTGGTATAAATTAGAGATAGAAAGGGTTATTGAGCTTTGAGTTTCCATTTGAGCTTGGTTGCTCTGTAATTGTGCTGAAATTGGAGCAATTTAATCTCAGATAGTGAAAAGGGTTTATTCAGTGTCAATGTAAGTTGTACCAGTGGTATTTACAGGACTGCAATTGTAGATTGTTTGATCACTTCATATTAGATCAGGTATAATACACTGCAGTGTGTTCCCCATTAGCTTTTATAAGATGGATTACATTTCAAATCACTAGCAAATATGAAATCCCTGTAGGACATAGGAGCACAAATTGCTCCACCTAATAACTTTTATGTCGATTGCACAAATAAAAGGTGGTTTTGCAAGAAGATTTACTGTTCTAGTTTTTCATTTTCCTAGTTTCAAGCTCCAAAGATGAGTGAGGAGAGCCCTTCAGGGGAGAATATCAATGGAAACAACTCCATTGTCAAACGAAAGAGGAAGAAAACAGTATCCATGGTGGATCTATCCATTAGGAAGGAGGGAAGTTCGGTAACTTCTAACTATTTGCATAATAGCTCCTCTGCCAGCAAGAGGCTGAAGAAAGATACAGAGGAGTCTCTGTTCCGTGATCGGGTAAAAGGAGAAGATGGGGTGAGTTGTTTTAATCTTCTCTTGGCACAGATTTGTCAAGTGCATTACAGCTTACCAAATTTCTTTTCTGACAAGGTTTTGGGCGGGTTTTCACATGAAGGTTTGTGAAAATCCCCCTTTAAAGCCTATATTAATATGTTAATTTGGAAATAGATCCTTTCGTGTCTTGAACAATGGAACAAAGAAAAGTCGGTTGCCATTATTGACAAGGATAATTTGTGTGAAAATTTTCAATTAAATTAGCATTGTTTGGAGAACCAAAAAGAAAATTTTGCATGAGTTCACATTTTAATTTGTTTTTCTTTCTTTCTGATTTCTATGATATTTTTGTATGAAGTACTACTATGAGTGTGAAGAGTGCAATGTTGGGGGTGATCTGCTCTGTTGTGATAGCTGTCCCCGCACCTACCACCTGGATTGTCTAAATCCACCGCTTGAGGTGATGGTTCAAAATTTTAGAGCTTTTTGTTTTGTTTTGTTGTTTTTGCTTGAATCTATATGACTTAATTATTTTTTTTGTTTTTTTTATTAAATGAAGAATGCTCCGGAGGGAAAATGGCATTGTCCAAGGTGCACTGAAGACAAAGGCTTTGTTTACTCCAGACGTGCGAGGACAAAAAGAGTTATGAAGAAAACTGTACCTGAGAAGTTAACTATACCCGATAATACCAAGTCCAATAAGAAAGAGAAGGCTCCTTCAATACATGATGGTTCACCTGATGTGCCGAAGCCGAGCTCTTCTCGTCGCCCCATTTTGGTACGGCTTAAAAGGGGGTCTAATACTCTCAAATTGGGATCCTCTGACAAGTCCGAGGAGAAAAAAACTGTTAAATCAGAGAGCATTGATAGCGCAATGAGAAAGAAGTCAAAAGAGGATGATGACAAGGGTTCTGACAAGAAATCAACAGGGAATGATAAAAGGGGTTCTGACAAAAAGAAGTTGTCGAAGCTAAAGAAGTCTAAGTTGGTTTATAATAGTGACGGGTCAAATGAAGAAGCAAGCTCGACTTCGGATTATAGCGCGTCCCGTCCTAGGAAGAGACAAAATGATCAACGTGAATCTTCAAGGAGTTTCAAGAAAGAGAAAAAGAAGACAGGACATTCTAGTAAAAAGAAGCAAGAGGTAGCTATCTATATGTTTATTTATTACTTTTATGTACTTTTTGATGCATCTTTTGACTTGTTGGAAATTGAGATACTTGGGACTCTTTTTTAGATTGTTGCTGAGTTTGTATCTCCTGCAATAGAAGGGCTTGATGAGCAAGGTTTGGTGGGTATTGAAGCACCATTAGACAGTGTACTTCAGGTACTTGACCATTTTTATATCGGTAATCGTTTGTTATTTTCAACTTATCTGGGTATCTGAAGTATATACGGTCTTGTTTTTTTTTAATGTACTATATTTCAAATATTTGTTTTCTTTAGGTTGACCGTGTCCATGGTTGCCGGCTGAAGTGTGATGGCACCATCTCTGAGCCTAAATCAGAACAATCTCTTAAAGAATGTGAGGACAGCAATTCTTCCCCAAAAGCTAGCAACCCAACCAATGATAAACCCAAAGAAGACGCCAAAAAAGATACATATGAGTTTCTCATCAAATGGGTTGGCAAATCGAATATCCACAACACGTGGGTGTCAGAGTCACAGCTTAAAGCTATTGCAAGAAGAAAACTGGAGAACTACCGAGCAAAGCATGGTTATGCTCTGATCAACATATGCAAGGAACAATGGACCAAGCCACACCGCATTCTCTCTCTTCGGTCTGGCACAGAAAATCAAGAGGAAGTGCTGGTCAAGTGGTGTGGCCTGACCTACGATGAGTGCACATGGGAAAGTATAAACGAACCTGTTATAAAAGACTCTTCCCACTTGATTGATCAATTCAGAACTTTTGAATCTGATGCAATAGAGAAGGATGCAGGAAGTAGTTTTAAAAGAGAAGAAAGGGATGGTCAAGAGTTCAATCCATTACTTGAGCAACCAGAAGAGCTGAGAGGCACACTGTTCCCGCACCAGTTGGAGGCCTTGAACTGGTTGAGGAAATGCTGGTACCGGTCAAAGAATGTTATTTTGGCGGATGAGATGGGTCTTGGCAAGACTGTCTCGGCAAGTGCCTTTCTCTCTGCACTTTGTTGTGAGTTTAAGGTCTCGCTCCCTTCCTTGGTTTTGGTTCCTCTTTCAACCATGCCAAACTGGCTAGCTGAGTTCTCGTTGTGGGCTCCGCATCTGAATGTGGTGGAGTACCATGGTGGAGCAAAGGCGAGGGCTATAATTAGGCAGTACGAATGGCATGCTACTGGGTCATCCAAGCCCACCAAAGCATATAAATTTAACGTGCTCTTGACCACATATGAGATGGTTCTTGCTGATGCTTCATACCTTCGCAATGTCCCCTGGGAGGTGCTAATAGTAGATGAAGGGCACCGACTAAAAAACTCAAGTAGCAAATTATTCAGCCTACTCAACACATTCTCATTTCAACATAGGGTTTTACTGACAGGGACACCCCTACAGAACAACATAGGGGAGATGTACAACCTATTAAATTTTTTGCAGCCCACCTCTTTTCCTTCTCTCTCGGCATTTGAAGAGAACTTTAATGACCTTTCTACTGCTGAGAAGGTGGATGAGTTAAAGAAGCTTGTGGCACCACACATGCTACGCCGACTTAAAAAGGATGCAATGCAAAACATTCCGCCAAAGACTGAGAGGGTGGTGCCGGTAGAACTGTCATCAATTCAGGCTGAGTATTACCGTGCAATGCTGACCAAGAACTACCAGGTTCTACGCAACTTAGGGAGGGGAGCTGGCGGCTCGGGTGGGGTTCAACAGCAATCGCTCCTTAACATTGTAATGCAATTAAGAAAAGTTTGCAACCACCCATATCTGATAACTGGAACAGAGCCCGAGTCTGGCACGCCTGAGTTCTTGCATGAGATGAGAATTAAAGCTTCAGCCAAGCTGACACTTCTCCACATGATGCTTAGGGTTTTGCAGAGGGATGGGCATCGAGTGCTGATCTTTTCTCAAATGACAAAGCTGCTGGATATTTTGGAAGACTATTTACTGGGTGAGTTTGGTTTCGGCACCTATGAGCGGGTTGATGGATCTGTTTCTGTGTCTGAGAGGCAAGCGGCCATTGCACGTTTCAACGAGGATAAAACCCGGTTTGTGTTTCTTCTATCTACGCGTTCATGTGGTCTCGGGATAAACCTTGCAACAGCTGATACAGTGATAATATATGACTCAGATTTCAACCCACATGCTGATATACAGGCTATGAACCGGGCCCACCGAATAGGTCAGTCGAATCGACTCCTTGTGTACCGCCTTGTGGTCCGTGCTAGTGTTGAGGAGCGGATCCTCCAGCTTGCCAAGAAAAAACTCATGCTGGACCAGCTTTTTGTGAACAAATCAGGTACCCAAAAGGAGGTTGAGGACATCCTCAAATGGGGGACTGAAGAGCTGTTTAGGGAGATGGAGGGTACTCCCAGTGACAACATTGACAGTAAAGGGACTAGTAATGATAATAACAAAGGTGCTAATAATGGGGATGTTGTTGGAGAGCATCGGCATAGAAGGAGAGTTGGAGGCCTAGGTGATGTGTATGAAGACAAGTGTGCTGGGTCAGGTAGTACCAAGTTGGTTTGGGATGAGAACTCGGTGGCCAAGCTACTTGACCGTTCTGATCTCCAGTCAGGTACACAGGGGAGTGCTGACACTGATATGGAAAGTGACATGCTTGGAAGTGTCAAGGTTTGTCTTTGCTAATCTGATTTTATGTAGTTCTTTGATTAGCTGAAGGTTTATCTCTTTAGTTGATTGCTCATTCTTGGCTACCCTTTAATCAGGCGCTGGATTGGAATGATGAAGCAAATGAAGAGCCTGCTACAGCTGATGCTACACCAGACACTGCCGGTGAGGGTGCAGAGAACAATGAGTTAAAGGACAATAACATTACCAGCGACAAAGAAGAAAATGAATGGGAAAAACTTTTACGTGTCAGGTTTGCTTTATTGACTCAAATCATATCTAATTTTTTGATGCTTCGTGGGATTGTATTCTGGGGGCATCTATTGATGGTTTGTAGTCAATAATAATCTGTTATAACAATGATATTGGTTTTAGCGACAGGTCTTTATTGTGACATCAAATGATATGGTTTAGTGCTGTAAATTTAGTTTTTTGACAGAAATTATGTTTAACTTGTGGTTGTAGGTGGGAAAAATATCAAGTGGAGGAGGAAGCATCACTAGGCCGAGGTAAGAGGCAGAGAAAGGCAGTTTCATACAGAGAAACATTTGCTTCAATTCCTGCTGAAGCTCTGAGCGAGGTAATCACACAAAACTCTTACATAATTTTTGTTGGCTGATATACTGAAAGTTACAGCAACTGTAACCGCAACTGCATATTAATTTCATGGGAACACAAACCTTTTTTCTGTTTACTGTTACTCATAAACAATCAGAAATAAATTATTTCACACTAACAGAAAGTTGTGTTGCTTTCTATTTTTGGTGTGACATTTACTCAAATTTCTTGATACTACAGAGCAGTGAAGAGGAGCAGCGTGAGTACACTCCTGTGGGACGAGCAAGGAAGGAAAAATAGTAAGTTTAACCTATTATTTTATTTCCAAATTAGTTGAGGTTTTTATTTTTTTTCTCTAGATTAGTAGAGTTGACATATAGTCAATTACCTTACCAATCAGCAATCAAGGTAGTCCTAACAAAGTTTTTACCTTGAAATAAATAAACTTTGGTAAACTGGAATATTTACTCTTTTTTTTTCATGAAAAAACAGTGCTAAACTCCGTGCTCGGCAAAAAGAAAGGATAGCTCAAAGGCATTTGATTCCTCCTGCTCCTCCCAAAGTTGAGGAACTACATTCAAGGGATAAGGCAGTTGACAAACTACCTGCACTACCCGAGTCAAAACCTAAACCCTCAACTGAGCGAATTCAAATTTTAGAGGGACCAGAGAACTCACCAATGCACATTCAAAGACTGTTTCCTAACAAAGTTAAACAACAGCCTCTTTCTGATCTACCTATTGTCCCTCCTAAAGGACCATTTGTACCAAATTCGGTGGCCCTTTCATCGCCTCATATGCCTGTATTGGGGCTAGGTGCTCCAAATGCACCTCGAAAAAAGAGTACTAGTATCATAAGGGAGCCAAGGCCTGATAGAAGAGACACTTTGTCTCAGCCAACTTTGGGTTTGGGTCTGGATCGGCCAGCAGATCCTGGAATCAGGCCCAGACCCGAGAAGGAGAGACGAGATCCACCTGGTAGTGTTTCTGGTGATTTGTTGCGGGCCCGCCTGAAGAACTTTGTCCCGCATAGCAGCTTTCCATTCTTTGCGGTAAACTCTCAATTGCTATTTTTCCCTTTTTGTTTTTGTTTGTTCACATTAATGGTTTTATATCATGTTTTTAATTTTTTGATGAAATGGAGAAGGCTAAACAAAATAAAATGAAAAACTACAAGGAGAAAACCGTGTCTCTTAATTCTGATCGCAATACCTTACCAATAGGTGATGGGCCGCTGGTTATACTTTCCTTCTTAGTGTTGTATTTTAGTTATGAGATGTGAATTCAATGTTGCTAAATGGATCTTGGAACCTTGTTACTTTGTTATTGATTTTAGTGGTGGCTATATGCTACTTTACGACTTATCACAACTTCGCACAATTCTATTGAATATCTTGGTCTTCTCTAATTTTCTTGAATATGTAACTTATTTAATTATGAAAATTATATACTAATTTATTTGCTTTAAAAAAAACTAGAATTTCCCCCTCAACATTAACTGACGAGATAACCTGATGCTTACATGTAATATGAGCAAACAGCTGGTTGATCTATCAGCGTGTTGGGTTAAGGTGTGATTGGGTCATTTTAGGGTTGAGATACTTACCATGTAGGATGCTTTTAGGAATGTCAGATTCAAATCACTCTCAATTTTGATCCGGTTGAGCTTAGGTTACCATGGTTTTTTTATTATCTGTACCAATTTCAGATCAATTTTGGTGCTAATTGAATGTGTTCCTAATTTCCTATACATCTAGTTTAATTAATTCATGCATATATGGTGTAGATAAATAATGAACTGCTTAATGGGCATGTATAACTGGATCTATGGATAACAATCAAAAGCATTAACCCACTAAATGAAAAAATCTTAGTTCTACTTTTAGCAGGAAACTCCTTAGAAATGATT
Organism: Carex pumila; assembly: GCA_033356055.1. NCBI lineage: Eukaryota > Viridiplantae > Streptophyta > Magnoliopsida > Poales > Cyperaceae > Carex > Carex pumila. Next base: position 283,644 of record JARJHM010000029.1, read on the forward strand.
GAAAATGCGCTCAAGTCCTACTCTTTAGTCCTGACAAGGATGTTTCATAAAAATTCTATGCAATAGTTTCCCCTCACCTATTTTTGTAAGCATCAATTTAAGGGTTGGGAATTAATGAAGTTGAGATTAGTAAAATGATACATCCTATTTTGTGTAGAAATCAGGATCATTATAGTAAAATATATTTGATTATCGTATCATTGTGCAAAATATATATTGGAATGGACTAATGATTATATTTGAGAAAAGTTGTTGTTGGAAGAGGAGTTTGTTCTCCAAGTATCATCAATGACTAAGAAAATTATCTGTGCCAATTACACTTCAGTTCAATAGATCATAAAATTTAACACAGTTTGATTTTTGCATGTATTCAGTAAAATAAATGCTCTCATGTGTCTAGCTTAGATTGCTTGACAAATTTAAATTTCTTTTTTAGCAATCGTAATGCTGTGATCAACTTGTAGCGCAAGTGCTTAACCAAAATGACTAATCATTGCATGATATATTTAGCATTTTGATTGTGGGCCTGGTTTCCGTATGTGCTGCTTTTGGGCCTGTGTGCCACTTGGTGAATGTAGTAGGGGCATTTTGAGAAATGATAGTTTACTATTACTATCTTAATAAGCAAAATTTAAGGATGCTTCAAACACAATCTTATATATAGTTTATGTAATATGTATAACTTTTTGCTTATTTTCAGGTACCTTTCCCTCCTCCTACAGGTCCCTCCACAACTGGCCGGCATCCGTTTGAGCCTGTTGTGGGCACCTCCACTTCCTTCACTTCCTTCCAAGAGAGATTAGGGTTTCCTCCTTTAAATCTTCAAGATTTCAATAGCAACATCAACAACAGCACATCGGCACATGCTAGGCCACCAGCAGATCTTTTCCCTCATATGCCTAATTTACAAGCATTACACCCTGACAAAAGACAATTCTTACCAGACTTTTCGACAATGCCAATGCCGAATATACCCTTCATACCAAACTTCCCTTTCAGCCAAAACCCTCTTATGCCATCTATGCCTCCTATGCCGAACCTTGGCCAGATGCAACCGCCGCCACATCAGCCAATGCCAGAGAGCCACAAAAAAGTGCTTGATAACATACTATCTCGAGCTGAGTCTGCTAATAACAAAATGCTGAGAAAAAGACTAAAGATAGAAGCTTGGTCTGAGGAAGAACTCGATTCTCTTTGGATTGGGGTGAGACGACACGGGCGTGGAAACTGGGATACTATGCTACTGGACCCAAAACTAAGTTTCTCAAAATATAGAACTCCTGAGGACTTGGCTGCGAAATGGCCAGAGGAGCAGATGAAAATTTTTGACGAGTCAGGTTCTAAGCTGCCAAAGCCGCCTTCTAGTGGACCAGGCTTACCTGATGAGATGCTGGTACGTGCTTTACGTGGTGGAACTAGAAATTCTGGTATTGGGATGGAACCTCCACCTCCTAGGTTTAGGTCTCATTTAACTGACATCCAGCTAGGGTTTGGAGACCTCTATCCTGGATTACTGCCCCCTCGTATGGATCCCATGGGCCAGATCAATGCAATTAAGGAGACTGGGTCAAAAATTGACCCTAATCTCTTACCACCATTTTTGCGCAATACCTTTGTGCAAGGAAGCTCCACTACATCACGTGATGTCGGAATCGGATCCAGCCATGCTAGAAATGCTCCGAATGGGCCCCAGGAGTCTGCAAATTTCTTGCCTGGAACCAGTACTAGCAAAGATCTGAGTGGAACCAGTGCTGCTGGTTCATCAAAATCAAACAAGCTTCCGCATTGGTTGCAAAATGCTGTCAGTGTACCCCCTCCGCTGCCGCCACCTCCACCTCCTCCGGTACCAGCAGGCCCTTCATTACCTCCTGTTGCATCAGCTGTGGCACAGTCTCTAAAGCTATTATATGGGGAGGCAAACTCAGAGGGGCGAATACCTCCTTTCAAAATTCCAGGCCCACCTCCTTCCCGGCCAAAGGACCCGAGACTGAGCCTTAGAAAGAGAAAGAAAAGGGAAGAAAGCAAAAAAAACGGGTCTTTATTGCGCGTTGGAGTTGGATCCAGGTCAGGTGCGGTTGTAGGGGCTGCATCACAAGATTTGAACTTGAATTCTCCTTCAACCTTGGGCCATGAGTTAAGAAAGGAAACACCAGAGAAGAGTGAGGATCGCATGGAGAGCTCTGATCAGGCCGTTCTTGTTGAGACCATAGAGTCGAGTTCAGAGGAAGAGCAACATTAATTTCACTACTTTAAAATACTTATTTTTTTTTGTTTTTTCTGAGCTAATGATTTCTGCTTTCAGAGGAGGTTTTAAATTTTCAGGAGTAACAAGTGTTGAGGTTTGTTTTCTTCCAAGGGTTTTCTCGGTTTAAGAATGGCAATATTTGTCTTCCTAGTTTTATATGGACAGTTGTATATGTTTAGTCGTACCTAGAGTTAACAGTAGCATTATAATAAAGGGAAAATTTCCGGTGTGCCCATACAAATTTTTGAAATAGCCAATATCCCCATAAAATTATTAAATATCTAAAATCCCATCAAAATTTAACATTTATTTAATTGTCTTATAAACTAAACTGAATAATATACCCTTTGTTTTAAAATGGAGACTTCTGTTTTTTCCTTCGTTTTAATCTGCCATGATATCAAGACGGTTCTCTCTAAATGGACTCCAGCGTGAATCTGTTTGATGTTCTGTACTATCTGTCGTCTCTTTACCTGGAGAGGAGAATGACGAGAAATCAAATAAAGCCTATATCTTTGCATTTAGTTTGTTCTCCATCTCCCCTTCCTCTACTCTCCATCCAAACAAGGTGTGAATGGAAACTATAGAGTGTATCGTGTTGACTCTACAATGTAAGAATTTTTGTTTTAAATTCTAGTATAAAATGACTTCGATAATTAGGCATATATCAGTCTGCTGATATTTTCAAATATGAAATATATCTTTCCTATGTTTGGTTTATTTATTCAATGAACCAATGATATCCATTCTTGCGTTATTATGCTTGTTGTCAACTCCAGAGATATGTTAGCAATTAATAACATGAGGGCTGACCATTGATAAACAAGTTGACTACTACAGTCATTATATACTCGGCCATTTTTATTAATACCTCAAAAGAAAAAGTTAATTTTAAAAATAACTTCGCATTCTAATTTTTTTCAAAAATAACCTAACCATCTGGCCCACGGGCGGTCTCCTAAGGACCAAACTGTCCTTCCAAGGGGGTTTTTTTTTTATGATTATTTTCTTTTTAGAGATCTGAGTATTTTGATTTAAATAATTTTGTGAAGAAAAAGTTTTCTTGTGTATAGTGTATGTCAAAAAATAAGATAGTTGATAAATTTATGAAGTGATGTCGTAACTCTTTATAGTACTAAAATAGTAGTTTAGAGCTACTAAAATATGTTCAAACTCAAATTAGAGCTCTGTCCATGAACAAAGCACCCTAGACTGACCACTGTTGGTAAATCAGCAAGTCTGCATTGATACAGGGACCAAACTGAAAAAATGAGTGCACTAGCAGGTAGATCATTCAAAAATACATAGAATTGACACAAATTTTAGTTTATTTGGATTTTTCTACAGTTATTTATGAATTTCCAAAGTTCAACTTTCAAAAAAATTTTAAACATCCATAACTTTGGCTAAGAAAGTTGGATTTGGGTGTACGAGCACTTTTCAGAAAAGGGGAGGACGAGACAGATCCTATTTTGCCTGGGAAAATCCCAAGCATCGTCGTATGGGAAGCATCAGAATTTCAAAAAAACGTTGTTTAGTGCCTCAAAAACTCAGTTTAATTTTTCGTACAACAGTAGGTATTAAAAAACAATGATTTTCAAACCATCTTAATAAATAGTAAAAAAATTCAAAACAATGTAAAATTTGGTCTCCAAGCATTAAGACCCTTGCAGAATCTAGACATTAAGCTCCTTAATAAGGAGGAGAGATATGTATATGTACATGTATATGTATATTTGTATATAAGTATGTATCTATACATATATATATATATGTATATGTGTATGTATATGTGTATGTGTATATGTATATATGTATGTGTGTATATATATATGTATATATGTATATATGTATAGAGATGGGCTATGGTGCATTGCAATGCATAGGCCATGGTGTGCATTAAACCATAAATTACCGATTCAAAGTCCAAATGACCGATCCAAACCGTTCATCTTATTCTCCATATTAATATGTGCTTGAAGACCAAATTTTACATTTTTTGAAATTTGTTTACTATTTATTAAGCCACTTTAAAAATCGCTGATTCAACGGTGACTCTAGTGCACATGTCAGAAATTTAATTTCTCCTGCGTGACAAAGCAGTGAATTTTTTCAAACGATACGCGTTTAATTTGTAAAATTCGTTAAAAACACGAATAATATGCGAATTGACCATTTAATACGTGAATCATCGTATTAAATACAGATTGATACGCTGATGACTTGAAAACATTTAATTCGCGAATTAAACCCGAACCGTGTTTCTATGCCGTTGGCCACTGCTTACGATTCAGTTTGCTTAATTATTCCTTTTAATTTCTCTGCAGTAAATGCAAGATTTGACTGGTCTAGTGCATCGTCTCTGGTGCAAATTAAGGTGCAAAGGGTAGTGACATAAATGGCACAATAATGTATGGTTATATGAGCGTAGTGGATGGAAATTAATTTATGACTTGAATCGAAGAAACATTTATAAAATGTGACCGACTTTGAACATTTTTGAATTTTTGGCTCTAATATAAATTACTAAACTTTATAAATAATTCGATCACTGGACAGGTGGTGTCCCATTAAATTACTAAAGTTTTATGGATCTCATTTAAAAGAGAAAATTGGATAAAAAACGTTTATATTTTTAGATTCGCAAAATTCATCACGAATCGTTGAGAAATGGATGAGAATGATCAGAAAAAAATAAAAAAAAAGTGGGTGAAAGAAATTTTTTTATTTTTGGCTTGAAAACAAAAGTAATTAGGAGTTAAAACTATACAGATTTAGAATTTTAATGCTTGCAGACAGAGGTTTAAATATTTGCGAGTAGCATTGTAAAATGTTATAAATAGAGCTTTAAATGTTTTGATATTAGCGCTGAAAATGAAAGTTAGATAACATTGAAAGTTTTTTTCTGTTAATCAACTTGGGGGACACGTTCGGAGATTTTGTTTGGAGTACAATTACCAGGCTCCTTTTTTTTTAGAAACCATAAATAAATAAAAAAATAGATATTTCCAAATCAACTAGATTGCTTTAGTTTTTACAAAAACCATAAGAACTGAGATGCTGTTTTGGTCCGAATTTTTTTTTCCCGACCAAATTGGCATTTCGGTTTGAGCTGTTTTTAGAAATTTTGAAAAAATTAAGTTGAAAATTTGTGAAAATAGCTCAGACCGAATTGTCATTATGGTTCCAAAAAAAAAAATTGGACCGAAATAGTATTTTAGTTTTTCTTTTTTCTTTTTTAAAAGAAAGATAATTATGTTGGTTTCATTAAAAAAAAATAATAATAATGGTTTATAAAAAAAAAAAATTCTCTATATCATACGGATACCACGGAGAAGACCGACATCTATGTACGCAAACCAATTTGTGCCTCCTAAAAAAAAAAAAAAAAAAAAAACAAACGGCTTTTAGGGAACGTGGCGATTCCGCCTAGTCTACTATATTCAGAAAACAACCCTTTTGAGGCCTAAAATATTTCAAGGAAAATGTGGTACTTTCCAGTTGGATGAAAGGACACGTGACATGGCTAGAAATGATCAATTGGATCAGATTTATTTCATATTGAATCTTCCACGTAACCTAACCACAGCTATAGTAGATTAATAACTCTTTGGAGTTGGAGTGCTTCGGGAACATTCGATTTAAATAGTTTTAAATTGAATTGATTGAGAGCTCTGATTACATAGTTTGATTTAATTTTTAAATCAGTTTAATTGTATATTTGGTTCGATTTAGAAATTTTTAAAATTGATTGAATGGAACTGATTGAAAAGAGGAATATAATTTTTTTGAACCCATAAAATATTAATGATGTACTTTTTCTCTCTCAAGATATGAAGATTATTTAACAACAATTCATTTTTTTACTGAAATAAATAATTTTTTTGAGCTTATAAAAATAAAAAAAATTAACAAAGAATGTTTATTTTACTATTAGTTTTTATTTCAGTTCAATAGAATAAATTGAATATTTAGTTCATTTGGCTTAGCTCGATTTTAATTCAGTTGATAAGTTCATTTCAACCGGTTTAATTATATTTTTAAAAATAAATACAATTTTATTTCAGTTTTAATCAAACCAAATCAGTGAACACCCTAGTTCCAAATAGAAAAATAGAAAGAAAAAAAGAAGAAAAAGGAAAGAAAAAGTAACATCCTAATAGGCTTAAAAAAGTGGGTAAATAACCGGAAATTTGATTTGAGTCCGGTTATTGGTTAACCGGATTTGTGCTTTTTCCTTTTTTTTTTTTTTGAAAACAGAAATTCTTTATTTTTTTTATTTTTTGTATTAAAATATAAGAAATATTGAATATATTTCTTTGAAAATAGATGAAATATAATATAATTTGTTTTATTAGAAAGACTACAACAAATAATCCGGATCAATATTTATCAGATCGGATTTTTCGCGGCTGTAAGAAAAATTAATATATTTGTTTATGTGTTATTGGAAAAACATAAAAATACTTAGATTTCGAGTTATTGATCCCGATTCAAAAGTCACTTCTAAGTAATCTAGAAAATATTATGATCTTTCTAGTACATTTAATTTATTAAAAGTTGTATCTATTTTGAGAATTATTTTTGAATAAAAATCATTAAATAAATTAAATAAATTAAAGTTTTTATTTTTTTCAAAATAGATACAACTTTTAATAAATTAAATCTATTAGAAAGATCATAATATTTTCTAGATTACTTAGAAGTGACTTTTCAATCAGGATCAATAACTCGGAATCTAAGCATTTTTATTTTTTTTTCAATATGACATAAAGAAATATATTAATTTTTCTTACAGTCGCGAAAAATCCGATCTGAAAAATATTGATCCGGGTTATTTCTTGCAGTCTTTCTAATAAATCAAATTATATTGTATTCAGTCTATTTTCAAAGAAATATATTCAACATTTCTAATATTTTAATACAAAAAAAAAGAATTTCTGTTTTAAAAAAATATATTATATGTATATGTCCGGTTAATGGTGAACCGGTTTTGTTTTGTTTTTTTTTTTTAAAACAGAATTATATTTTTTATTTTTTGTATTAAAATATTATAAATGTTGAATATATTTCTTTCAAAATAGATGGAATACAATATAATTTGATTTATTAAAAAGACTGCAACAAATAACCCGGATCAATATTTTTCAGATCGGATTTTTCGCGGCTGTAACAAAAATTAATATATTTCTTTATGTATTATTGGAAAAAAATAAAAATGCTTAGATTCCGAGTTATTGATCCCGGTTGAAAAGTCACTTCTAAGTAATCTAGAAAATATTATGATCTTTCTAATAGATTTAATTTATTAAAAGTTGTATCTATTTTTAAAAAAATAAAAACTTTAATTTATTTAATGATTTTTATTCAAAAATAATTCTCAAAATAGATACAACTTTTAATAAATTAAATGTACTAGAAAGATCATAATTTTTTCTAGATTACCTAGAAGTGACTTTTGAACCGGGATCAATAACTCGGAATCTAAGTATTTTCATTTTTTTCCAATAACACATAAAAAATATATTAATTTTTCTTACAGCCGCGAAAAATTCGATCTGAAAAATATTGATCCGGATTATTTGTTGCAGTCTTTCTAATAAAACAAATTATATTGTATTCCATCTATTTTCAAAGAAATATATTCTATATTTCTAATATTTTAATACAAAAAATAAAAAAATAAAGAATTTTTGTTTAAAAAAAAAGAAAGGAAAAAGCACAAATCCGGTTAACCATTAACCGGACTCAAATCAAATTTTCGGTTAATGGTTAACTGGACCCATTGAAATAGTCCGGTTAACCATTAACCGGAAATTTGATTTGAGTCCGGTTAATGGTTAACCGGTTTGGGTAGTTATGCAATTTCATTGGCTAGTTGGTTAGTTTTGTAAATTTATATTTTATTTTGGATATAAATAAAAAAATCGGAACAATATCTAACGGAGATTTATTGAACTACAACAACATTTGAGGAAACTGAGCTCACGATTCGTTACCGAATTTATCTTGCCTTTGTTGTGTTATTTGAGATTAATTTTAATATTTTTTGTAACTTTTCGTTAAAATAACTAGAGGATGAATTTTATTTTCTCTATTAACTAAAACTAGTATTTTCATGAGAGATTTTTTTTTTTTTTACATTGAACTAGAGGATGATTTTTAACGTTGAACTTGATTGCATGTAAAAACAATTCACATGGCATGTTTGTCCTAACAATCAGCTATTTTATTTGCTGTGTGGTGAAATGAAAGATATTAGTTGTCTCCCATCTCACCCATTTTTTTAATTTTTTGGTGAATACTTTTTGTTCTGGTATTAGTTAGTAGTACAACAAATCAACTAACATAAAAATAATTTATAATATAATTTTCCTGTAACACCCCACGTGAAGGTGTTGGAGAGAGGAGAAAATAGCACAGGCCCCCAGACCCACATGACATGTTTATCCTTTTAATTTTGAGTCACGTGAAGGTGTTAGAGAGAGGAGAAAATAGCACAAGCTCCCACACCTACATGACATGTTTATTCCTTTAATTTTGAGTCATGTGAAAGTGTTGGAGAGAAGAGAAAATAGCACAACCCCCCATACCCATATGACATGTTTATACCTTTAATGCTGAGTCACGTGAAGGTGTTGAAGAGAGGAGAAAATAGCACAGGCCCCCACACCCACATGACATGTTTATCCTTTTAATTTTGAGTCATGTGAAGGTGTTAAAGAGAGCAGAAAATAACACAAGCTTCCACATCTACATGACATGTTTATCCCTTTAATTTTGAGTCATGTGAAAGTGTTGGAGAGAAGAGAAAATAGCACAGCCCCCCACACCCACATGACATGTTTATCTCTTTAATTTTGAGTCACGTGAAGGTGTTGGAGAGAGGAGAAAATAGCACAGGCCCCCATACCCACATGACATGTTTATCCCTTTAATTTTGAGTCACGTGAATGTGTTGGAGAGAGGAGAAAATAGCACAGGTTCCCACACCCACATGACATGTTTATCCCTTTAATTTTGAATCACGTGAATGTATTGAAGAGAGGAGAAAATAGCACAGACTCCACACTCACACGACATGTTTATCCTAGAAACATAACATATTTGTCTTAGAAACAATTCACATGACGTGAAATAAAATGTTGAGTATAAGGGGAGAGGGGGTGTCCGATGCCTATCGGACCAAATCTGGTTCGATGGGTAGTTTATACCGCACGATTTCAAGAATTTTTTTGATAAACCATAATTAAAAAAATTATTTTTACTAAATCAGCATAATTTTTTTTTTCTTTAAAAAACCATAAAGACCGAATGGTTCACTTGATCTCACTTTTTTCTAACTTTTTTTACACTTTTTCGTGTGGCATATGATGCAGTGGTGTTTTTCTCCAGACCGAATCCTCCATTCGGTCTTAATTTTTTTTTTTTTTAATATAATCTAGTATTGTTCAGCATCACTACAAAACAGTATTGTCCAGTGATACTTTTCCGTGGCACGAAGACATTTAGCATCAACAACACTTGGAGATTTTCTGTGGCTTTGTTTTGTCAACACTAAGCCACTAACAATTAACAAAAGAGGTTGACATAAAAAGCACCGCAAGAAATCAAAGAAAAGCAAACCTCAGGTAGGTATAAAGTGGTGTGCTATCCTCTAAGATATCTCAACTTTTGCGTGACCGACGTGTCCAGTGTCTATTCGGAGGTGGTGAAGGGGTCTGTGCTTTGAGATTCGTGTATAACGTATTTAAACGGTTGAGATTTTCCATAAAGTCATGCAAAGTTTGAGATATCTTAGAGGATACGAATTCGTATAGAGTGAGGTTGGGAACTGTGGAGTTGACAAGTCCTCATTCCAAAAATATAAATCACAAGACCGAATCGACCATTCGGTCTGGGGTCTGAACAGATCTTTTGTGGCGTATTTTGTGAAAAATTGAAAAAAATAATAAAACCGAATGGTGCATTTGGTTTTGGAGAAAAATAAATATGAAAACTGAAATGACCATTTGGTTTCTATGATTTTTCCAAAAAAAAAAAAAAAATCATGCTGATTTAGTAAAAATAATTTTCTTAATTATGATTTATCAAAAAAATTTCGATTTCAAATCTCAGATGGTTTCTTGATTAACGGGTTCGTTAACTAAATTAGATTTACACCCAGATCTATTCATTAACCCGCTACCTTTTCGTCTCTCCCAGTTTTGCTCTCGCGCTAGAAACAAGAAATTCGCATCTGCAGCCCCGCCCTCCCCGACCCACTACCGGACACCTCCGCGCCGCGCCTTCCCCGACCCACCGGAAACGACCTCTTTTTCGTGCGAGAGAGAGATGTCCGCGCCCTTGCGATAGGAGAAAGAGAAGACCAGGAAGAGAACGAGAGGAGGAGGTCGAGTAGGGTCTCTCAGAAGAGAAATGCTCTACTCCAAAACAAAACCATCTTTGATTTTGGTATTTCTGCTTTAACTGAGGTCGATTTGTGTTTTCCTCATCAGCACTTGTTTATTACTTGCTCTATGGGTCCGATAGAACTGGTTCTTTCAATTTCATAATTGTAGTTTTTATTGCTTTAATATGAACTCTGGTGTTGAGAACCATGCTCACAAGTATTGTCCCTTTGTTCGATTCCCTTTTGTTTATGTAGCTATCTGTAGATTAAAGTAGTAACTTTTAAGAGAAATTTGCAATGTGAATTTCGATTAATTTAGAGAGTTTGTTTAATGGAGATTTCAAGGACCTTTCTGTTGAAATGTGTTAGGACTGTACTAGCACCAGTCTTCACTGGTACACCAATTTTTGTGAAGTCCACACTATTCACTGCTATCATGTTATTCTTGTGGTACAACAATTTTGTGAAATCTACACTATTAACTGCTATTCTGGTCTTATAAAAAAAACTACTATTCTGGTACACATTTACTGCTTTTCTGGTATTCTGGTACCATTTGGGCTTGGGCGCATCAGGTACATGGATAGAGATAAGCCATGAGCGCAACCACTTTGTGAGGTATTGGTCCATTTCCACTTCTTCAATCGCAACAAAATCTGCATCACTGATCCCCTACATCCTTAAGTACCGTGTCTCTATATGGGACTACAAGAAGATGGTATTGAAACTGTACTGGTACTAAACTTTACTGGCCATTCAAAAAGGTAAAAGTAAATTGTATTGAGCGTGTAACATATCCATTACTGATCTGATAGTGTTCATTAACTTGTATCGATATGCTCTGTAACATTCATTATCTTTACCAGTTAAATTGATAATAAAATAATTTATGCTGAAAATTGTACAATTGTATTAATAATGTTCCTTGGCTTTACCAATTTCAAATTCTCTTGAAACTAAAAAGATGGAATAAGGCTATATTAGTGAATATATACACTGACATTTATCTTAAGATGCTATAGTAAGGATGTTATCATTTTTTTTAAATTTAAAAAATATAATTAGTCTAAACCATACAATTTAAAATTTAAAATGGGTCTCCTGATTAACGGGCTCGCTGATCAACTTGGATCTATACCCGAATTTATACATTAATCCGCTAGCTCTCTGTCTCCCACAATTTTCTTTCTCACGCTAAAAAGTAAAGGAGAACTAAGAATCTGCACCGTTGTTCTCCCCAATCCCATTGGCGCGCCCTCGTTGTGCCCTCTCTCCTCGATCCCACCAGTCGCGCACTCTTCGTGCTCTCTCTCTCCTATATCACACCGGCCGTGTTCTCTTCATGGTCACCCTTCTCGATTCCAATTTGGGATGTTCTGAAAATTCTCTCTCCTCGTTCTCCAGCTTTACCTCAATTGATGCCTCCGATGCCTGCACTCTCTTCGGACATCCCCCTCTCCCTGAGCATAATATGCCTCTACCACCACACCCACATGACATGTTTGTCTTAGAAACAATTCACATGACATGGAATAAAAAGGTTAAGTAAATATTAAATATTAAATATGCACGGCACAGGACCACATATAAATACCATGCCCTCCTCATACTCACCACACTCAAAGCACAATTTAGGCTGAGACATGATCCTCAGACCCATTACACTCAAAGTATAAGTTATTTCTATATGATCTCTCTCTCGTTCTCATTATTTTCACTCATCATTAATAACCATATGTGGATGTGGTAGATATAATAGTTCTGTGATAATGTGCCTCCTGCTCAGACTTGTATGAGAGGATGGGAGTTAAGCAGGAAGCAAGTTATCACAGACTATTATAGCCACCAAGTCAAGGCATAACAAGTCTATGTTGTTAGGAACATGTTTAGGAGCACCGGTTCCTACCAACCCTGTTTGTAATCCTAAGACTGGCGAGGGTCACAATCCCCACCATGATTAACAGCAGTATAGATAATCGATTGATCAGTGGTTGCTCTTCAATAAGGTGCCATTTATTGTATTATTGTCTCTTTTTTTTTATCTATTTTGTATGAATGAGTTCTTGCTGCTCATGATCGATGTCTTATTACATAATAAAGTTTGAAGGATGGATAAATAATCTTTAAAATTGTATTTTTGTTACCGTTATTATTTTTATTTTATTTTTTTTGAGAGAAAAAAATGTTGATCAATTAAGTCCACATTTAATTTTATTAAGATAGTTACAAAAGCTTTGTGACAGGATTACAAAAGTTAAAATAATACTCAATACATTTGAGCAATAATTGCAGATGGACTGCAGTTGGATGTATGAAACATCACGTCTATCGGATGAATATACGACAGGTGTTGAGGAATTTATCAGAGTTGCTATGCAAGATATAACGAATAAGGAGAGTACACTGATGTCGCGTCCTTGTCGTGATTGTAATAATGGTAAAAAAAATTTCAATCCGAATCAAGTGAGAAACCATTTAATCCATCGTGTATGTGGATCTATAAATCTCTTATTGTTCAGGTTTCAGCTATGAACTGACTGTTGGAGTGATTATTAATTTTCAATTGTTTTGTTAGTTTAATTCTGGTTTTTATTTTTTCAGTTTCTATCTCTGATGTGTTGTTTGGTTTCAGATGTGCAGTATCAGGGTATGGTGCTTTGCTCGGTTCATAGTTGAACTTAGAAAATCTTCAAGGGAACCATAGGTACATAGACTCTAATTCTAGTTGAAGAGATGTCACTTCTTTTGTTATGTGGTTGAATTTTTTAGTCCAAAGACTCAAAACTTTAGCATTTGTAGAATGTTGAAAAAATCGTTGGTGGTCGAAATATTTTAGGCTAATTATTTTTCAAAATTCATGCAACTAATATTTTTTTTTCTTGGGTTTATGCCAAGGTAATAGTAACATGTTCTCTGATGCAAAATTGCTATCAAGAAAGGAAGCTCTTCAAGCAATTAGTTTTCAATTAAATTTTATTTAAATGACAGAAATTTCAGTTTCAGTTTTTAAATGTACAATTTACTTTAACCTCTGATGCTTGTCTATTTCAGTTTCACTATTCACACTGGCGCTGGTCTTATTGTACCTGAGATTCAAGAAGATAGGCAGGTAAACAAGCTTATCTCCGTTCTTTGATATAGTAACTTATCTAAATTAAACAAGTAGTCTTTCAACTCTCACCTACTTTTTAAAACTTTGGAGTCTGAATTTTGGTCTTTAAATTTTGATTTGGTTCCTGGCATTATTTTTCGATAAATGAAGAAAATAAATAATGAAAATCCTAGTCAAAGCTGCTTGGAATTCTGTTTGTTTTTCATTTTGGACAGAAAGTTGCATGGCAAGGTCCAAAGGGTATGAAACCAAATTTTGTGGGCCAAAATGGAATCTCACCGCCGTAGGCCATCACCACCCACCGATATATCTGAAGAGTTAGGGAACAGCAATGACTCAGGTGGTGGTTCTCAATGGGCAACGGGCATAAGGGGGTTAAAGGGGAAAAAACCAACTAGAGTGAAATCCAAACCCATTTGGAAACCCAGAATCCGAGCAAAGCAAAGGGAGAGGTGTGCAGCTCAAGCTCAAGAAAAGCAGTGGGTTGAGGTGGTGAAGAGGAAGACACTCGTACCAACAGCCATACCAGTCAGGGGATCAATTGTGGCAGGCAGGGTGACAACAACCTCATCAAAGGTAATAAAACTGGTGCTCGCATTGAATCAGAAAGAATTAGGAACTGTACTTGTGACCTGGGGAACATATACTATCTCCAAAATACAGTTTAATCCGTACCCAAGATTGTCACAAGTCAGAGAAATCCTAGGTTTTAATTGTTCTGATATCTATGGGGAGTGGGAAGCCGTTTTGCAGGGAGCAAAATTTAATTTGCTACAGGGGATAAGGGGTACAAGCATGCGCATTAAAAGCGCACTACAGGGACAGCTGTATCCACCTCACATTCAAACTAATTTGACCCTGCAAATTAACGGTCATCCTATAAGGCATGTCATAACAGATTCCCAGACATTTAACACTAATGGGCCTATAAATGGGCTCGAATACACTGGGCCTGAGGAATTAGGTTCCTCCCAAACTCCCGAAGAGGAGTTCTCAGGCCCACCACCTGGCTTTGAGAACGGTCCATCTTTTCAGCAAGATGAAGAGGTACTCTCGGGCCCACCACCTGGCTTTGAGAACGGCCCGTTGTTCATGAGAGAGGAAGAGTTCTCTGGCCCACCGCCGGATCTTGAGAAAGGGCCTATGTTTGAGAAAGAGGTTGATACTCAGGGGGATCAAGTTAGGTGCAGCTCCCGTCTGTCAGAAAAAAACAAGGGACCATACATTGCCGCTGTAGACAGGGCTAGCCGCCTTAAGGCAAACCAGCAGTCCACCACGCCAAAAAAGAGGAACCAGCCAAAGAGACAGTACAACCAAGCTGATCTCATCTATCTCCAACACCTGGACCCGTTATCGGAGATACAAGCACAACTAGTGGTCGCTACTGCAGGCATCAAGATGGATGAGAATATGGAGGAAGAGTTGAGCAAGCTAGTTGATGCTGACCCAATGGGTCAGAATCTGGGCAATGCCTGAAGAGCAGCACCTATGTGAAGTGCAAGTGGAGTCATCTTTTGGTCTTATGATTAGTGACTCAATGTATTAGAAAGGGAGTAGTGCCCAATTAAACACTACGGTAGTATTAAATTCTAGCTTTTTAGTAGTAATTGTAGCTTTAGATGTATGGTTTGGAGACACTAAGCCTAGTACCATGTCTTCCTTTGCTGGATGGAGTCAGTGCCAGTTCAACCGAAAGGAAAGAATGGAGTCGGCTAATTTTGTATTGCAATTGATGGTCTCTGAATGCATGCAAGGGACAAGATGTAAGGTTCCCAATTTAGTGATAATGAAAGCTTGTTTTTCCCTTTATATTATGTGTTCTTTGTTGAGCCTAGTATCTATATCTTGCAATAACATAATGACACAAGTGAATTCGGATTCACACATACCCACATGTGCTAAATGAATTATAAGACCTCATACAAATTTATCTCTTGGAATGTGAGGGGAGCCAATCAAAGGGAAAAAAGGTTAGCAATTAGACAAACGATCATGTTGGAGAACCCGGATATAGTGTGCTTGCAGGAAACAAAGATCTCAGTCATGACTAGTCGAATGGTAAAAGAACTGTGGTAGGAAATTAGCCCAATTTGAAACTCGAGATGCAGAAGGCACTCGGGGTGGCATACTCATAGCATGGGACACAAGGAAATTCTTAATTATAAGCGCAACAGTATGAACATATGCATAATCATTGCTATTCAAAAGTCAACAAGACTCATCCACATTCTTATATACTGGGGTATACGGTCCATCCATAAGAGCAGATAGAGCAAGCTTCTTTGAGGAAATATCAAATATTAAACCAACCAATAACCTTGGATATTAAGCGGGGATTTCAATGTAACAATGAGGCAAGAAGAAAGAAGCAATCCAAATTCAGATTGGAGGGGGACACGCAAATTTGCAAGACTAATATCTGCCTTGAATCTCTTGAACATTACGCTGCAAGGTAGGCAATTCACTTGGTCCAGCGAAAGAGATAATCCATCCATGACCCAATTAGATAGATTTTTAATCTCGTCTGATTGGAACAATCGATTCCCAAATTCACAACAACAGTCACTACCTAACACCTCATCTGATCATTGTCCCATCCTATACACCGCACAAACACAATTCCAGAAAACCAATTTATTTCGTTTTGAGAACTGTTGGCTTAAATTCAGACAGTTAGATGAAGTGGTTACACAGCAATGGTGTTGGGTTTCGGATACCACTTTTGGGGTTTTGCGGTAACCAAAACTCGTTTAGGCTTAAGGTGCGAAATGACCGTAGAAAAAAAATTTCTATGGCTAACTTAAGCTCAGGATTAAACGGGGTATGTCAGGAAACTTTCCAAGGCGGTCCACCTTCAGTATTCCTTTGGCATCAAAACCCAATTTAATCCTTTTACAGATCTACTCCATGATTGATTTCTAAAACTTTAATCTACTTACCAATTAAATAGATTAATATAACATATTTATACCTTGTTTCCAAATCACAGTTGGAATGCAGACCGAGCGTGTAGAGCTACATCACGGAAGGAATCGACTCGTCTCGGAGCATCAGACGTCTGATGCCTCTATCGGTTATCCACCAGGACTAACCAGAGAGCGGTTAATTTCTTCTGCCAGAAATACCGTAAACTGCGGAATTCTGCAAAAACACTATTCACGGGGAAAAGACGAAAACCCGTAAACACAAATTTTCGGTTACTCAGTTTCATCAAATGAGCAAAACTGACATACCGCTAAATTCGGTAAAACACTATTCATCGATCCCGTAAATACACTCCACAACAACCCGCAAGATTATACGTCAACTACGTATAACTTTCTTTTCTCAACCGAAACACTATTTGGGAGAGAAACCGAGAAAGAGAGAAAATACCGATTCGATTCTGCACGAAACGATACAAGTGAATTAGTGATTTTTCTCTCTACATGCACCCCTCTATTTATAGGCTTTTGAGGAGGTTCGCAAAAGACCGAAATACCCCTCAACATATGCCTATTTACAAGGTATGCCATTGACACCTCATCCTTTTATATGTGAAATGACCAAAATACCCCTTCCACACCCTTCCACACTCTTCTCCATGTTTCTACACATGCAAGGTGGCATAGGTGTGAAATGACCATTTTGCCCTTGTGGATAGGATTGATGACATGTCATCTGGATAGGATCAATGACACGTCATGCGGATAAGCACGAATCTAAAAAGACCCGAATGCCCTCGGTCCGAAGACAAATAATATTCGTATAATTATTCTGAACAATTATATATATATTTTTCTTACGGTTATTTGTTTCGGTATCGATGACGTGTCATCTGGATAGGATCGATGACATGTCATGCGAATAAGGACGAATCTGAAAAGATCCGAATGCCCTCGGCCCGAACACAAATAATATTCGTATAATTATTCTGAATAATTATATATATTTTTCTTGCGGTTGTTGCTTCGGTAATTTATACAATGTGTCCTGCACATTTATAAATTAACCGGTTAACTTTTATACAACGTGTCACACACGTTTATAAATTAACCAGTGTTTTTTGCTTGTTATTTTTACATAACATTTATAATTTAATTATAACACGTATAATTAATTATAACCATCTTATCATTGATCATAACCAATTTATAATCAATCAAAATAAGATTCTCCAATTAGCTCCTATATGGTGTGACCCAATAGGATCTGTGTTATGTTGGTAAATAGAGTTAAAACTGTTTTAAGTTCTATAATCATGGGTGGCGTCTGGCAACACATCATGACCATCCAATTACACAGATGATGCTGTACTGTACAATATCACGATCCAGTAAACAATTTACTTGTGTCTGTTCTTCTGTCTCATAAAAATCAGATCAGTTTCAAGGTAGATGTGTGTCATCCTTGCTAACTGAATCTTTTCTTGATCTTGAGCAGATTATCAAATATAATTACTCTTGTAATTATACCGCTAGCAGATAATCTAACTCTATCAAGGGGCCCAGTGATGCTATAGCTCGTATAGAGATACGAGGGACAAATAGTACTTTTGGTAGACTATCACTTCCTCAGCTAAGCTATACATATGGGAATGCTACCGTTATGACTGCTTTTTACGGACAGCGGTAGATAGCAATCACACATACATATTTCTTAGTGGGAACAATAAATACCTCATACTTTAGAACGTGACACTGAATGAGAAACATTAATGACACGAACACAATTCTATTTAATGTCTCATTCGGGGTCTGTCAAATTCCATGTTCCTAGAACATGTATCTATGTGATTAAAATGACATCTCGTGTCAGGTGGTTTGTAAAACTTAACCATCTTTTAATCCACATACTAACCTTTTCGCGGTAATTAGTGTTCCTGCTAATTACCTTGGTTAGTGACCTTTTAAGAGTATATATCATCTATATTATGGAGTTTCACAATTTCAGTCATGAACTCGAAATGATCCATAAATGCAATAATACTCAAGGCAACAAAATGATATTAATCATCCAATTCATGAACAAAGCTTTATGATAAATTATCGTATTATTGACTTCTAGATTATTACAAACTAACAAATGGAACCTCAGCGGAGAGGTGAACACACCAAACCAATTACAAGCTAAACTTCATGCACTGCAAAAAATGATCAAACTTTGGGCAACAAAGAGGGTGGGTTCAGTCAAACTACAAATAAAAACTTGTAGAGAGTTCCTGGGTTGGATAGACAAAGTCAAAGAAACAAGAAATGCCACCCCTCTAGAAAAGTTTGTGACTTGCCAAATGAAGAAAAGATACACAGACTTAGCAATTCTAGAAGAAGACATATGGAGGCAAAGGGCAAAACTAAGGTGGGAATTACAAGGCGACAGAAATACACGATATTTCCATGCACTAGCATCAAGCTCTAAAAGGAACAACACAATATTGCAAATTGAGTGGAATGGACAACAATACTCAGATCAAAGAGCAAAAGCAGAGGCATTTTTCGAGTTTTATAAGGGACTGATGGGAAAGCCTTCACAGCCGACACCCCCAATCTGTTGGGAAAATTTATATGGTCAAGACCAGCATGACCTACAGGCGCTGCAAGACCCCATAACAGTTCAAGAGGTGCAACGGGTCATACAGGCATGGCCAAGAAATAAAAGCCCGGGTCCTGACGGATTTACGGGTGAGTTCTACATCAAATATCAACATATCTTAATAAGGGACATACATGCAGTTCTATCCAACATCACAGCAGAAGGAGGCTCATTACACCCTCTAAACACATCCCACATCATCCTTATCCCAAAAAAAACACTCTTCATCCCCAAGAATACAGACCTATTAGTTTAATTCATGGGATACAAAGGATTTTCTCCAAAATCCTAGCAAATCGGGTACAGCAATACATACCACAATTAGTGAGCAAAGAACAAACAGGATTCATCAAGAATAGGCAAATAGCTGAAGGGTTCATTTATGCTTAGCAAGCAATACACAATTCACAAAGAAATAAAATCCCTTTAGCGATATTCAAAGCGGATATACATAAAGCATTCGACACAATTAGTTGGGAGTATTTAATCAGGGTTCTTACAAACCTCAAATTTTCGAGCAATTGGTTACAATGGATTGAGAATTCAGTATTAAAGGGCACTTCACAAATCCTTGTTAATGGACTTCTAGGAAAAAAAATAATACTCAAATGAGGAGTGCGGCAAGAGGACCCGCTATCACCTTTCT
This sequence comes from Carex pumila, assembly GCA_033356055.1. NCBI lineage: Eukaryota > Viridiplantae > Streptophyta > Magnoliopsida > Poales > Cyperaceae > Carex > Carex pumila. The sequence continues at coordinate 303,610 of JARJHM010000029.1, forward strand.
TGTTCATAATTGCCATGGATTTTATCAATAGATGGGTCTCAAAATTAAAAGCAACAGGAGCAATCAGAATGCCCTTCCTTGGTATGTCCTCGTGCTTGCTATATGCGGACGACACCTTATTCTTTCTAAAGCCAGAAATGCGTCAGATACAAATACTAAAGATAGTTCTGACAGCTTTTGAAAACATCTCAGGGCTGTCAGTAAATCTGAATAAATCAGAACTGGTGACAACCATTACACATCAGGACATGGGACAAGAACTAGCCTTGGCAATGGGGTGTAAACTAGGTCAATTCCCATTCACATATCTTGGCCTCCCTTTATCAAATACCAAACTACCCAAAATTGCCTTCTTGCCTCTGTTAGAAAGGTTCAACAATAGACTAGAAGGCTGGGCAGCGACAAACCTGTCAATTGCTGGCAGGTTGACACTACTCAATGCCGTCCTATAAGCATTACCAACTTATTACATGTCGTGCCTTAAGCTGCCGGTTTGGGTCATTCATGATATAGACAAGATCAGGCGACACTTCTTATGGCATGGTATCACACAACAAAAAAAAAGCTTAACCTAGCCAACTGGGAAATGGTTTGCAAACCAAAGAAACTCGGAGGTTTAGGTGTTATGGACCTAACCGCCTTCAACAATGCCATGCTAGCTAAATGGTATTGGCAATGGGTAAATCCAGAAAAAAAAATATGGAAGACAATATTCCAACAGACAAATTACACCCTATGTCCAGTACCCAAATCTTACTTTCTCAATACTATCCTAAAAGAAGTATACAGCTTCATAGACGCATCAATGTTGAGAATAGTGGGAAAAGGGGACTTAATTCTATTTTGGAGCCACAATTGGGGAGTAGAGACTCTCAAGCATGAATACCAAATACTATACACGTATGCTATTGACCAAGAGATGTTGGTAGCACAAGTTTTAAATGCAAGAAGTACAAGAGAATTGTTCAGGGAAGTGCTATCTCAAGAAGCAACAGAGCAACTAGTACAATTGAATGTTACACTGGAGCAGCAAACCATCCCCCTAACTAACACCCCAGACAAAGCACTATGGAAATGGTCACCATCCAAACAATTCAGTGTCAAATCATACTACCAAGCCTACAAACATGCCCCAATCTTCAAGTCAGAGGTAAATAAGGTATGGAAAAGCAAGGCACCCCCTAGAATGCAAGTTTTTTCATGGCTAATGGTGTTAAACAAGATATTAACAATAGATAATCTGATGAAACGAGGATGGAATATGGTAAACAGATGCATCATGTGTAAATCACAATTAGAAACAGTGCCACACCTCTTTGAGAAATGCACAGTGACAAAGGAAATATACATGCAAATATCTATAATCATGAGGATGAAGGTGCCAACTTGACAAGCAAGGAAGGCACTGCTCAACAATGAACTCAACAATGAGGAAAGATCATTGCTACAGATCACACAATTTGTTATTTGGAGAGAGAGGTGTTCGAGAGTTTTTACAGATAAATCAAATAGTAATGATCTTCTCCTACAACAAGTGCGGGATCAGTGGAGTATAATACTGCAGAGGGAAGGACATACATTAACATAGGCCTGCAACAATACCGAGCAACAATAAAGGCACAATCGCTATACTGCTGGTAGGATCAACACAAGACAGAGAGCAATCAAGGCCATGGAAGTTAGGCACTGGTAAGGAGAAAACAGATACCGACTGGTACCGGTACACTACTGGTATGCTACTGTACGCTAGGGGTAATACTGACAAAGGAAAGGTGCAACACGGACAGTCGAATCAGCAACTTCTTCTATACTGGCACAACCAACTTGGTACCGAAGTGGTACTGACAAGGTTGGAGGAGGAAAATAAATCCAGGGGCCTTTTCGCAAAACTATGACTCTCAGCTCAATGCTGCTGGCATTTCTTCTGCTATTTATTTTCGTTTTTTACTTTTCTGATTTACTGCTTTCTAGGATTTAATCATCTACTTTTCAAAGCTCAGTTGTTTGAGCATTTACATTTTCATCATATTTTTACAAAACTCTTGTAATCTTTTACCATTCAATGGAATTAAATGTGAGCTTGACTCACATTTTTTCTCAAAAAAAAATGGAAACAGATATAAGTGGTAATTGAGCGATGCCTCACTACATAGCAGTCTAGATAATTTTTTTTTTTATTTTTTCTAACAACCATCATATACAACTGATTGAATGTATGTAGCTAGTCTTTGACTCTATTGTAGGCTACATTTTATTTCTTCTTTCTTTAGTTTTAAGTAATTTTTTCAAGAGGATTACCAATCTTGCTCTTTATTTATTTTTGTAGGTTAAGGTTGACATGGGTCAGCCTATTCTATCGGGCCTGAAAATTCCCACTAAAATTTCAGCGACTGAAAACAAGTTAGTTGTGAAGCCTATTCATTGCAGGCGGCAAAGTTGTTTCAGTTAGGAGGATTCTTAAAAGTGAATCTGGATTGTACTTCTTACAATGCATTTTTTTAGATGATTTTATTTTTGTGATTAAAGAATGATATTGATCTATGAAAACAAACGATGAAACTAAGGTAGATTTTATTTTAGCTCCCAAGGTACTGCCTATTTTGTATTTCTTGGGATGAAACAAATGATATTGATATTGATTTTATTTTAGCTCCCAATTTACTGCCAATTTACAGCCTATTTTATATTTTTTAGCATAAAAGAAGAATTATGCATATTTTTTTTTTAGCATATAAGAATTCTCAAACCTGCAAGATATAATTCAGATTTTGATTTATTGTCAACTGCAAAATATAATTCTCAAACTTGCAAATGTAATTGTCAACTACAGAAGTTAATTGTAAACTACAAGTATAGTCTTATTTGACTTTGTGATAGTTTTAAGTCACCAACTTACTGTATTAGTAATGGGACACCATGGGTAGCAAGGTACAAGTATAGTCTGGTACCAATCTGAAATCTGCCCCATTCTTAGAACATGTTCTTGGTGTATTCAGGCTAAATATGGGTTTCTCTTAAAAAAACAGTGACCTGGGACGTCAACATTTTTATACATGTGCAACATTTTTATTTTATTTTGAAAAATATTATGAAAGTTGTAAAGAAACCCATATTTAACCAGTCATATATATATAAAGTGATAGGAATGAATTTTAGGTTGCTTGGAAATAATATCACATCATTTCAGGAAAGGATATGTAAATTAAAGAGAGATTAAATTAATTGCTCTCTAGGCATACAAACTACACATTATTTTATTTGAAATATGAGCTGGCTCGTGAGCTAGCTCGCGAGTTTGCGAGCCGAGTTGAGGCAAGTGTTTATATGAGCTGAGTTAGAGTCGAATCATTTTGCTTCTCTCATTAAGTCGAGCCGAGTTTGAGTCAAACCTTAATCATTAGCAGCCCTAATTACATTCTTTGTTGGCATTAAGGCCCCTTAAGTATTTGGGTTTCTTTTGGAACACTCAATATATATTACCATATTATCGCATAATACTGTCACTTTCATGCTTTTCATTATTTTTTAAAAGTTGTGATCGAAACTCATTGTTTTTTTTTATATTTTGCAAAAAAGATGTGAATAAAAAATTGAGAACCAACAATCAGTAGTATTTTCTTACAATATTATTTCTAAATATTTTTTATTAGATATATTTTTCAATAAATACCTCTTTCATGTGGATCATCTTTCTCATCAGAATTGTTCGTGTTACTAATTCAAGAGAAGTTATTAATGTGTTTTATATTTAATTTCTTATTGTAATATTTTCATGAATCTAGCACATGTTAAATCTGAAAGTGAGGAGAATGTAATATTGTCACTTCCCATTGCAATGCGTGAGCACTTGACTAGTTTCTTACAAATCAAGCAAGAGAACATATTTCTTGAAAATGAATCCCATCAAGCACAGTAATACATAATACTAGAAGATAACAAATTGTACAACAAGACCAGTAATACATAATTCTTGCATCTCAAAATAGAAAGCCTTACAACAAGAAAGTCTTAGCAACTAGTCAGAACAACTGTATATTAGGCCTAAATTAGAGTAGCCCTACCTAAAGCTTCTGCACTCTATCCCCCTATCATCTTACTTTTTACTAAAATAAAATTCAAGAAATATATTTTCGTTTTATAAAATTTTATAAAGAAGGATATTTTCTAAAATTTCCTTTTCTTTTCAGCTGAGAGGCCCATGGCCCATAGATTTAATATTTTTTTAACGGTCCCTCTGACTATCTTTATTTACGATATTTACAACAAGATTTCATTTGATTGAACTATTTTTTTACATTAAATTTTAAAATGATAAAATGAAGAAGATAAAAAAAAATCTCAATATCATTCATGAAATATATTCTATTATTGACATAACTAAGTAGTACGGGTTTTGCTACGAATTTGAGAAAATATCCTTCTTTATAAAATTTTATAAAACGAAAATATATTTCTTCAATTTTATTTTAACAAAATATCATTGTGAACTCCACTTTTTCCTCTATTCCCTTCCTTTCTACTCCTACTCCCTATCCACTTTTTTTTTCTTAAATATTCACTTTTTCGCTGAAATTAGGAGTGAAAACAAATTACAGAGTATTGATGCGATTGTGGTAAAATGGTAAAACCATATCCGTATCCGTCTTTATTTCCAGATATTGGTACAAATCGGATACTAGACCAATACATATATGGATATAATAGAATATTTATTAAATAATATATAAATATTATTTAAAAATATTAAATTTCATAATATTTATCTAATTATAATGATGAATTATATATTTTTTTTCATAATATATAGTAAACTTTATAGTATATATCTACTATTTAGATACGGATAATTAAAATTTAAAGTCATATCTGTATTCTCATCCGTATCTACATGGATATTCGGATATTGATTATCTGTATTTGATTTTCGAATACGGATCAAATACGAATTGGCCTCTACTTTAAATCCACAAAAAATCAATGTCGTATATGTATATATTTGATATATTAGAGCACTGTTTTCGACAACAAAGACTCACTTATAAATTATAAAATTAACAATTAATGGTCTATGGTACCGTTCGATGGTCTATGGTACCGTTTTTATAACACTAGAATGAGACAATGAGTCCCCTCAGTATACAGGTATCAGAAAACTCATTTTTGACCTCGTGTTTAGTTTCCTTGGTTCTCCCTTGGATTTGTTGTTTCACTTTCACAGATGAGTCCAGAGAGGTTCAATTAAATTGGGAAAGGCGTTGGGCTCCTGTTATCTCCACAAACATTTGAGGATAAGAGTTGTTCATATTTCATAGAGATTTGAAAGCGAGCAACATTCTCTTAGATTTTGAAATGAATCCAAAGATCTCTGACTTTGAATTAGCAGAATATTTGGTCCGAAGGAGCTCCAAGCAAATACCAATAGGGTGGTAGGAACACTACTGTAAGTATGATGCTTACGTGTCAAAGAAAATATGTCCAACATTAATTACTGCATAAACAAAGAGCATAATTCAACAAAAGCAACACGAAATTAACACTAATTAATTTATCATAAATATCCAGTCTACGAATAAGATTAACTTCACAAGAGTTATATCTTCATATGAGTTTTCTTCTTTTTAATCAGCCGTTACATAGGCCCCTGAGCAGAGGTGGATATAGTAAGTGAATATGGAGGTCAATTGACTCTTATTTTTTGTATTTTTTATATTAATGTATAATTATGTATATAATTTATAGTAAAATATTATGAAATGATAAAATTGACTCAATTTTACAAATGAATTTTTTTTTATGATTAATCTTTGTATATATTTGACTCTCATAGTTTAAAAATTTGGCTTCGTCCCTGCTCCCGAGTATATATATATATATATATATATGCATCTGAGGATTTTTTCTCATTGAAATCAAATGTATTAAGCTTCGGTGGGGGGTTGCTTTTGGAGATTGTAAGCGGCAAAAGAATATGGGTTTTACCATAAGGAGACTTACTCAACTTTTTTGGATATGCAGGGGTAATAAAAAAGCTCGTAGCTCGTGGCTCAATCATGACTCTCTCGCTAACAAATATAAATCAAATGCATTAAGCTTCAGTGGTGAGTTGCTTTTGGAGATTGTAAGCGGAAAAAGAATATGGGTTTTACTATAAGGAGACTTACTCAACTTTCTTGGATATGCAGGGGTGGTAAAAAAGCTCGTAGCTTGTGGCTCGATCATGACTCTCTCGCTAACAAATATAAATCAAATGTATTAAGCTTCAGTGGTGGGTTGCTTTTGAAGATTGTAAGCGGCAAAAGAATATGGGTTTTACCATAAGGAGACTTACTCAACTTTCTGGGATATGCAGGGGCGGCAAAAAAGCTCGTAGCTCGTGGCTTGATCATGACTCTCTCGCTAACAACTCACTTGATATTGGACCAAGCTGTTAATGAGCCAACTCATCATTAGCTCGGTCCATAATTAACTAGTTCACTTTGAGGCCTAGCTTGCTTGCCAGCTAGCTCGGTTAGATATCAATTTATGAATTTGTATGAATTTGTGTGCATTTTATATTGTTTAGCTCGGTCTAGCTTAGTCTAAAAAGTTTGTAGAATTCATTTTCTTCTTAAAACAAGATCCAATCAGCCCCAGAGAGCTAGCCTATCAGCTTGCGAGCTAGCTCTCAGGCTAGCTTGTCAAGAGTTCAAGTTGAGATTTTAGTTCGCTTGTCCTAGGTCCAGTTCGCTTGGCTGTAGCTCGATCCAGAATTAACAAGCTGAGCTAGGGTTGAGCTTGGACCGAGCCAGCTCATTGCCACTCCTAAATATGCAAGGAGCTATATATTAAGAATAATTATATGAACCCCTTTTCAACCCCTTCTCTGTTTCTACAATAGCAATAGATAAATGTTCTACTATGGTTCCTCTTTCTTAATTTTGTATTTGTCCTGTGTCAAATTTTACAGTTATAAATATTTAAAATATAAGATATTAATACTTAAAAAATAAAATATTAATACTTTGATGCATAACTTGTTATGATCATCTCTTTTCTACTCCTCCAATAGTTCCCGCATCAACTTTTCTCTAATGAAGTAGTGGAGAACTCGCATCCCTGCATCAACCTTCTCCAATGGTCCCCACGTAATATTCTTCTAACAAAAATAGTTACCCTCATAGAAATAAATGCTTCTCAGTGTATATGTATAAATATTTGCAAAATGAGATATTAATACTTGAAAAATAAGACTTGATGTGTAACTTGATATGATCGAATGCTTGAAGATTTGTACAATATATATACATATAAATATTTCAGTGTATTATAAATACTTGCAATTCTTGATATTAATACTTTCAAACGTTATCCAGCGTCATATGTAAAAAAGTATCAAGTTTTGCTGTCCCCGCAGATAGTTATGATAATATTGATATTTTTAGGAACATGTATGGTCCCCTCCACATTAGTTTGAGTGGTCTCCCACAGATATTTATGGTGTGGAGACGTTTGAGAGATTTAGTTAGGGAGACAATTATTTACTAAAAATTGTTCACTCAATAAGTATAAATATTTTTGTGCATATGTATTAATACTTTAGAAAAAAAAATAAGTACTGGAATTTTTTGTGGTTCCCCATGCAATTATGGTAGTTATGGTGTGGGGACAATGTAGAGACGTTTGAGGGATTTTATTAGGAGAACTATTATATACGTAAAAATTGTTCACCTCATAGATATAAATACTTGCGTGCATAGATATAAATGCTCGTGTTCCCTCAAACAGTTATGATAGTTATGGTACAGAGTGAAAGAAGTAGAGTGCAGGACTGTTATCAAGGTCCATATATTAACAAGTTACTAACACTTTTGTACAGTGAAATTCATTCTACTCTATTTAATCTGTGGAACATGATAGAATTCCTGTTCAAATCCCGGTTTATTTGCATTTGAGTACCTACAATATTATATAATTTGTATCATTTTTCACCCCGCACACATATTTCTATCTTTTGCAGGCATGGATTACCACAGAAAGTATAATTTTACCGGAGCAGTGGGGTCATGCTATATAAATTATGTGACATTGACCAAACCCAGAAAGTGAGATAGTTTTACTAGAGGTGATCAATACTTGCTGCAATAATTGAGATAACATAAATTACAATGGAAGTACCATGGATTGTTATTAGAGTGAGTCTATGGTACTATGCATATTACGGGTTGTTAACGTACTACAGCTCTATGTTTGAGTTTTCAAATCCTAACGGTCGATCCGAACCATTTATCTTGTTCTCCATATTAATATGTATTTGGAGACCAAATTTTACATTTTTTGAAATTTTTTTACTATTTTTTTAGATATTTAAAAAATCGCTTGATCTGAAAATTCTGGACCATCCAAAAACAGTGATTTTCAATAAATCTAAAAAAATAGTAAAATTTTTTCAAAAAATGTAAAATTTGGTCTCCAATCACATATTAATATGGAGAACAAGATAAACGGTTCGGATCGACCGTTAGGATTTGAAAACTCGAATATAAAGCTGTAAAACGGTGCCAAATCGTAATATGCATAGTACCATAGACTCACTCTAGTTATTATCAGCCAAAACTCAAATTAATTTTCTTATGTACCAGATAGATCACTTGCATTCCTGTAACAGAAATAGCATAAAGTTATTCAAGGTTCCAATTTATCATTTTTTATAGCTGTATTATGTCTATAGAAAAAAAAACGTGCCTAACAATAAAGTTATTAAGAATGAATATCATGAAATGATTTATAATTATTTTCTCTAAACACACTTACAATTTAGAAAAATTTTAATTTTATTTTGGTATTTCCGTTCTAATTTTTTTTTTGAACTTCTATAAAATAAAGACGCAAGCAGTGAAAACATCATAATAGAGACAATTATATTCTTCTCTCATTCTTATAAGAGGCGTTGATTTGAGATGGATTCTCGCTATTAAAAAGAAATATGATAACTTCGGTCTCCAAACGAGTTCTTTATCTTACATATGAAAAAAATAAAGGTTGGATGTACAAAAGACTTTGCATTAGAACAACAAAACAGAAATTATTTAGTGCACACTTGAAACAAGGTAATAAGAACAGAACAAATACGAGTAAACTTCAGGCAACAAGGATGTTGAATTAGCAAACCTTGCACATAATCACATCAACAGAGACATATATCCAAGATATAAATAATTAAATGATAAAATTATAGAAGCACAGTGGCATTAATACAACAAGTTTTGTATTACAGAAACCTCAACAATTTACATAATAATTTAACAAAAAAAAGGGAAAAAGGGGGAATCAAACCCGCATAATTTCACCAATGATCTTAACACGGAAAAGCAACTTGTTGATCAGCCAATTAGCATGTCCATTATCATTTTCAAATCTTATAAATCTAACGGTCTTAAGGAAGTCCCGCTGGACTATTGCATCTCTCGGTCCCTCCTGAGTTGTCTCCTCGTCTAAAATTTCTGTGCCCCAGACCTACGATGGAGGATACCGATTTGTATCATGAGTCATGATAACAAATGGTTCCGAGTTCCTGAACGCTGTCTTCAAGGACAGCCGAATGTTGCTCTTGACTTGTGGATGAGACATTTTACAAGTGCAATAGATGGTTTGTTCAGCGGCGACAGGCAGCGTTGGAGCCAGCGCCAGCTCGCAGCAGCGTCGCAAACCCTGGTTATTTTTATTAAAATATTTTAATAATTGAGTAAATATAAAAATCTCGGCATATCCATGCATGCACAAGAAGCTCCAAACATTTTAAACTTGCTTGTATTTTTTTTTTAAGCTTTAAATTATATATGTATTTATACAATTAAATATTAAAAAATGCATATACATTTTTTTTTACTTATGGATTCATATTTGTTAAATTGCTATAATTTTCAAAATAACATATAATTTGTATGTATAGAAATCACAAAATAAGCATACATCAAATGATTAGTTAATTTTTTAAAAAACTGGATAATAAGAGAAATAAATGCAAATCTGGTCGAATGTGGTGGTTCAACCTGAATTGATGACTACTGCAATTGAAAAACAGGAGGGTCTAGAAAATGATTTGACATATGCTAAGTATATAGTGTAGATTTTATAAAATAGATATGACATACTAATCATATTCAAAAGCTTATCATGCGCTCGGTATAATATTTCATCATTTCCACTTTAATTTACAACCGAGCCCAAAAGTTATAAGCTCAATTTTCTATTTTAAATTTACATTTTATTTCCAATATAACAATTCAAGGCAAATTTCAACACTTTAATGGCCCAATTCAAAAATGCATTTCCTAAGGCTGAATTATAACTCAAAATTTTCAGATTTGCATAGAGGCCCCCTACTTAATTAATTTACACAATTCAAGTTTATTCACAATACACCTCTCCATATTATCTAATTTTACCAATAACCCCTCTATTTAAATTTACCAATAACCCCTCCATATTATCTAATTCGATCGAGTCGGGAAAATCAACAACCCGCACTCAATAATTAATCAATTCAAGTTCTACGGTTTCTCGAAATAGATCGATCAACATAAGTCAAATAAGATATCATAAATTCAATCGAGTCGGAAAAATCAACAACCTGACTCGATAACTAATCAATTCGATCAAACACAAAAAATTCAAGAGAGGGGTTTACATTTACCTGAGAGAGAAAAATCACAAGGCAGACAGTGAGACTCGATGCCCCAACACACGGGGAAGAGAGAGCGGTGCCTTTCTTCCTTCTCCAAGAAGTGACAAGAGAGACGGGTTTTTCGATGTGGGCTGTGGGTCAGTGAGCAAGAGAGAAGGTGGGTTAGGGTTTTGGAATAGAGGAGAAGGAGGCGGAGCGAGAGAGAGGGAGGAGGGTGGGGTTTTAGTGGGGGCTGCGGGTTAGTGAGCAAGAGAGAGCGGGTTTGGAAAGGAGGGGAAGGAAGCGGTGCAAGAAAGGAGGAGAGGCGGGTGTTTCACGAACAGAGAGAGAGCGCACACGGGTTAGGGAGAAGAAGACGGGCTGTTTCAAGATCTGCGCTGGATAGAATTTAAACCCCGACCGTGGAATAAATCCACGGTTCTGATTTTTTATTCAGATTGTGGATTTATTCCGCGGTTCGGAATAAAAAATCGCAACCGTGGATTTATTCCGCGGTTTCGAATAAAAATTCGGAACCGTGAAATATTTCCGTGTTTCGAGCATTTTTAAATTTTTTCTCAAACACTCGTCATTTTTATTAAAATATTGGATAAAAATAAAAATCTCGGGCTTGGGCCATTTAATAAAGGTATATCAAATGTAGAATACTTAAAAAATCTCAAATATATATATTAAAATTTATTTATTACCTAATTTATCGACGAATATTTTATCCTCGGACATCAGTGCATCTCTCTCAATTGAAATTTGATCCTCGGACATCCATATATATATATTTTTGACAATGACATTGTCATCCATTTTAGGATGATATCCACATTTTAATATATGTTGTCTATGAGACAAGCTCAAATGGGTTAAAAATTAATTAGCTGATTTGAATCTATGGAGGATTTGTTTCTATATTTTTCAAAAGCAATTCATCCAAGGAACAGTGCTATCTCTTTCAATATTTTCCCTTTTTCTTTTATGTAGCTTATTTTTGTTATACTTGTACATATAAAAATAAATTCCGTAAAATATATATTAGATTAAAATTAATATTACAATTTGTATGATAAACGTAAATAGAATAAGTATTTGACCACATCACACATAAAAGAAATCCGGAGTGTCTATCAAATTTGTCACATATATGGTTAGCATGGTTTAATTCACATTAAAATACTTGCATATCAAGTGCAAATGAATTTTGATGCGAATCAAATAGTTCTGATCAGACATGAAACTGAATTTGATCCGATACCTATCAGAATGCTTCAGACTCCCACATAAAAAAATCCTTCATTGTGGAAATTAGAAAGATATATGTGAAAAATATAAGAACTGGGTAACGAGAATTAAAAGGAATCACCTACTCAGAATTGCATTCATTCAATGATTTTATTAAAATGGTTACGAGTAGTTTAATAAATTTTTATGTTGTTGTATCTAAAAAAAATAGAGTTAATTTTCGGATTTTGTTCTGAAAAAAATTATTATAAAAGCTGATCAAAGTATAAAGTAATATATTTTATGAACAAATTAATTTTACGATAATTTAGAAACAAATATTTTTTTTGTCAAAACATTAAAACTGTATATAACGAAGAACAAAACAATTAAGTTTCGTGTGAACTTTTACAGAGTAATCGCAAAAAGGTTGTATTACTTTAATAATTTAATTAAACTTTAGACACATTAAAGTACATCTTTAAACATCGAGAGAGAAGTAAACAAAATATGAGCTCTCTGATCAAGACAATTAAAAAAAAAAAAAATCAAACTGTAGTATAATTAGAGGAACATATCCAAGCTGAAAAATGAATACCAGGTAATTCTCATTTTTGCAAATTTTGCATTTGTTATTTTCTTTTCGAAAGACCAATATGATATTTCATGCAAAGCAATTTGAGTTGCATTGCTGCATAACTTTGCATGAAAATTGTTATATATTATATCAGTGATATAATATATAACATTGTTGCATAATCTAAAACATATTTCTCTCTTTCATTCTCTCAATTTGTCCTTGCTAATTCAATAATCTAAAACATATTTCTTCCATAAATAACTTGAATTAATACGTGTTAATTTAATAATATCTTTGTCATAGTTAAAAATACATGCATTTCACAGACAGCCAAATAAAATAAAGATGCACCCAGTCATTGCAATCATTAGAATCATTAAAATCAAATCAATCAACTAATAAAATAAAACAATGGCCGATTTTTTTTTATTATAACAACGGGGATCTTTTAAAGAGATATCAATACTGGTTATTATAAGACAGGTGGTCGTCAAATTCTACATGCACATTAAATTATAAATAAAAAAATATGGACTATAACATATAATCATATATCCTCCCAACGTGCAAGCATATCATAAACATAATGCTCCTCATGTAGTTAATTATTTTTTACCTCAGCCGCTCATTTCCAAATTCATACATCCCACATTTTACTAGCTATAACACTACGTCAACTATAAAACCCCAATAAAACATCTTATCTTTCATACCTTCATTTCATTGCCATTAATTTCAACAATGAGGCTCTCATCTCTCTCCATTTGCATCCTTTGCTCTCTCCTCCTTTTCGCTCTGATTTGTGCCCGTGATGATACAAGCAACACCGACAAGGCACCTCCTTTTGCAGTGGACATGCCGGCTTATTTGCTCCCGGTTGACGGATTAGATTTTGATTATTATACAAAATCATGTCCAGGAATGGAAGGCATTATTTACAATAAGGTTAAGGAGTTATTTGCAAAGGATAACACTTATGGTGCTAGCCTCATCCGACTGTTCTTTCATGATTGTGCTGTTAGGGTATGTGATCATAATTAATCAATGTTCATCATCATTCTATTTATTATTTTCCAAGTAATTTAATTTCTTAAAATATAAAATATGTTGAGACAGGGACAGGGTAAGACACCCGGAAAATGTTTTGATAAATTATGTTTTGCCAATTTTTTCCGGCTCAATTTGGGTTCAACTAAATCAATTTTTGTGCATAATTAAATATTTAATAAAGAATAAACATCAAATTTAGGTTGAAACAAGTCCAAATTTAGTAACCTGAACAGTTCGATTATATATGCTGGTAATAATAAGTTACTGAATTTGTAATTATAGGGATGTGATGCCTCGATTTTGCTCGATCAGCCAGAGACAAGTGAGAAGTATGCAGGGGTTAGTAGAACATTGCGGGGCTTCGAGTTTATAAACGAGATTAAAGCTGAGTTGGAGAAGCATTGCCCCAAAACAGTGTCTTGTGCCGACATCCTCAGTGCTGTTGCGCGGGACGCCACCACTTCTGTAAGATACAAATACCAGTTGTTCAATTTTCTTGCAAATAATAAAACATAGATTTTTGCCAAATTGTGAAATTTATTTAATAAATAGGTGGGGGGACCGTATTGGCAAGTAAAGTATGGTAGGAAGGATGGCCGCATTTCACTAGCAAAGGAAGCGGAGGCGATACCGATGGGGCGTGAAAGCATCACTGAGCTCATCCAGTACTTCCAATCAATGGGTTTATCTGCTGTTGACTTGGTAATTCTTTTCGGTACGTAAATACTTGAACCTGATCTACTGACAAAACAACTTACTTTTTTTCTAGTAATTATATAATATAATACCATAGTACACTTTTCTCGTATTTGAAAAATTAGTTGCTGCTTTTCTCTTATAATTCCAGGAGCACACACCATTGGATACAGCAGCTGTTCCTCGATCCATTACCGACTCTATAATTACCAACAGCCCGGGAATTGTGACCCAACAATTGACCCGCAATACGCGAACTTTCTGACCCGCTATTGCCAGGACCCTACGAAGAAGATTCATCTCGACCCGACCACACCAACTCTTTTCGACAGTGTATATTACCAGAATCTCCAGAAAAACATGGGCTTGTTAGAGGCTGAACAGAAGTTGATTGTTGACTCGAGGACGGGTCCTCTGGTAAGATCCTTAGCAAATCAGCCTGATTTATTTTATATGCAGTTTCGTGCCGCCATGGTCAAGCTCAGCAAGACACTGGTTCTCACTAAGGATGAAGGAGAGGTTCGCCTCAATTGCTCTGCTGTCAATTGAGGATCTACATTAAAACTAAAGATGTAGGATGGGTATTTTTGTATTAAATTTAGCTTTTTGCAACTTACATTTCTTACCATGTTGAGTTCAGTAAAGGTTACTACTGGACCACTGGTACATTTACAAATATTGTGTAAGCAATATAGAGATCTAGCCACTTCTTTTGCTATTAATTCAGGATCTAGGTCTAGTTAAAGATATCTCAAGGAATTATTAATTGGATTGCGTTGTACTATGTTTACTTTTTGTTGTACCGTGTTGAGTCTTGTATCAGAAACTTATGAGACCACTGGTACACAAACAATGAAAGAATTTGTAAGCGTTGTGTCATTGCTCTGTTAGAAAATTCTCTGCAATATTTTTTTTATTTCCTGATATCTCCACTCTATTATTAAGCACGTTGGGTGACCGATCCGCCAACAACTATGATTGAAAAATGAAACTTCGAATTTAATCTTAGACCTTCAATTACATAATTTGTCTTTCTTTTGATTAAATGTTTCTGTTTTATGTATATAAGTCTAAATTTAGTTAAAAACATACTCACCACATGTGCTACCACATGATATGTTGCAATTAAAATTGAACAATTTTTGAAATTTAGCGATATATTTAATTATCTGTTTCCTTATTTCTTTGTTTCCATATTTCTCCTCTTCAATTGAGAAGACTCCATCTTCTATTTTCTTATTTTTTTGTTTCTATATGGATCACAATGAAAATCATTTTTTTTTTATTTCCTTATTTCTCTTTCTTTATTTCTATACATACATATTATTATTGTGGGTAATTTAGAATATATCAATCTATGTGTGTGTATTATAAATTGGAAACAAAGAAGAAGAAAATATAAATTGGAACGTATGTGTGAATATATATTTCTCTTATAATATGTGTGTGTGTATCCTATATATATACACGATAACACTTTTTATTTATGTTTTTTGATATCATATTATATGTCGATATTGAATTGTTGTACGATATTTGATATTAGATTCAAATCGAGCTATTATTTGATATCATTGGTACTTTAAAATAAAGAATCATTACATCATCAAATCGTTATCAGAGATCACAATTAAAGTTAATTAAAAATATAGAATCATATAATTTTTTTATTAACATGTGTTAATTTTTGGATAATTATTATTTTCATTGATTTATTTTTTTCTTATAATATATCCCCGTTGCAACGCACGGGTATGATACTAGTAAAATATAATTAATGTATCTTTTTTTTAAATAAAACAACTGACATGTTGTTGATTTTATGATTTATGAGGAGATTATATTTCTTGAATATATATTTTATATTTATTACAGCAGTTCCTACATCTATTTATACTAAAATTCTAAGTTATTGTTTGTACTATTTTGCTATTTATGTCTATACGGTACACGTTATCGTTTATTTTATTTCTATAAAAGCCTATTTCCTATTTAATTTATTCTTGACCTCTTGATCTATGATGAGTGTCTGAGATCAATTCTTCTATGTTTCTTCTTTATTTTCAACACTCCCCCTCAAGCTAGGAATGTATATGTCATACAATCCGAGCTTGCTAGTGATAACCTCAAAATGTGTCGGATCCAAACCTTTGCTAAAAACATCTACTAATTGATTTTTACTTCTCACAAACGGTGTTTCTATTTCTTTGACTTGGACCTTCTCTCTAATAAAGTAGCAATCCACTTCTATGTGTTTTGTTCTTTCATGAAACACCAGATTTGATACAATATGTCGAGCGGAATTATTGTTGCAATACATCTTCATAGGTTGATCAAATTTGATGCTCATATCTCTAAGTAGTTGTTTGATTCATATTAGTTCACTCGCGGTGGATGCCATGGCTCGGTACTCCGCCTCCGCACTAGATCGAGCCACGACATTTTGTTTCTTACTTTTCCATGTGACTAGATTTTCGCCTACAAATGTGCAAAAGCCGGTGGTGGATTTTCTATCAAAGTTACCGGCCCAATCTGCATCAGAATAGCCACATATTTCATTATAATTATTTTTTTTCATTTTTATGCCTTTTCCGGGATTTCTTTTTAAATATCTTAATATTCTATTTACAGCCTCCAAATGAGGCGTTCTTGGTGAATGCATAAATTTACTAATTTGACTTATGAAAAAGAAAATATCTGGACGTGTTACCGTGAGATAAATTAATTTTCCTACAAGTCTTTGAAATTCGTTTATGTCTTCTAATGGTTCACCATCCTCGGTATTTAATTTATATTTTGTATCAATTGGTGTAGAGACTGGTTTGCAACCTAGTTTACCGGTTTCTTTTAGCAAGTCTAAAGTATATTTACATTGTGAAATGAAGAGGCCTTTATCCAAAAATGCTACTTCTATTCCTAAAAAATATTTTAAGTATCCTAGATCTTTAATGTCAAATTTTTCTTTTAGTTGGGATTTGATTTTTTTAATTTCCTCTAAATTATTTCCGGTAATTATTAGCTCATCTACATATACCAACACAAGGGTTATATTTTTTCCTTCATTTTTGGTAAACAAGGAGTGGTCGGCACTACTTATCTTAAAATTACATGAATTTAAATATGAGCTAAGTTTGCCATACCATGCCCGAGGAGATTGCTTCAATCCGTAGATTGATTTGTTTAACCTACAAATTATATTAGAATTGTTTTTCATTTTATGGCCGGGTGGTAGTGTCATGTACACCTCCTCTTCAAGTGTTCCTTGAAGAAAATCATTTTTTTACATCTATTTGGTATAGGTTCCAATCATTGTTTACCACAATAGAAAATAAAATTCTAACGGTATTCATTTTTGCTACCGGTGCAAAGGTTTCGTTATAATCTATACCATAGGTTTGAGTATATCTTTTGGCCACTAATCTTGCTTTATACCGTTCTATGGAACCATCACTATTGAACTTGGTTTTATATATCCATTTGCATCCAACGGGTTTTTTATTTTTTGGTAATGGAATAATTACCCAAGTTTCATTTTTCTCAAGGGCTTTTAATTCTTCTTCCATGGCCTTGCACCATACCGGGTTTGTCATTGCTTCTTGGTAATTATTTGGCTCAATTTCTTTTTCAATAGAAGTAAGAAATGCATTGTATTCGGATGAAATATTTTTGTATGATACAAATTCTTCTATCGGATATTGTACCGTATAGGTTACAAAATTCCTAAGTCTAGTAGATGGTTGAGTTATTCTTGAGGATTTTCTTGTCATTGTAGTTTCTTCTTCCTCACTATTATTGTTATTATTTTCTTCTTCCTCATTATTGTTATTATTATTATTTATTGCTTTTTCATGATTATTTGATTCATTTTCATAGTCGTCATTTGGTATGAAATCTAAATCATTTAAGAGAGGTGCTATTGGTCTAACTTGATCATTTTTAAGTGGTTTATCATTAATCTCACTCTTTTTAAAATATGGTTCATCTTCACAAAATATCACATCTCTAGATATAAATACTTTTTTATTAATTGGGTCATAGCACTTATAGCCTTTTTTAAATGGTGAATACCCTAAAAAAATAGCTTTTGTTGACATAAAATCAGACTTGTCTTTTCTTTTAATGTGAACAAAACATACACAACCAAAAACTCTTAAATGATCTAGATTCTTTTTTTGTTGGTAAAGAATTTCGGTTGGACTCTTATTTTCTAAAGTAACACTAGATAATCTATTAATTAGATGTGTAGCACAAAGGATGGCATCCGACCAATATATTTTTGGAACATTATTTTGAAATAGTAATGCACGTGTTATTTCTAATAAATGTCTATTTTTTCTTTCCGACACTCCATTTTGTTCGGGAGTGTTTATGCAAGTTGTTTGATGTATAATTTTTTTTTCTTTAAAAAGACTAGTAAAATTTTATTTACAAATTCCGTTCCATTATCCGACCTAAAAATTTTAAGTTTAGCGTTGAATTGAGTTTCTATAAGACATATAAATTCTCTAAAACACAAAAAAACCTCATCTTTTGATTTAAGTAAATACAATCATATAACTTTAGAAAAATCATCAATAAATATTACAAAATACTTAAATCCATTATACAAATTAATTGGGGCCGGACCCCATACATCGGAGTGGACTAAATCAAACGAGGCTTCACTTCTACTAGTGGAAAGTGAAAGGGAAGTCTCGTTTGTTTTGCCAACTACATATATCACAATTAATACAACTAGAATTTGAAAATTTTAAAACACTATTTAAGATCTTGTTGGAGAGATGCCCAAGTCTCTTGTGCCATCTATCATAATTAATTGAGCTTGCGGAAGCACAATATTTTTAATTTTTCTAAGTCCAAAAGATAATGTCCATTTCTAAGAAATCCTTCACCAATCTTGTCCCCGGTTACCCGGTCATGAAATATTACATTTTTATACGAGAATATTACATTACAGTTAAATTCTTGTGTTAATTTTTTAACTGAAAGTAAATTTATAGGAAATGCTTTTAAAATAACACGTTACTAATTTTTTTGTTGCTCAAAACAATTTCCCCTAGACAATTGATTTTTTCTTTCATACCATTTGCTACAGTCACATATTGGTCATTTTTTGGTATTGTCAAATTTTCAAGAAAATTTTCATTTCCAAACATGTGATCGGTTGCACCACTATCAACAATTATTTGGTTAAATAAATTAAAATTATTTGAGTGAGATACAATACCACATGAGCTAGCAGAATTTTGAGCAAGCAATGCGGATAATTGTTGAAGACTCTGCTGCATTTGATCCCCTGACCCGCTTGACCTGCCAGCTCCTTGGTTGCTTGAACCCGGTTCACTCAAATCATTTGGTTTTATTAAATGTGGTATTTCGGTTGAGGTAGAGAAGCCCCCACGCAAGCCTCCTTTCTCTTTCTTTTTCTCTTCGTTCCAACCTCCTCTGCCTCTCTTCGAATCCATCTCAATCCACCACTTCGGCCGAACGTTTGGATGAAGAAAATAACACTTCTCGGCCTTGTGACCCTCCTTCTTGCAATGAGAGCACTTCTCACCTCTTGAATTCGACCAATTTTGATGATTTTGAGAACTAGGGTTTCGGTGATTTTGGGGAAATCTTACGGCGTGGCCATGGGGGTCATGTCCCTTGCCATGGCTGGCTTGTGGACCCCCCATAGCCTCCCGAAGTGAATCCTCGCACTGAATTTGGCTGACTACCTCGGAGAAGGTAGGGAGCTTGGGTGCTCGTATGATTTGTGACCGAATGACCTTGTAGCTTGAATCAAGGCCGGTGAGGTATGAAAATATTTGATCCTCCTCTTTTCATTTTCTGAGTTCTTTAGCATTTGTTGTGAATGGTCTATAAACGTTGAGTTCATCGTATTTCTTTTTGTGAGAAGCTAGGTATTCCATATGGGTTCTGATTCCTTTTTTTTCTTGTTGAATTTCTAGATGGAGGCGATAAACATGAGAATGATTTTGTTGTTGCCCGTAAAAAGCCTGAATTTCTTCCCATAGTTCTTGTGAGGTGTTACAATCTTAGAGAAACAAGTCAATGACTTGTTGCTCCATGGACCCGTATAACAGAGACATAACTGTATGGTCTTCTTTTTGCCATTTTCGGATTATTAGTTTTTCGACCTCAGTTGGTTTATTTGGGTCTAACGGTTTTGATTTTGCCTTATCTCCTGTGATGAAATCAATTTTGTCCCTACCACTAAGGGTAATAGAGACTGATTTGGCCCATGATATATAATTCGTACCATTTAGCAATTACAAAGTGAGTTTCGATGGGTTGGTAGCCTCGTAAGATTGCTGCCCCCATTGATCCATTTGTGCACTGCTTGTGGAGAATTTCTGCTTATGAGTATGATTGAGGGATTATCGGAAGCTTGGAGCTTTGTCGGATTATTGGATATTATCAGAATTGAGCCTGTAGCTCTGATACCATGTTGATTTTATGATTCATGAGGAGATTATATTTCTGGAATATATATTTTATATTTATTACAACATTTTCTACATCTATTTATACTAAAATTCTATCTAAGTTACCGTTTGTACTATTTTGCTATTTATGTCTATACGGTTCACGTTACCGTTTATTTTATTTCTATAAAAGCCCATTTCCTATTTACTTTATTCTTGACCTCTTGATCTATGATGAGTGCCTGAGATCAATTCTTCTATGTTTCTTTTTTATTTTCAACACATGTCAATTGCAAAGATAAATAAAGAACAAGAATCTACTAACCATTTACTAAACAAACACTGACACAATCAAACAGAAATCAGAATAAAATCAAAATCAACAAAAAGATTATTACTAAAAAAACACAGCTATATATATATATAGTATACCATACTCTCTGCAACCCAAGTTATTTTGCTATCCTTCAAAGTACACATCATCTTCCAGAAAAATTAATTAGTTCACACAAATGTAAATTAGTTTTGAAATGTTTTTATTTTGAAAAATATTGGCGGAGGCTATCGATTTTAAAGTTATGATTTTATGAAAATGTTATACACCGGGTTTGAATATATGGAAAATCCACCCAACCCGAAACCCGATATGGTACCTCCTTACACAATGACCTTGTGCTCTGGATCATAGATGAATCTGCTCAAAGAGATTAACATATTTGAGAAAATAATTATAGAAACTAGCTAGAACATAATAATTTGGAGGGGAAGTAGCTATCCTTGATCCGATGAGTTATTATTTAATCTCTCGTTCATAATCGTTAGTTTTTTAAGGGCAAGAATGTAAATTTTAATAATAGATCAACTAATATATTATTTCTGTACATCAACTACTACATAAAATTGACCCCCCCCCCCCCCCCCCCCAAAAAAAAAAAAAAAAAATACTCTTTTCAATAATAAAAGAAAGTTATTATATTTTTTTTCAAGTTTTAGATTTGACCTTAAGATGTATATTAAGACACCAAATTTCTGGCATTAATAAGCCCTTTATTCAGGATCGGCCCAACTTTCCACTAAGCCCAAAACTGAGAATAAAGCAAACGAAAACAAAGTTATTTTTTCATTTCACAAAATGTAGGCCACAACATCTTTCCCTTGAAAGCTATATAATATAATATTTCTCATTTGACAAAATGTAGGTCAAAATGGAATCCCTTATTTGTTTCGTACACAATCATTATAACGTATATAAACAAGCGAATTGGTCAAATTTTATCTATATATATAATAACCTTTTTCATTTTAATATTTGTTCGGAAAAATGCCGACGAACAAAGCAGTATAAAGTTACAATTATAGTTTATATATTGAATTTTTTAAGATATATGTTTTGTCTCCTGAGCTACTTTAAAAAATGAATTCTGACAAACCACACTCATGTCGTGCTTGCCTGTTAAATTCTTTTGCCATGCTGCTCCTCACGTTGGATACCTCTCTGTGGAAAAAAAATTAAAAGTTTTCTTTGACACCCCTAGGAAACTTAAAAATAAGATCTAAATCCATGAAAAGGGAACATGCTTGGCATTATCCCTACCAAAATTTTCCACCTATTGTGAAAAAAACAAGGATTAAAGGGCAGCTTGGACATGCATGCAAATAAGCTGTAGTTTGCAATGGCTGGTAAATTTATGATGTTTTGAAAGTATGTAAATAAGCTTGGAGGATAATTCATGAAATTACCACCCAAAAACAATAACAATTATATTTTATGATAAGAGAATAATTCTTCCCTTTTTCTTTTAGGAGAAAAAAAAAACACAACATGCATGCATGTATTACAATTAATACTAACTATAAAATTCTCCTTCTCTATTAGTCATCCAAACCCTAATTAAGAACAAAAGCTAGACATGGCAAGAACAATGGGTCTCCTACACCTTTCTCTCCTCCTCTTCTCCGCCTTCACCATTGCTGTTGCTGACAATAATGACAATACCCCGGCATATCTGTTGCCTATCTCTGGATTGTCCCATGATTACTATAAGAAATCATGCCCCGATATGGAGGCCATCATCCAGAGAAGTGTTCATAAATTACTAAAGAAGGACTATACCTGTGGCGCATCCCTCCTTCGTCTCCACTTTCATGACTGTGCTGTTAGGGTATGTATGTAAGATGATAATATCTCATGTATTTAATTGATATATATACTTTAATTTAGAAAAATATTTACAATCCAGGAGTACCTTGTTTAGCCTCATCATGAATTTAGTTAAAATTATATCATATGTTTAGCCTCATATTTACAAAATTGTTGTTTAATTTGTAGGGATGCGATGCTTCAATTCTGTTAGACAATGCACAGAAAAATACTGAGATGTATGCAGAAGCTAGCAAAACTCTGAGGTGTATTGAAATTTTTGATGAAATTAAGGCCAGCTTAGAGGAAAAATGCCCTAAGACAGTATCCTGTGCTGACATCCTCACCACAGTAGCTCGTGACGCCTCTAATATGGTACAATAAAATTAATATATTTTAGCAAATTCAATTATAGTTTATGCACATGATCATGCAAGGAAGTATAGATATTGTTGGGTAAAGATATATTCAGAAAATTCAGAGAACACATATATCTTGACGACATTTTTTAGTCTTCACGATCTGATATTCTGATCATTTTAATGAACAGGTTGGAGCCCCGTACTGGTTGCTAGAATACGGAAGGAAGGACGGTACCATTTCCATTTTGGAAGAAGCGAATGCAGTCCCCTCGGGGAGGGAGAGCATGACTGATCTTATACTCTTCTTTCAGTCCATGGGCTTGTCATCGGTCGACTTGGTCTCCCTTCAAGGTTCGTTGCGGCATCATTTTAAATTTATGTCACATTTCAATCAATTGAGTTAGTTAATTAATTTGTACAAATATTTTGCATATTGATTTGTTTTCAGGAGCACACACGATCGGCAGGGCCAATTGCAAATCATTTGGGCAGAGGCTTCGCAACTACCAGGGAACAAAAGATGCAGACTCCACCATAAACAATCAATTCCTGAATTACCTAAAGAGAATATGCTCGAAAGACACAGTATACACCGACCTTGACCCGACCACGCCGGCGGTCTTTGACAACACCTACTACAAAAATATTCAAAACAACATGGGTCTGCTCGAGACCGACCAAAAAATGTGGGTCGACTCTAGATTGGGCCCCATCGTCAAAGCCTTCGCAAATCAGCAAAACCTTTTCTACTCGCAATTTGGAGCTGCTATGGTGAAGCTTAGCAGGAGCAATGTACTAACAGGGAATGATGGTGAAGTGAGGATCAAATGCTCAGCTATCAATTAAGGGGTGCATGGGGTGTTTAAATTAATTGATGTATACTTGTATCTATATCTTCTTTGTTTAATTTGGTCCTTTTATTATTTTTTTTCTAAAAGTTTACTATGTTTTTTTGGCCTTAATTAAGCTGTGGTGTTTAATTACTTCATTGTGATTAAATGGCTTATTAGTCTCGAGTTATTCTTCATTTGTAGTGGGGGTGCCAAAGGGAGACTACATGCTCTTTCTTTTGCTGTGAACATATGTATGATGAATTGAACCAATTCATTGAGTATATATTATATATTTGCTTTGCGTAATTAGTCTTATATTGTCATTCTTGGTTCGATTGTTGAATCAATTATGCAATGCAAATTCTGAATAAATGAATAGTAAGGTCCCAATCAAATAAAACAAAAATGAAGTGCATCTTACATGAATCAGGACCTTCTTCAATTATCAAGTCTTTTTTCCTTGTACATATATTTACTAAAATCTCATTTTCAATTTTCTAATAGGAATTGATTATTCACGATCAAACTAATTAATATTGACAATTATATATAAAAAGCCGCATCAAATTAACACAGTTAAAAACAAAAAATTACAATTAAATTATTCATAATTTAGGTAAACCATGTATTAAATTTTGGTGATTTTTTAGAATTATTTAGCCACAATCTAATATAATATAACTGAATTATTAGTTTTTAAACGCTACACAGATAATTAATTGCTTTTCAAATTGCATCAAATTAACATTATACATGACTTCAAAACTTGCCTTTGTCTAGTAGCAAAGACACATAGGTTATGTTTGACAACAAGGCTTTAGCTTCGTTAGTTGTTTAAGCTAGCTGAACAACAATTCCTTAGACAAGCTTAGAGCACCTTTTTTAAGCTTCCTTAGAACAAATTCTTAAGCCAATAAAAATTCAGACTTAGGAAAAAGTGCTTTCTTAGAGCTCCTCCTTAGCACCTTTATACACTTTAAGCTGCATTACTCTAAGCCTTTGTTAGTCGAATATCTCCTTCTTAGCGGAGCTTAAAACTCTTAATCTGCAATACTCTAAGTTTCATTACCGAACATGACCATAACTCTCATATGGGAGATAATGAGTTCGAAACCCATAAAATGAGAAAGTCTTCTATATTAAACATAAAAGTTTGAAATGCATTAGATGATTTGACTTGTAACCCATATTTTAAAACATCATTCATGATTTATCTAAATTACAAAAAATTACGCAACATTTACAATTTTACGTATTGATATCTTTTTTTTTTAAGCATTTGATGAGAATTAAAGTCAATTCACTCACTCCGACACCGAGTTTGAACATGGGACATCTCAGACGTACATATCCTGTATTTGTTAACAATATTGTCAAGTAATTTTATTTCATCAAAATGTCTTTTTTTTTTTTTTGAGAACTTGGTAGATGATTTCATCAAAATGTCTAAGTAAACATTAACAACATTTTTTGTGTCTTGTTAGATGAATTGGACAAACTTCATGTAGGCATTTTGTGTTCAATGTAGCAAATCCGGACATTTAAGAGATTAAACGAAAATGAAGAAAGAAGATGCACTAATTTTGGTCCAAGATTCGCTGCAATAACCATTGAATTATTCAAACCTTATCCTTCCAAAATTCGTTGATGTACTCCATTAATTTTCCGCGGAATTGAAATATTTTGAAATTCCAAGACAATTTACATCAATTATGTTGTAAACATATATAGCGTTTGTTTATTTATACCAAACTAAAATTCGAACGAGTCACCGGCTATGCGAGGTCCAGTAACCATCAGACATAATTTATCGAATTCATAGCAATCCCTTTTTGGATCGGGTTGGTTGTAAACGAATGCAATTAATGCTAACAAATATGCAAAAGTACAGTACATAATTTACGGCCCAAAAATGTGGTTCTCTTTCTAGAAGTTCGGGTAAGGATTTGAACAGATCAATTTTCACTTCATACAGCACATGAATTATAAAATTAAAACAGCACTTTATATAATTCGTGAACTGCCTAAAATCAAAACAGCTCCGTTAAATTTTCCCAAAAATTCAAACAAAATACCAATACAACGTTCCAAAAACCTCCCTTAACGCGACACCTCAACGATTTATTTATTTATTTTGATGTAACTCAACGATTCTTGCGACTCCTTCCCAAAATGTAGTTCCCTTTCCAAACGAGACCAAATTTCCAAACCCCGATCTGGGGCCCACATGCAGCGAAACGAAATCTCAACACACCGGTGGACCTGGCGCACTTAATTCTTCTCCGTACAAACGGTTACAGACATTTCGCTACCTTCGCCTTTCCCTCCTCTCATGAATCACGGAAGACTTACCCTCCACGCGGTACATCAGTTAACCAGTGAATGATTTGCGGGTCCCATAGACAACTGTAGAATCTCTGAGAGTTCCACGTGGCATCTTTCCTTGTACACCAACTGTTGTGCGTCGAAAACCTACACTAACCTCTTTCTCTTTTCTCAGAATAGCAAACAACAAATCATTTCCCTCTCTCCTTATCAACCTCTCCTGTCACTTACTTTACATCTCTCTCTCTTTTTCCCCTTCTGTTTTTCTCTCATGCTTACAATTTTTGTCTTATTATCTTTCTCTCCAACTCTGTTTTGAATTTTTTTTTTTTTTTTTTTTTGCACCGATGGCATCCTCCGTGGCCAGGATGCCGGGCGACGATTGGCCAGGGTTCTTTGCGGGGTCACATGCTAAACATCTCAAAAAGATTCACCTCCCAAAAATCTCCATCCAGCCTACCACCCAGTCCCAATTCTTCCAATCCCAAAAACCGAATTCAAATTGCCACCCTGAGCCTGACCATGATGCCGAGTTTGTCTCACCTCCGAGCAAACGTCACCAGCACTCCCAAAAGATTCTCGACCGTTGGGCTGCGCGCCAGGCCCGTGAGATGATCACGACAATTGAGCGCCAGGCACATGAGGCCGAGCTCTCGGCTTTGTCAAACACGACCCAGCCTGTGTCAGCCCGGGCTAGACGCTTCTCGCATCGGCGCGTGCCCTCTCCTACTCCCTCTGACATGTCAACCTGTAGTGCACCAGCGGTTGCATGTGGGGACGTGCCTCAGACAGTCCGAGCCTCATCCTTGATCCAGATGTGGCGTGACCTGGAGGCATCGACGCCACGTGGCATGTCAAGTGGTAAGCAGGAGAATGGGGCATGGGGAGATGAAAATGACGTGGTCACGAACAAGAGCCCGATGTTGAGGCCGGCAGTTAGAGGGAGAGGAGAGATTGAAGAGCTGGTGGCAAGGATGGAGGCAGAGAGGAGAAGAGAGGTTGACTCAATTGCTGAGCGTCGTGTTGTCTCACAATTCCCAAATCGGGGCCGCCTTCAGGTAAAATTGATTTTGGTTTAAGTTTATTGGTTTTTTCTTTTCCAAATTAAATTTTTTATTTTTTTTTACGGTTGGCGGCAAGTTCCCGTCAACAAATTTTATAAATAATAAAAAGTTGTAATTACAGATAGCTATTTATTATTTACACTCATAAAGTAAATTTAAGTAAAGCTAAAGCTATGAAATTAGAAAATTTCCATCCACAAATTCACTTCGAGGACCGTATCCGATACAAGTCTCTCTTCCTCTTGTCGGTTTCCCGCGAAGGTCCTTCTATTTCTCTCCCTCCATAGTGCTCACGATCCCGCCACCCAAATAATTCCCACTGCACTTTTTCCGTCGTTTGTAGACTCCTTTTTCCTTTATACCAGACCTCTGTTATGTTCTCGCCGCCCATGAAATTGATTTTGAATTCGGCTAGCAATTGAGTCCAGAACTTGATCGCCTATGCACAACTCCACAATATATGGTCCCGGGTTTCTATTCTATTTGAACCACAAAGATGGCATCCCTGTTGGACCGTGCACCCACGATATGCCATGACATCCTGAGTGAGGATCTTGTTCTTCAGCAAACCAAATTAAAATTTTAGATTTGTTGGTAATTATATTGGCCCTTTTATAAGCATTGGTATATAAAAATTACTCAAATTATAAAGAACTAGTTTGTTATTTTGGATTTGGAGAAGCAAACAATCCAATTGATTGCTTAACTGGGTAGATGCCTTTCAGTTCCACTTTGCTTCTGTCAGAGAATGGAAGTCTAACATTTTTTTTATATATAGAATTTTTTTTTGGTACAGATTGCAATTATTTCTTTAGGATTGCTATTGTCACTATGAATTACTACTATGATTAAACCAGTTAAATAGCTGATGCACAATTTGATGTTTTGTTTCAATTTATCACTCACAGTCAATTCTGAAGCTTAGGTTCTTACGCCGAAAAATACCGGCCCAGGAAGAAACACATTCCCTATCATTCAAGTCAAAATTACAGCAGCCACAAAATAGTCTGAAAAAGAAAAATCCCACAAGGTACTGCACTCGATCACTACATTATAAATTCACATCTATATCACATGTAAAAATGTTTTTTTTTTTTTTTTTTTTCAAAATTACACAATTTATCCAGAGTAATTTTGTGTTCTTTATTTTCTTGAACCATAATGAATATTATTTAAATTTTCAGCTATGTAACGAGTACAGAATAATGAGAATAAGTTGTATAGAACACACAAGGTTCACCTTTTGGTTCATGACCATAACATATTCCATTTTTGTTTCATGAGCATTTATCATTTTAACAACTAAATCTATTTTTGTGTGTTGTGCACGTCTTCTTTTCTTTCTTTCAGTTTCCATTTTTGGGGGCGGTGTAGATGGGATGGGATAGGTGGTGGTTATGATTTGCATTTACATGTTTCCTTCAATAAAGTACATCTCTTTCATATACTTGTATTTGAAGGCAAGTCTGTGACAATTTAAAAAAAAATGAATAACTGTTTTCTAAAATTTCAGACAATCCTTCAAATCAGAACCACCGCATTGCAATAATGTCCCTGCAACATCCTATGAGAGCAGTACAAGCTCGAACATTGATCAAACTGTTGACTCAACTGCTGAATCCAGTCAAAGGTCAGAATTTTCCAGAGAAATCACAGAAATCAAACACTGCAGTGGTGATATAGCCCCAAAAGACAAAAATAAAGATGAAAATCACTACCAAGAACACATTGCACCTACCAATTCAGAAATTTCAAACAGCAGATACTATGAAAACGAGGACCACTACCAACATTGTCCCCACCCTCCTGCTGACCTGACAGAAGGTTCTGTTCCTAGTGAAGCAGGTGGTCTAGACCATCCTGCTGATGTGGCAGCAAACTCTTTTCAAGATAACAGCTTGTCAGAGCTCAATTCTCCTTGTTCTGGTGAGCAAGAGGAAAGCAGGTGCGTCAGCATGGAATCATCGTGGGATGAGAGGAACCTATGGATCGGCAGCGTTGATTGGCAGCGTTCGGCCGAGTCGATCACTCCAATTAGTTGGCACGGCAATGTGCTCCCAGTTGAAGAACTTGGGGCCTTCCCATGGTCTTGTGACTCACCCAATTCATGGCGGGCCCTCACTACTCGTGACACCTTTGAGAACATTTCAGAAAATATAGATATTCATGATCTTCTTGAGAGGTTGTTTTTATTTATATATTTATTTATTTATTCATTTGCATTTTTTGAGGGAAAAGGTAAAAATTGTTTCTGACTGTTACTGGTACAGGGTATGTAATTGCTGTATCTGCCAGTATTGACTTGTTACCATAGTTTTGCAGTCTCACTCTGTTTTTGGTTTGTCTTTTTACTATGGTAGGTTTTGCATACTCAATGCCTTTAGTTTTCCCTGCTTTACTTTTTCAGGCTAATTCATGTTATAATAGAACATAAATATAAGAAATTAACAAAAAGCTGACATCTTATCTCGTTTCAGTACAATTTAGAAGTTGACTGGCAAATGAATTCTGAACTTAACTTGCATGGTACATGTGCAGGAAAAGAGTGACAACCTCCCTTCAAAGTGATTTCTGTACCAAAATGAATCGGTTGATCTTATCAATTTTGCAACGGCAAGAGCAGTACAATGTTGATGATAATTTCGGTGAAGAGTATGCAGCAAGGCCATACTGGAGGCAAAAATACGAGCTGAACAATGCTGACCAAATTGCTACTGCTTCTTCCTCCCTCGTACCATTTCAGTACAATAATAATTCAGAGAACTGGCGGATTACCACATTTACTAATAATGTTTCCGACAATTCAGCGGTGAGATTTCAATGCAATTTTGTTCATCTAGCTGCATCTAACATCCATAGAGTAGAGTTCAATGCCCCGTGTCTTTCATGCCTCATTCGTGCCTCACACTGTTTTGGGATGGTCCACAATCTTATGAAAAACAGTGATCTTGTACCTATCTAAGAAAATAGTGAAGTTTCTATAAAAAATATAAAATTTGGTATTCAAGCACATTTTAATATAGAGATTATGTTGAGCAGTTCGGATCAACAGTTTGGACTTTGAAAACAAAGATTAGGGTGTGAGGCATGAAAGACATGAAGCATTTGAACCCTGCCCATGTCCATATATATACCAGACATTTCATGATCCAACTGAGCTTTGACCATGTTTAACATCAAACTAACAATCAAGTTCTTAGTTATTTTTCTGCCAGAAAATTTGAATTTAACAAGTTATTTCAACTTGTGCAGGATGTGGAATCAGTGGCACAGATAAAAACAGATATGGCACAAATTCATGATGAAATAAGTGAATTGAGGAAGTTGGTTGAGAGTTGCATGCAATGGCAATCCAAGTTGCATGAATCTATCAAGATCGAGGTCTCCAATGCCGTCTCTCAAGCAGGTTTTGAATAGCAGCTTTTGCCATCTGTCACAATAACACTTTTCGGTTTATCTGGTATTATGAAAAACACACTACATTATAAAAATCTGTTTCCCAATATCCGGTCATGAGAAACAATTGACAAAAATAATCTATATATCTCTAATGCATCAAGTATCCCTTATTTTAATATGAAATGTTGAATGAAAATATTTTCTGTAGTATCAATAAAATTTCATTTTAGAAATTCCATAATGACTAAAATGAACAGTTTTCTTTCTAAATTTCACAAGCAACACAAATGTATAACAAATTACTACAATAGAGTGCATTTAGTATAAAATCAAAATGCAAAAATATCATTGGCTTGTTTTATTATGTCCGTTGATATTTTTACCTCTTGATCTTATCTCAAATGAACTCCAAATTTTACAATATTTGGTGAACAAGCACTTGTCATGGTGTGTCACAAAACAAGAGAAGGCTCTTATCATATATGTAGTTAAACATCTTGGATTAATCCTTTGTTAAAATAATCATTTAATAAATGATCTTATAATGTCAGTTGGAGGTCAAAGCATTGCAATTAATGCATGTTCAGCATCAGAAATGAAAAGCAAATGCGGTATCTGCAATGACGCACATATCGACTCCCTTCTTTATAGGTACAATAGTACATGTTTGTACTCCTAAATGCCACACTAATGCATCAG
The DNA here is from genome assembly GCA_033356055.1 of Carex pumila. Lineage (NCBI taxonomy): Eukaryota > Viridiplantae > Streptophyta > Magnoliopsida > Poales > Cyperaceae > Carex > Carex pumila. The sequence goes on from JARJHM010000029.1 coordinate 335,064, forward strand.
ATCTTATTTTCTCAATTGATACAATTACTTTTTAGGGTTTAATATATGTGACCAAATAGTATTGAGTATCGTGAATACACAAGAATAAATGATATATTGCATCAAAGAGGGTATCCATGTAAATTAAATATATATTTCGATCAAAATGAAGTGCATAGCTACTGCAATTTTACAAATTGGCCACAGTTGTCTCTGTAATTATGCTTAAATCTTCATTAATTAGGTGTGGGCATATGTGTGCTTGCTTCAAATGCGCAAGAGATTTGCAACTGAATGGTCATAAATGCCCAAGTTGTCAATCTCCAATCGAGGATGTAGTTCGAGTGAATCCAAACTTGTAAGATTAATATATATACAGATATTTCCTTTTTAAATTTTTTTTTTTTAATATATTGAGGTTCCGTGAAGCCCCTGTTATTGGAAGGAGCACTAACATATGCCTCAGTATTATAATCAAGGGCACCGAATGCTGCTGATTAATTGTAAAGATTTTTTTTTTCTCTTTTTTGTTTTTGTTTTGTGTTGATAAAAGTTAAGATGTACATGGGTAGATAATTTATCAAGAAATTTTGAAGTCATACTTTCCTTGGGTCTTGGAAATTGGAACTTAGCTATTTTCTAATCATTTTAAAGTCATTTGGTTTGAAGGTTAATAAATTCATTTTGCTTCTTAAGAGTTCGAAGAGAACCAAACAATGAAATATTCAAACGTACAGCTAGGAGATAAAATTTTCTGATGCTATTTATAAGATTCCTCAAATTATTTTTACATATGTAAACTGCGTTTGGTATATATCAGATGAAATTCAAATAAAGCGAGAGAAAAATATAAAAAAAATAAATGTTACAATCCTAAATATCACGGCAGAAATTCACATATATTTATAGCTATACATTCAGTCAAGGATAAAACTATATATGATACACAGAGAACATCAGATAAAATTAATTAGAACAAATCACTATTTTAGTCATCCACTCTGCGCCTCAACCAGTGCTTTGAGTTCCTCCCTTGACTTCATAACTTGCGGTGCAATGCAAGCCGAAGAACGCGAAGACCGCATGGATGATGCATCTGATACCTTCGATGACGATGAAATCCTCGAATTATTTGACCGCCGGCTTGACATCTCGTATGATGTCTTGCTAGTATTGATCCTAGATGAGCTGCTCTTCTTTTTGCGTCGACCAGCCCTGCGGTCATTTTCAAACACAAATGCTGAATTGATCGGCAAGTCTGTGTCGTTTTCGCCGCTATCTATCAACTCCATTGGTAAATCGAAGTATGACGAATTACCATGTCGTTCATTCCAACAATCAATAATGATGTCAGAAGAAACAGATGACAAATCGAATCTCTCAAGAGACGCTACTTTTGATATGACACTCGGTCGGGAAGGAGTAGCATTTGCGTCGAGATCAGGTTTGTAGAAATTATCTCTGTATATATTATCACTTTCAGCACTGTATGATGATAACTGTGATTCTGACCGCACCGGCATTGGTTTCTTCTTGGAGAGGCCAGGCAGGTACATGCAAAATGCATTGCACTTGAAATTACCAGCAATGCTTGCCTTAGGTGGCTCGAAACCACTGTCATTTCTGTAATCGTCGGCGGAGTCATGGGTGGACTTATCGATGAGTGGAGCACCGCTACCTAACCTCTCGGTGTTTGCCTTTCTCGAGATAACATCCAATGCATCAGATGGCTCAGACGATCGTCCCTCACCGCATGACTTGCTCCTGGAGAGAGTTGAATTAGAGCTAGAAATAGGAGACAGGTGCGGGTTGCTCCGTGTTGGATCCGATGGGTGTTTCTTGTACTGTCCTGGTGCTCTTGGGGGAATGCCAAATGTCATGTGATCATTATGAGGGGATTGGTTTGAGACAATCGATGGAGACACCGGTTGCATTATGAAATTTGTCGGTACAATCGGGATTGATACCGGGGTGTCTTCGTCAAGCTGCCCAAACTGACTCATGAAACGAGGATCTATATTTATTTGCATGAATGGTATATGGCTGTGTTAGGAGAGGGAATAAACGAAGGAGGCATTCTCTTGTTAGCCACGACTATATAGAGGTTAATTTGAAGTTGGAAATTTATTTTGTTCTCTTTTAATTAATTATTTTCTATGGATTGCGACATAGGTGGAGAGCACGGTTTGGGGTCAACTCAAGTTTGTTCTTGGCACGTTAAATCAATGAACTGTAAGGATATGTTACCTAATAGGTCATGCTTTATAAAGAATTTATTAGCTATATATGGTTGCAAGGATATATATATATATAGAGAGAGGTGGACTACGGTGAGTTGCGAAGTAAAACGCATTTTTACTTCACACTGTATTTTTATTTTGAAAGTCCAAACGACCGATCTGAACTGTTAGATGTTTAATCCATATTGAAATGTACTTCGAGACCAAATTTTATATTTTTTGGAATTTTTTTACTATTTATTAAACATTTTTGAAAATTGCTGTTTTGCTGTGAATAGTAAAAAACAGTAAAATTTTCTGGACAAACAGATTAGCGACTTTCAAAATTGCTTAATAAATAGTAAAAAAATTCCAAAAAATATAAAATTTGGTCTCTAAGCACATTTTAATATGGAGAACAAGATGAACGGTTCAGATCGACGTTTTGAACTTTAAAATCTTAAAATATGAGCGTGAAGTAAAATAGTCGCTTTACTTCGCAACTCACAGTAGCCCATCTCTCTCTCTCTCTCTCTCTATATATATATATATATATATGCTGTGGCTAATTTGCTGCCGGCAGCATTTCTGTCGGCAGTGCTGCCGCTGTTTTTTTTATTTTGTGATGTCCAAACAATAAATCCAAACCGTTAGATGTTTAATCTATATTATAATCTACTTGGAGACCAAATTTTACATTTTTTGGAATTGTTTTTACTATATATTAAGCTGGTTTGAAAACTGCTGATTTCAATGCTGCAAAAATTTACTGAAATCAGCGGTTCAAACCAGCTTAATATATAGTAAAAAAGTTTCAAAAAATGTAAAATTTGGTCTCCAAGTAGATTATAATATAGATTAAACATCTAACAGTTTGGACTTGTTGTTTGTTGTTTGGACATCACACAACAAAATATAGCCCCCGGTAGCACCTCTGCTGAAATGCTGCCAGTAACGATTTTGACAGACCCTATATATATATATATATATCATATCCATTAATTATCATTAAAAAATATTAATTAAAGTATATTCACAACAATTTGTTGTATCATTTGCAGCCGACGAGCAAAAAAATTGTTCATTTAAAGCATTTTTTTTTCCTAAAAGAAATCAGCAAATGACCTATATATCTTGATAAATAGATGCACGGTATATGCTCAAATATTACTCAAGATAATATCCCATACAAAAGGAATTATTAGCCGGATTAATTATCATATATTCCACTTGATAATACAAAAAAAATGTATTTCACAGAAACGGTCTAATTATTTATATTATGCAAGCTCTTATTCATACAATGTGAAAATATATCTGTAATGCAAAAAAAAAAAAAATTAAAAAAACAATTTAAGGGTAATTTAATTACTATATCTAATGGATTTTGGATCCGCTAGCTAGCATTAAAATTTTATCTCGTTATCATTAACTGACAATCAAGTTGATTGAATTGTTAAATAATGCCCCGTCATAAAATACTCTGATTTTTTTTTTGAAATAAAAGAAATAAATATTTTTTAAGTTTGAAAAGCGATATATTGAGCGATTGTATCAATTAAACAAAGAAAATGCATCTATATCGACAGGTGTAACACAACGCCAGACATCTGATAATTAATTAATCTGTTTATAATGTTGATTAACTAAAAGTCTAAAACTAATTGGTTGCCAGAGAGTTATATATAGTAATAATTAACAAATCACTTCTCAAAGCTTCATTAGTAGCAATTAATATTTTTTAAGAAAAAATGAAACAAAACTTTGAGCAATTGAAATACCATTGTTTCATGAAGGCGCTGTCTGTATTAGAATACCGGTAGAATCATTAAACAAAAATATATATTTGATGTGCTGTATACCAAATCCAGAAAAAAAAAAAATTATAGATTAAACAATTTTTTGGTCAATACAAAGAAGACATGCATTGCATCCCTACTAATTAAACATATATATATATACAACTTTATTTTGAGAATATATATAAAAGTATAGTGGCAGCAAAGAAAGCTGTAGTGATAGCTGTATGGAAAAGGAATTAATACAAAGCTTTTGTTTTGATGAAGAGTTAATGAAAACTAATGACCTCTCACCAACCCTTCAAACAGCCTATGGCCAAGGTGAAAGGCACTGATCGCTGGATCGATGTTGCAAAAATAAAACGGATTAATTGTGTGTTGATATTTGAAAAGCGGCAAAATGTTGAGATTTTTTTTTCTTTAAACTAATTGAATTTGCCAATTTCAAAATAATGAGATTGTTTAACATGCCAAAAACATAAAATTATTTAACACATTTATGTTTTTACACCTGTACATATATAGAAATATGGAGTTACACTTTACATCTACGGAAGACATCGGATGAAATAAATAATGTGGCCATAGTTGAGAATAACTTTTGATATAATAGCAAAGGGAATGTTTTCTTTATGAGACATTGCAGATTCAAAATTCTAATAGGCTGGAGATTTTTTTGTGGATATTAAAATAAGTAGGTGGCTTGACCTCTAACTTTACTAAAAAAAAAAAATGCATGGCCATAGTTTAGAGAACTGATGAATGTATTTGTACTTCTTACATGTTCTTTAAATGTGTTTATATTTAATAACGAAATTATATATAATTTAACGCTAGTGGAAATGAAAACTCAAAGTTATATTTTTGCTTATTTGATAAAGTTTAATTAACTTGAATATCTTAGTAATTAATTTCTAGTTCAAATTAATATGAACAATTTACATATTACATATTAATACTTTAGCATATATGAAGTGCAATAATATATATTTTTTCTAATATGAGACAATGTAACGAGTCATACCTAAATATTACACACGTAAATATTTTCTTTTTTTTTTCTAATATGAGACAATTTAGTACTGTCATGCTATGTTCATGAGTGCATGTAATCATTTTGACCATACACAAACGACCGGCCGGCATTGTAAAATTAGAACAAGTAAAATAATACTTCAAAAAAAAAACATAAATAAATCCAGAAAATGATTTGTCAAAATACTTTTATGATAGTAATAATTAGTTTAAGGTTTGGGTATTATATTATCTAGTAATAGATCGAAGGAGAACTTACATTAATTATTCAAGGTAGAAGGTAGCTAGGCAGCTAGCATAGTAGCGTTAAAGTCAATTTATTTTAACAAAGAGGCGTCATAGAAGCGCAATGAAAGATGAAGAAATGGTAAGCCAAGAAAAGTTCATGTAAACAAAATTAAGCGAAGTTCAAAATACAAAAAGTCAATAACAGCAAAACGAAAAAAAAAATCCAATAATTAAACTTGTAAATATTTTCTTTATTGTTGAATTGAAAAGCCAACATTATTATATTAGCTAGGTCAAGGAAATGGAATGGGAAAAAGCTTCTTAGCAAAAAAAAAAAAAAATTAAACTAAAAAAAAAGTCAAAATATCTCCAAGTTCTTTGCATTATAAAAAATGTATCCACTGGTTCAGAACTTCATAATGCAGTGTATATATGGTCCCACCTTGATTTAACAATAACTTCTTTTTGTTTGAGAAAGATTTAACAATAATTTTAATCATACTAGGTTACTTGATGAAAAAAAAAACTATTATATTGATGAAAAGCACTATAAACTTATAAACCGTCACACTCCAAGACAACTCGTCACGTATTTTTACGTAAATCGTATTCACATCACATACATTATCAATAACAACATAATAAAATCACATTTTATTTCATAAACAAAAGAGTTTTCATAAATGATCAATAGCGGACATGGCTAGTAACACAGACATCGTCATGCCCGCTCAATGTATCAATATAGAATCATGAAAACAAAAACTAGACAACATGTGGCAATTTATCAATAACATATTTTTCTGCTTAGTCTCACTCTTGTACTTGCTCGAATCCTTCCTCTTCGTTACCTGAAACCTACATAAAAGTAGAACGGGTGAGAGATCAAACATTTTCTCAGTTTGAGATTTAGTTTCAACCCAGATCGAGTTCATAAAACCTTTACATTATTCTCCCAAATATGATAAAAAAATAAAATGCATATGTATTCCCTAATGCAATGCATATACTATTATCACGTCTATTGTCATATTCTTTTCACTTTCTGCAATTAACCATTTACTCGTCAAACTAATGGGAAGTCCAACCAACAACGAGAGGCTGTCTCACTAAACGGTGAGTCCATCCTACGCTAGATCTTGACCAGTGACATGATCGCTTTCGCCTACAGTCACGTTAACAAAGGGTCCAGTCGAACACTAGACCCAATGTATACATTCCAATATCCAAGCATATTGGCCTCCTGTTCATTTTCATTATCTGTTCATTTCACGTACATTAATTCAATCACATAATCCATGCCATGCTTAACACATTTTATTCATGCAAATTCATTGGCCAATGTATAAATTCTATCCTTTTTTATTTATGTTATACTCAAGTCATACGAATGGTTTGAAAATAACATACATAAATAGGAGAGGAGGAGGAAGAAAGAAGGAGACAGAAAACAGAGAGGAAGAGAGATCAAAAGAGGAGAGGAGGGTCTTTCTATTCTTGAATAGAAGGGGATTTTGTTATTAAGCATAAGAAGTGGCATCTTAGATGGGGACTCTTTGACCGAGATCTAACCAGAGAAAAGCCCCCTCAAAAGGGGAAATGAAAGATAGGAAAGAACAAAGTGCAAGAGACAAATCTCAGATGTAGCCCTTAGTTGTCTTGCTCAGAAGTAGAAACATGTATGCTATCTGACAAAATTAAATGATGTTAATTCAAAGCTCAGGATTGAGTTCACATAATTCAACTAATTCTTTCAAAGGGAACACACAAAAAATCATGCAAATTGCAAAGGCCAGTTCCTTTTCATCAAGTGGGAAGCACTCAAATTCAAGAAAATTATAGCAGGAAGCAATTACAATATGCTATATTTTTTCCCCATCACACAACTCCAAGTCATCAGGTAAAAAATTTATTGTTCTCTTGACTCATGGAAAATTTTTATCAACAATCATCTATCAAAATTACATATGATTGGGTAATCTATATTGGAGAGCTAATGGAATACTTTCTTTTGTACTAGAGTCTTTTCAAAACCTAAATCTCTCTCATGTACATGCATTTTTACAACATCCGATGTTGCATTTCCATACAACACTATAAAATTTGTATACATACATAATTAACCCCTTTGGGGCCCACCTTTCATCTCTCTCTTTAATCCCACCCAACCTCTCTCTTGGTCTGTTAATCTGATGCCTCAGTATTATTCAGTGTGCCATTTGGCAATTCCGATTGACCAAAAATCACACCTTAATAGCGAAAAACAGAAACAGAACAAAATAGCACCAGTGCTAATTGGCTAGCTTTAACTTTCTCGTTTATTCACTTTCGGCTCAAGGGCTCTATGGTATAAATCAAGGGTATCACCATGTGTGGGTTCAAAGCAGAGTGCGGCCTCACAATCACGCACAGCCAATTCATTTTTGCCGATAGATTCATAGAATGCTGCACGCAGATGCAATAGCTGCAAGTCTGGCTTGAAATTTATCACCCGCGTCAGCTCTGTAATTGCCTCATCTTCCCTGTGATCGTCCATCATAACTGGAAAAAAATATGGGGGAAAATTGAGGGGTTTTTATTATCATTTGCTTCTTTTATATGTGCACCACACCCAATAATTTAGATGGTTTGAAAGCCAAAACTGCTGCATTACTTTTGAACTCGAGAAATTTATATCGTTTGTGGAACCCAATACTTTACTCTGTCAGCAATTGAGTGAGTAAAAAAAAAAAGAAAGAACCCGAGAAGCTTACTAGCAGCTCTGTAACGGTAAGGGTAAGTCCTCAAGGGATCTAGTGTAGTTGCAGTGTTAAGATCACTCATGGCATTCTCACGCTCACAATACTCGGATCGCTTTTCATATGCCGATGCATTATTCTTGGCCTTCTCTATCAGCTTTGTCATCTCGTCATATGCAGCTTTCTTTCTGTTCGTTACGTAAAAAACCCGTGCTAGTCCCTGGTGAGCACGGGTGTGCTTTATGCCAAGTGCCTTCTTGTAGCAATTTTCAGCCAACTCGAAGTTTTCAATATCCACATATATACTTCCCATATTATTATATGCCTGAAAAGGATCAATAGGACAAATCACCAAAGAAAATTTGCATTAGTTTGTTGAAAAAACAACATAATAACTTTTCTTTTACATGAACTTAATGAGTCATCTATACCAAGCCTACACAATTTGCATATAAAATTTTTGCTGCTCTTTAGCACTCTTTCCCTATCCATGACAATATCAATGCTATAGTAACATTAGATACTTTTAAAATCACAAGGACTAGCACTACTCAGCAGGATTGTGGAACTAAACATGGGTCATTTAAAAAAAATGATAATAAAAGCATCTAATTACTTACTTGGCCTTTCCGGAGATTATCTGAGGCGCAATTAACTGCCGATTCTAATAATTTAATAACATAATCTGCAGTTTTAGTACTATCAAAGGGGCAATCTCCCAGAGCATATGCCTTTAGGAAAAATGCTTCAAAAGACCTGTGCAATTTGATTGACTCCTCAGCTTTAGCCAATGCCTCCTCTCTATGGCCAGTGTCATAAAGGATCCATCCCTCATACACAAGTCTTTCATATTTGAGGTTTGAACTGTTTCGAGCCTGTCTCAAACTGTGCATAGCTGCCTTCTGACAATTTAACCTGACACAAGGAATGGATAAGTACTTTCTAAATTATCTTCAATTGTGCAAAGGAAAGGTTGATATAAAATATGCTACAAAAAAAGGCTAGTATGTTATCTGTCAAGAATGTTTTGTGCCTTAGGCTATAGTGGTAATCGACAATTGATGGAGCTGATCCAATAGTTTTAAGTCTCCAAACTTGTAAAACAAACTGAGTTCAACTCCGCAAATAATATTGTAAACAACTATGCAAAGGGTCCCAAAAAGAAGATAACGATTGTTATTGAAACTTTTACAAGTCTTTTCTTGATGATCTAATACATTAGCCTTCAAAAGTGAATGCAAATAGTCTAATTCAAGACAAAGGTTAGGTTAAGTTAATTCTAGATAACCCTTAGGATTAAGTGCAGAAATATATGGTTACGCCTAATAAGGTTTGTTCAATATCACAGTGTAGGAAACACAACTGCAAACACAGTGGAGCAAAAATCAAGCACAAAAGTCTCTCGGTCATTAAACAACAAAATATGCATTACTCAATTATAGCAAACATAGCCAAGTTCCACTCGACATGGAACAATACAACCAATTCCGTAAACCAAGAAAATCCAATGAGGTTTTATGAGGAGGTTACCTTAGGAGAAGGAGGGATTGGCGAAATCGCAAGCTGCTATTGTTTGGCTCCTTTGCCAACATCTGGTGTACCACTGCAAGAGACCCAATATCATCCACAGCTGACCACCTGTCATACAACTGCATCCAACAATCTGCCATGTCCATCTGCTGCACATAGCCCCTCATAGCTTCTATAAGGTGGTCCCCATGTACCTTACCGTGAAAAAATAGGTAGCTCGGGTCTAACGTCATAAGAGCCCTGACATCCTGCATGGCCCCCTCGTAATCTTCCAGAGCCAGAAAGAACCAAGCTCTTAACTCAAGTAAGTCAGTCGAGGTCTTGAACCCAAGTATTTTATTTACCTCAGTAATTGCCGCACCAATCTTATCCTCTTCTAGCAACGTGATTGCTCTGTATTTGTATGGGTATGTATTAGTGGGGTCCAATGTGGTGGCGGTCATCAAATCGTTCAACTTCTCCTTCCCGACACAGTACAGGGACCGCTCCTGGTACATCCAGCCAGCTGGTTCAAACTGATCCATAACAGTATTCAACAACTTGTATGCAGCATACTTGTGGCCGCGCTTATATTTTGCACGTGCCACACCGACCCAAGAGTAGATATGGCCTTCTTTGGCTGCCTCCTCAAACCAGCGTTGTGCATCCTTGTACTCACCTCTCTCAAGCATCACACACCCAAGCTGGTGCAAAGCCTGTTGCCTTTGCCATCCTGGCGCGGCACATTCACCAAGCCTCTCAAGCAACATGATTGTGGTGTTTGATTTCATATCCTCCTCCATTGCCACCTGACTAAGGAAATAGTACAATACAAAAGATGCATTCCCTGCTGCCTCAAGCCTTTCCCTCCCTTCTGAGCTGCACAAAAGGCGTGCCACTTCTGGGTCATGAAGCGAATGTGGGAGCTCTCGTAGGAAGCACTGGAGGCATGCTGCTACCAACAAATGAGATGTCTCTTCAAGAGCATGTTCAATCAGTTGCAGTGCATCATCTGTCCCGCCAACCATAGCTGTGAGTGTGGCATCACAATCAGCTTTCATTTCCTCACAACAAAACTTGTTAGAGAAGTATAAAAGCTCAACTATGATATTGGGAGGGGTACGGTCACTAATCTGGCCAGTACGGCTGTACACATCCACTACTTTCATGGCCGGGACAGAGATCCCATCATGAGTGAAGTCAATGTGGTCGCGTTGTGCCTCCGCAAAACCTCCATACAACAATGCATTCAGAGGTTTTGAAAGGGCTGCAATGCAGGACCGCACACATAGAACCTCCTCTTCGCCAATGATGAACCAGAGGTCACCATCGGCATCAGCTTCTTCCCTATGTCTAGGCCTGGTTGGGTCAGAGGGAATCAAGGAATGAGGACGATGGCATGGGCAATACGGGTTAAGGGGCATAGAAGGCAGGTCAGGGTGCAATGTTGCTTTAGGGCATTCTAAGGATGGGGAGGTCTTTGTGCATGGGGTAAGAGGGGCAGGTGGTGGGTCAAACTCGTCTTCACGCCGTTCATACCGAAGCCATGCAGATAGGACCACACGACGATGAACATCTAGGGCATGGACACGAGCTGCACGCAAAGCCCGACGTAGAAGTTTTGGGTTATTCATGGATCGGAGAAGGGAATGCTGCTCTAGGTGGAGGTCGCATAAATCATCTTCTGGATCACATTCTGCGGCCATGAGCCGACGGTACAACTCAGCCAGGGTGGAAACCGGGTCAATCGGGCGAAGGTACGGGTCAATTGGTGGGTCGATCATGTCAACCGAGGGGAGACCGAATGGGAGGAGAGAATCTGTAAGGATTGAAGGTGAAGGATGGTGGCGAGATGGCGGTTGCGTATACTGGATGGATTTTGACCGGAGAGAGAATGTGGGTCGAAGTGGACCCTGGTCACCGGAGGGACCAGAGCTCGAAGTGGAGGGACAGGCATAAACTTGGCTACCCTTGCATCCATCTATAATCTTTAGGCTGCGTATTGTGGTGAGAAAATTGTTCTGCATTTCTCCCTATCTCCTCGTCTTAGAATTCTTCTTCTCTCCGTCTTGGAATTCTTCTTTTAGAGAGAGATGGGGGAAATGCGAGATGTCATGTGATCATTATGAGGGGATTGATTTGAGACAATCGGTGGAGACACCGGTTGCATTATGAAATTTGTCGATATATACAATCAGGATTGATACCGGAGTGTCTTCCTCAAGCTGCCCGAACTGACTCATGAAAGGAGGATCTATATTTATTTGCATGAATGGTATATGGCTGTGTTAGGAGAGGGAATAAACGGAGGCATTCTCTCGTTAGCCACGGCTGTATAGAGGCTAATTTGAAGATGGAAATTTATTTTGTTTTTAATTAATTAATTTTCTATGGATTGGGACATAGGTGGAGAGCACGGTTTGCTTGGCACGTTCAATCAATGAACTGTAACGATAACTATTGATTGAAGTTGGAAATTTATTTTGTTTTCTTTTAATTAATCAATTTTCTATGGATTTGGACGTAGGTGGAGAGCACGGTTTGGGGTCAACTCAAGTTTGTTCTTGGCACGTTCAATCAATGAACTGAAGGATATGAACAATTGATGCTACCTAATAGTTGTGTTTCATATATATATATGTCCTCCATTAATTGATCACAAAATAGATTTTATTAATTAAAAGTATATTCACAACAATTCGTTGTATCATTTGCAGCCGACAAGCAAAAAAAAATGTTCATTTAAAGCTTTTTCTTTCCTAAAAGAAATTAACAAATGACCTATCTTGATAAATAGATGCACAATATATGCTCAAATATTGTTCAAGAATATCCTATACAAAAGCCAACATTTTTAAAAATACCCTTTTAAAAAAATAAACAAAAAAATTAAACCAAAAGACCATTAAATTTTCAGAATTTTAGTTTAACACTTCCGTCATTTGTCATTGCGGACACCAAGAGGTTGTCCGTCATTTGTCATTGAGGATACCCTTTTGCTCTGTTCGTAACAATAAATGACGGACATGACCCTATATATATGCCACTACTAGGAGAGAGAAAATCATAATTTCATTCTCTCGCCAAATTTCTTTGAATTCGGATAAGTTTTCTCTTTATTTTCTTGTTTCAATTTTTAATATACACTACTAGAGAAAAACACTTTCCTATTGGTTGAAATTGCTATCTACCATCGGGGTCCGAACCGTTGCCTATCGTCTCGATAGGAAATGTGTACCAATACGTCGTCAGTATGAGCCGATGGCATTAAGCTCCAACACGATTGGTTAGAAATTAGGGACCATTGTAATATTAGTTTTTCGTCCGTTAAATATATCGTTAATATAGAAACCATTGTCTCTGGGTGTTATTAGCCATTAGCAAAAGTGTATTACATTATCGAATGTGTTTGAGTTAGCATTTGCATGTCCTAGTTTGCCATCTGTTATTACTTTGGACCGTTGGTGATTTGTTTTTATATATTTAATTATATATGCATGTATTACGGGCTAGTCGCCATATATATATCTAGATCAATACATATATATAGAGATAGAGAGTAAAGCACATATCTCTAGTTTCAAAGTTTAAAACGTCAATCCGAACCATTCAAGTTGATATCCATATTAAAGTGTGATTGGAGACCAAATTATATTTTTTGAAAATTTTTTACTATTTTTTTAGAATTTTTTAAAATCAGTGTTTTTCATAAAATTCTAGACCATCAAAACAGTAATTTTTAAAAATTCTAAAAGAATAGTAAAAAATTTCCAAAAAAAATATAAAATTTGGTCTCTAAGCACGATTTAATATGGATATCAATTTGAACGGTTCTGATCGACATTTTAAATTTTAAAACTAGAGATATGAGTACAAATTAAAACACCCACTTTAATTTGCAAAGTTTGGTGGCCTTACTATATATATATATATAGAGAGAGAGAGAGAGAGGTTGGCTAAGATCAAAGTGGTAGTTCCTGAGGTTTGGTACTACCAATTCATTTTTTAATTTTTAAAGTTTAAAACATTGATCCGAACCGTTCAAGTTGATCTCTATATTAAAATGTGTTTGGAGACCAAATTTTACATTTTTATGAATTTTTTTACTATATATTAAGTCATTTTGAAAATCGCTGATTCAACGGTGGCTTAACAAAATAGTAAAATCAGAAGCTACCGTTGGATTAGCGATTTTCAAAGTGGCTTAATAAATAGTAAAAAAATTCAGAAAAATGTAAAATTTGGTCTCCAAGCACATTTTAATATAGAGATCAACTTGAACGGTTTAGATCGACATTTTAAACTTTGAAAATTAAAAAACGAATTAGTAGTACCAAAGCTCAGGAACTACCACTTTGATCTTAGCCAACCTCTCTCTCTCTCTATATATATATAATTTAACACCAGTGGAAATAAAAACTCAAAAGTTATATTTGGCTTATTTGACAAATTTAATTAACTTGAACGTCTTAATAATAAATTGCTAGTTCAAATTAGTATGAACAATTTATCCATTACATATTAATACTTTAGCATTTAGATAATAATAACAGTATATATATGAAGTGCAAGAATATTTTTTTCTAATATGAGACTGTCATGCTATGCTCAACCGCTGGTCTGTACAATTTAGTACTGTCATGCTATGCTCATGAGTGCATGTACTCATTTTTACCATATACAAACGACCGGCCGGCATTGTAAAATTAGAACAAGTAAAATAATACTTAAAAAAAATGATTACCAAAGGGAAACCACATAAATAAATTCAGAATTAATGATTTGTCACAATGCTTTTATGATACTAATAATTAGTTTAAGGTTTGGGTATTATATTATCTAGCGATAGATCGAAGGAGAACTTACATTAATTATTGAAGGTAGCTAGGCAGCTAACATAGCAGCGTTAAAGTCAATTTATTTTAACAAAGAGGCGTCATAGAAGTGCAATGAAAGAGGAAGAAATGGTAAGCCAAGAAAAGTTAATGTAAGCGAAGTTCAAAATAAATAAAAAGGTTAATAATAGTAAAACGAAAAAAAATCCAATAACTAAACTGGTAAATATTTTCTTTTCTGTTGAACTGAAAAGCCAACTTTATTATATTAGCTTGGTCAAGGAAATGGGATTAGAAAAAGCTTCTTAACAAAAAAATAATAAAAAACTAAAAAAAAGTCAAAATATCCACAAGTTCTTTGCATTAAAAATAAAAATGTATCCACTGGTTCAAAACTTCATGATGCAATGTATGGTCCCTCCTTGACTTAACAATAATTTTTTTTTTAGAAAGATTTAACAATAATTTTACTCGTACATGGTTACTTGATGGGAAAAAAAAACTATTTATATTTGATGAAAGTCACCAGAAACTTATAAACAATAACAAAAACCAACATGTCTTTTCATAGAAAAAACTAAACCAATTTTTGTAAAAATAATTATAGAAGATGCAATAATAAGTTTGTAAGACGGGTCTACGTCAGGAACGAACAACATGATTGGATACACAATTTATAATCAAGTCATGTGGCTAAAACGATTATACAAGGCCGGCCCACAGTACAGTGAAATACAGTGGAGAAATGGAGACGATACAGATATTATAACTGGAGAAGTTATATTTTCTGATAGTTTAGGTCAGTGACAATTTTATCATTTCCAACCAGCTGCTGAAAATTGAAATGAACTGTTATGCGATTAATGAAAAGTTACTCTCTCTCTCTCTCTCTCTATATATATATATATATAATCCTCCCCCCCTCAATTACGGATGGTAATAATTGTTCCTTTTTTGATACAAAGTTTTAATGTTTTTTAAAAAATATTAATTATTTCTAAATCGCTAATGTAAATTTTATTGATAAAAATTATATATCATTTTATAAATTCATACTTCTCAATAAACATCTTTATAATTCTCAAATCAATACAGCTCAAGATAATTACATCAACATAAAAATTTATTAAACTATTTTTTGCTTAAACTACTCCCATAACCATGTTAATGAGATCATGGAACGAAGGCAATTCTGAGTAGGTAATTCCTTCAATTTTCTATTGTACATTTCTTACATTTTTGTTGTTTCATCTTTTTTTTTTTTCTTTTTTCTTTTTTTTTTTTCAAAAGGAAGGGTCTTTTTAGGTTAGAGTTGGGGCGTTTCGATGAAAAAAAATTCTAGACCATTAAAAATAGTAATTTACTATTTATTTAATAAATAGTAAAATATTCTAAAAAAATATATAAAATTTAGTCTCCAAGCATATTTTTAATTTTTCTTATGGAAATGATGATTAGTAGTTAGAATTCATCGTTTGAAATTTAAAAATAGAGATATGGATGCATAGTTTGGGCCAATTTGCAATATGCATATTATAATAACCTAACTCATTTTAATCTAATATTTATTTTACGGAGTTTTATTAATAAAATGTATAAGTAAAAAGAAAAGCCACATAAAATATATTAAAAAAAAATCATGAGAGAGAGCATTGTTCCTTTGCTACATCATTTTAATTCTCAAATGATGTTTCTGTTCAGATCTAAATATTATGACAAATATTGTTAGTCCTTCCATGCTGATCAAGTATTCTTAGGTACTAAACAAATTTTGATTTTTTTTTTTCAAAAATCTTCGCAAAAGTTGCGAAATCGTGAGGAGAAATCAAACTCTTGACCTTTGAATAAACAAAAATTTTAGAACTTCTCTCCTAGCCAACTATGCTACCTCTTCTTTCTCAATAAACAAATTTTGATATCTTTGAAAATTTAGAGATTCCAAATTGCTAGACCTTGATTGAATGGTCCAAGAAAACTTGATTATGAACAAAGCACCGTATTTTCAAAAATAAAAATCCTAAAAATGGGTTGAATATACATTGTGCTATTTCAAACGTAAATAAAATGGGTATAGATAAAGTATTTTAGTAGCTATTTCATATTTAATCACATGATAAAAAATGGATGGCATGCGTATATAGTTTTTTTTTTATCATGAAATTAAAGATAAATATATTAAAATACAATTGGAGCATGAAACAATAGGCAGGGCCGGCCCTAGTGCGGGGCAGCCAGGGCGACTGCCCCAGGCCCCAAGATTTATAGAGCCCCAAAAGAAACAAAAATATTTTGCATATATTAAAAAAATTAATCTGTATATGTTAAAAATAAATAAAATATTAGGGTCCAAACTTTGAATATTCAAAGGGTTCAAACATTTCTATAAATAGGTATGATCTATTTACATATCAATAAAAAATTGTGTATATCAGTATTGTAAATGACGGTATGTGCTTGTCGAACGAACCGGATACTGTCAAGCAATTAATCGGTATGCGGCCGATTAATCAAAATTATGCAGACAATTTTGTATTTTCATTAAAATTATGTGTATATATTCATAATTTATTAAAAAAATTATTTAACTCATCAAACTTATCAAATAAACTTAATTTAACTTAGTTCTATTATTATAACATGAAACTACGCTTAACAATACACATGCACTTTACATGTGTAAGTAACATATTTATTTAATTAAAAAATAAATTCGAGAATTAAGCATTTTTAAACACTAACAATATATTATTTGAAAGACATGAAACATTACAACATAAAATCACTAAAGTTAGTTTGTAATAACAACTTAATTTAATATATGAATATGATGTACTAATTGAAAAAATTACTTCAGTAAGTAAGAAAACTATTATATATATATATATATATATATATATATAGAGAGAGAGAAAGAGAGAGAGAGAGAGAGATGGGCTACAGTGAGTTGTGAAGTAAAGTGACTACTTTACTTCACGCTCATATTTTGCGATTTTAAAGTTCAAAACGTCGATCCGAACCGTTCATCTTGTTCTCTATATTGAAATGTGCTTGGAAACCAAATTTTTCATTTTTTTGGAATTTTTTTACTATTTATTAAGCAATTTTGAAAGTCGCTGATCTGATGGTCCAGAAAATTTTACTGTTTTTCACTGTTCACAGCAAAACAGCAGTTTTCAAAAATGCTTTATAAATAGTAAAAGAATTCCAAAAAAAATGTAAAATTTGGTCTCCAAGCACATTTCAATATGGATTAAACATCTAACAGTTCGGATCGGTCATTTGGACTTTCAAAATAAAAATACAGCGTGAAGTAGAAACGTGTTTTACTTCGCAACTCACTGTAGCCCATCTCTCTCTCTCTCTCTTATATATATATATATATATATAATAGAGGAATTAATCAATTAATTCAAAATATGTAAGAAGAAAAAACATATATAAAAAAATTGAATGTATAGCCAAGCACAAATAAAATTGCACTACACATTTATGAAACTTATTATCACACTGTTATAGAAAAAAATATAAAAATAAATAATCACTGAAATAAACAAAAATGAATGGGAATAAATGGAAAAAAAAATGGACAATCAAACGAGAATAAATAAAATAATTGGGAATAATTGAGAATAATCGGCCAATTAATCGGAAAAATTTACTAATAAACCTTCGATAAGTGTATTCATAACTATTTGACAGCCATTAACAATTAAAGAGACATATAATAGGCCGTTAATCCTGTTTTTTACAACATGGATATATATAAAGGGTCCAAAAAAAAATTCCGCTTCGGGCCCCAAAAATTTCAAGACCGGCCCTAACAATAGGCCATTTGAACCCTCCTCCAGATAAATTAAGTATATTCTATTGAATATATAGTCAACCTAACAATATAATTCCGTGCAGTTTAAATTTTGTTTAATTATGCACTTAGAACCTTTAATTTTAAATCATATTATATACGACGGAACATACAATAAACATTATATTTTGTAGAATTCCGTGCAGTTTAAATTTTATTAATTATGCACTTAAAATCGTTAATTTTAAATTATTTTATGTACAACGGAGCATACAATAAATATTATATTTTTCTATAAACATGATATGATATGTGAATAATATATATCATGTACATAATATTAAATTTTAATTTTGAGCTTTATATTTCTAGATTCTTAAAGGTTGTTGAGATTATAAAATAATTAAATGATTAATTGCGTAAAATTCAAAAAAAGCCATCCAATACTTATCAAGTCCCAACCTCTGATCCAGGCCACTCATCCAACTAATTCCAAGATCTCTCGCGCACTTGCACAATGCCAATTTTTTTTTTTTCTGAAACCATTCAAAATCAAACTTTTTTAATATTATGATTGGTTTTGATATTTTTTTTTCCTTTTTTTCAATTTGCATGAAGTCTTCACTCGTTTGATATAAAAAATAATAATAAAAAGATATCGAACTGTGTACGTGTTATTGTTGTCTCCTTGTAGCACTGGTGATATTTTTAATCCACAAGACCACAACTGTTTCTTAGTTTCATTTTATAAATAAAGACTCATCTGAAGAGGATAGCCATCAAGTATGTTACATTCGTTGGTGCCACCATGAATGATAACAACCTGTTGGTTCTACTACCAAGCTTTAACCTTTAATTTCTCTTCTAATTTTGCAAAGCAAAAGAATAAATAATAGAATAAAATACTGGTTACATCTAAGACCCAGAAACATATATAGATTGACCACCTTTGGACGAGACAATAATTTGCCAAGACCTACCAAGTATCTACTTTTAGAAATCGGGGTGAAGTGTTTATTTTTGTCCATAGCAAGCTTGAGTGGTGAGAATATGCTCCTTTTCCGAAGGACCATCCTTTTAGAGAAGGAAGAGAGAAAAGAGAGAAGGAGAGATAGAGAGGAGAGGAGGGTCCTCCTATTCTTGAATAGAAGGGGATTTCGTTCCCAGGTACATGAGAAGTGACATCTTAGATGGGGACTTTGACTGGGCTCTAACTAGAGAAAAGCCCCCTCAAAATGGAACATATATGAAAGATCGGAAAGAACAAAGTGCAAGAAAAAAATCTCGCATGTAGCTCTTAGTTGACTTGCTCATGAGAAGTAGAAACATGTTTACTATCTGACAAATTAATTGACGTTATTTCAAAGCTCAGGATTGAGTTCACATATTTCAAATAATTCTTTCCAAGGAAATACAAAAAAAAAAAATGTGATTTGTCATGCAAATTGCAAAGGCCAGTTCCTTTTCATCAAGCGGTTACAATATGCTATTTTTTTTTTCCATCACAGAACCCCAGGTCATCAGGTGAAAAATTTATTGTTCTCTTGACTCATGAAAATTTTTTACATATGATTGAGTAATCTATAATGGAGAGCCTATGGAACAATTTCTTTTGTACTGGAGCCTTTTGAAAACCTAAATCTCTCTCATGTACATGCATTTTTACAATATCCGCTGTTGCATTTTCATACAACACTATAAAATTTGTATACATACATAATTAACCCCCTTAGAGCCCACCATTCCCTTCTCTCTCTCTTACCCCACCCAGCCTCTCTCTTGGTCTGTTAATCTGATGCCTCAGTTTTCTTCAATGTGCCATTCCGCAATTCCAATTGACCAAAAACCACACCTTAATAACGGAACACGGAAAAAGAACAAAAAAGCACCAGTGCTAATTGGCTAGCTTTTAACTTTGTGGGTTATCCACTTTCGGCTCAAGGGCTCTATGATATAAATCAAGGGTGTCACCATGTGTGGGTTCAAAGCAGAGTGCGGCCTCACAATCACGGACAGTCAATTCATTTTTGCCGATAGATTCATAGAATGCTGCACGCAGATGCAATAGCTGCAAGTCTGGCTTAAAACTTATCACCCGCGTTAGCTCTGTAATTGCTTCATCTTCCTTGTGATCATCCATCATAACTGGAAAAAAAATATAGGAAAAATTAAGGGGTTTTTACTATCATTTGCTGCTTTTATATGTGCACCACACCCATAGAATGATTTAGATATGTAGTTTGAAAGCTAAAACTGCTGCATTACTTCTTAACTCGAGAAAGTTTTATCGTTTGCAGAGCCCAATACTTTATTCTGAGAGGAATTCAGTGAGTAAAAAAACAAGAAAGAACTCAAGAAGCTTACCGGCAGCTCGGTAACGGTAAGGGTAAGTCCTCAAGGGATCTAGTGTAGTCGCAGTGTTAAGATCACTCATGGCATTCTCACGCTCACAATACTCGGATCGCTTTTCATATGCCGATGCATTATTCTTGGCCTTCTCTATCAGCTTTGTCATCTCGTCATATGCAGCTTTCTTTCTGTTCGTTACGTAAAAAACCCGTGCTAGTCCCTGGTGAGCACGGGTGTGCTTTATGCCAAGTGCCTTCTTGTAGCAATTTTCAGCCAACTCGAAGTTTTCAATATCCACATATATACTTCCCATATTATTATATGCCTGAAAAGGATCAATAGGACAAATCACCAAAGAAAATTTGCATTAGTTTGTTGAAAAAACAAAATAACTTTTCTTTTACATGAACTTAATGAGTCATCTATACCAAGCCTACACAATTTGCATATAAAATTTTTGCTGCTCTTTAGCACTCTTTCCCTATCCATGACAATATTAGTGTTATAACAACACTAGATACTTTTAAAATTACTAGGACTAACACTACTCAGTAGGATTGTGGAATTAAACATGGGTCATTTAAAAAATACAATGATAATAAAAGCATCTAATTACTTGGCCTTTTCGAAGATTATCTGAAGCGCAATTAATAGCCGATTCTAATATAATAACATAATCTGCAGTTTTAGTACTATCAAAGGGGCAATCTCCCAGAGCATATGCCTTTAGGAAAAATGCTTCAAAAGATCTGTGCAATTTAATTGACTCCTCAGCTTTAGCCAATGCCTCCTCTCTGTGGCCGGTGTCATAGAGTATCCATCCCTCATACACAAGTCTTTCATATTTGAGGTTTGAACTATTTCGAGCTTGTCTCAAACTGCGCATAGCTGCCTTTTGACAATTTAACCTGACACAAGGAATAGATAAACACTTTCTAAATTATTTTTAATTGTGCAAAGGAAAGGTTGATATAAAACAAGCTACAAAAGAATGCTAGTATGTTATCTGTCAAGAATGTTTTGTGCCTCTAGTTACAGTAGTAATCGACAATTGATGGAGCTGATCCAATGGTTTTAAATCTCCAAACTTGTAAAACAAGCTGAGTTCAACTCCGCAAATAATATTGTAAACAACTATGCAAAGGGTCCAAAAAAGAAGATGACGAATGTTATTTAAACTTTTACAGGTCTTGTCTTGATGACCTAATACATTAGCTTTTCAAAGTGAATGAAACAGCCTAAATTCAAGACAAATGTTAGGTTAAGTTAATTTTGGATAAGCCTTACGATTAAGAGCATAAATATATGGTTAGACCTAATAAGGTTTGTTCAGCATTATAGTGTAGCAAACACAACTGCAAACACAGTATAGCATCACGGTGGAGCAAAACTCAAGCACACAAGTCTCTTTATCATTAAGCAACAAAATATGCATTACTCAATTATAGCAAACACAGCCAAGTTCCACTCGACATGGAACAATACAGCCAGGTCCGCAAACCAAGAAAATCCAATGAGGTTTTATAAGAAGGTTACCTTAGAAGAAGGAGGGATTGGCGAAATCGTAAGCTGCTATTGTTTGGCTCCTTTGCCAACATCTGGTGTACCACTGCAAGAGACCCTATATCATCCACAGCTGACCACCTATCATACAACTGCATCCAACAATCTGCCATGTCCATCTGCTGCACATAACCCCTCATAGCCTCTATAAGGTGGTCCCCATGTACCTTACCGTGGAAAAATAGGTAGCTCGGGTCTAACGTCATAAGAGCCCTGACATCTTGCATAGCCCCCTCATAATCTTCTAGAGCCAGAAAGAACCAGGCTCTTAACTCAAGTAAGTCAGTCGAGAT
This sequence comes from Carex pumila, assembly GCA_033356055.1. NCBI lineage: Eukaryota > Viridiplantae > Streptophyta > Magnoliopsida > Poales > Cyperaceae > Carex > Carex pumila. Next base: position 357,413 of record JARJHM010000029.1, read on the forward strand.
CTTGAACCCAAGTATTTTATTTACCTCAGTAATTGCCGCACCAATCTTATCCTCTTCTAGCAACGTGATTGCTCTGTATTTGTATGGGTATGTATTAGTGGGGTCCAATGTGGTGGCGGTCATCAAATCGTTCAACTTCTCCTTCCCGACACAGTACAGGGACCGCTCCTGGTACATCCAGCCAGCTGGTTCAAACTGATCCATAACAGTATTCAACAACTTGTATGCAGCATACTTGTGGCCGCGCTTATATTTTGCACGTGCCACACCGACCCAAGAGTAGATATGGCCTTCTTTGGCTGCCTCCTCAAACCAGCGTTGTGCATCCTTGTACTCACCTCTCTCAAGCATCACACACCCAAGCTGGTGCAAAGCCTGTTGCCTTTGCCATCCTGGCGCGGCACATTCACCAAGCCTCTCAAGCAACATGATTGTGGTGTTTGATTTCATATCCTCCTCCATTGCCACCTGACTAAGGAAATAGTACAATACAAAAGATGCATTCCCTGCTGCCTCAAGCCTTTCCCTCCCTTCTGAGCTGCACAAAAGGCGTGCCACTTCTGGGTCATGAAGCGAATGTGGGAGCTCTCGTAGGAAGCACTGGAGGCATGCTGCTACCAACAAATGAGATGTCTCTTCAAGAGCATGTTCAATCAGTTGCAGTGCATCATCTGTCCCGCCAACCATAGCTGTGAGTGTGGCATCACAATCAGCTTTCATTTCCTCACAACAAAACTTGTTAGAGAAGTATAAAAGCTCAACTATGATATTGGGAGGGGTACGGTCACTAATCTGGCCAGTACGGCTGTACACATCCACTGCTTTCATGGCCGGGACAGAGATCCCATCATGGGTGAAGTCAATGTGGTCGCGTTGTGCCTCGGCAAAACCTCCATACAGCAATGCATTCAGAGGTTTTGAAAGGGCTGCAATGCAGGACCGCACACAGAGGACCTCCTCTTCGCTAGTAATGAACCAGAGGTCACCATCGGCATCGGCTTCTTCCCTGTGTCTAAGCCTGGTTGGGTCAGAGGGAATCAAGGAATCAGGACGATGGCATGGGCAATATGGGTTAAGGGGCATGGAAGGAGGGTCAGGGTATAATGTTGCTTTGGGGCATTCCAAGGATGGGGAGGTCTTTGTGCATGGGGTTAGAGGGGCAAGTGGCGGGTCAAACTCGTCTTCACGCCGTTCATACCGAAGCCATGCAGATAGGACCACACGGCGGTGAACATCTAGGGCATGGACACGAGCTGCACGCAAAGCCCGACGTAGAAGTTTCGGGTCATTCATGGACCGGAGAAGGGAATGCTGCTCCAGGTGAAGGTCGCATAAATCAACTTCTGGATCACATTCAGCAGCCATGAGCCGGCGATACAACTCAGCCAGGGTGGAAACCATATCAACTGGGTGGAGGTACGGGTCAATTGGTGGGTCGATCATGTCAACCGAGGGGAGGCCGAATGGGAGGAGGGAATCTGTAAGGATTGATGGTGAAGGATGATGGCGAGATGGCGGTTGTGTGTACTGGATGGATTTTGATCGGAGAGAGAATGTGGGTCGAAGTGGGCCCCGGTCACCGGAGGGACCAGAGCCTGACGTGGAGAGAAAGGCATAAACTTGGTTACCCTTGCATCCATCTATAATCTTTAGACTGCGTATTGTGGTGAGAAAATTGTTCTGCATTTCTCCCTATCTCCCCGTCTTAGAATTCTTTTTCTCCCCGTCTTGGAATTCTTTTGTTAGGGAGAGATGGGGAGAAAGGAAGTGGATACGGTGGGATCAAGAGCTTTGAATAAAATGATAGCAAATTCCTAATCGGATTCTTTTAGTAAATATTGAAATTGAGATGGAAAAAGGTAAAGCAGAGATTGAGAGGAGGGAAAGAGAGAAGGGAGGAGGTTGGAACGGCATACAAATTTGGTTTTCTTTCCTCCCTTTTTTTCTCTCTATCTTTCTTCTCTCGCTCTTGAGCTATCTCCTATTTTTTTCTCTCTCTACAAGGATACCCGTTGGTTTTCCATATTTGCTGGATCGCACCAGAAAAGGAGTTACAAGAATGGAGATGAAAAGAGAAGGGACGAGCACATTAGTCGGAGGTGACTCTCTATTAATAGACTATCCAATATCCATCCATCAACAAAACTTATCAGAGATAGAAAAAAAGAAAAGTTTTAATAAACCATCTATTAAAATAATTAAAATATAAAATATACACGACATCAATGGGAATTATGCACAAACCCTTATGACATTTAGAAGTTTCTAAACCAGATAAGGACACGGATTTTCTGTTTTCATCGTGTTAGTCAATGTATTCCAAGCGGAAGCTGGTAAATAGAATAATTTGGCAGTTATTTGATCATAACGAAGATAAATTTAAAACAATAATTATATGCATACTTTTTCATATTTCTGACCTTTTAAATCATTCTAAAATGTCCAATTGAATAAAGAGTAAAGAGGGAATAGCGTGTGTTGTGGCCCTATGATGCATTTGTATTTTGTAGTGAGTAGTGACACCATGATCTCGGACAGTCCGATACAGAGTCCAAATTGGAATAAAGGTACGTGTTGCGCAATCATATTGTTAAAATCCTGTTGCGGGTCAGATGGTTCGTAACAGAGAAACATCATAAAATCTACCCGTGAACTTTGGGTTTCACAAGATTAGACACGTAAAACTCTGACGGTCTGACCACCACTTGAACCGGGAATTTGTATACGGTCAATAACCTATTTAACTGCTAAGTGTGCTTTGAATTTGTTTAACTGCACAACTTACTTTTTGAATTTAACTAATTTCATAGCTAATCGGTATAACACAACTATATATATATATATATATATATATATATTTTGTTTAAAAACGAGAGAAGCAAACGTAAAAGAATTGATTATTAATGAAAATAATCAACACCTATTATATATGATTTTTTTTTGTTCTTTATACATGCAGTGGCGGAGCCACCTGTATTCAGGGGTAGGCAGCCACCTATCCTTGAATTTTAAAATACGGTACCAAGTTCGTATATAGTTAGTTTGGATTTAAGTTTTGTTTACCTTTGGATTTGAGTTTTATCTACTTCTGACTGAGTCAAAACTCTCGATTAGTGAAATTGGCTGAGTCGTTACAATTTTGATAGCCTTTCATCAATCTATTTTGAAATATTCCAACAAGAAGAAGGTTAATAAGAATGGTATGATAATGGAACCACAATAAATTTGTTATTTTTTGTAAAAGGAATAGACTAAAATGTTTTATAAAGTAATATACTGAAATTTAATGTAATGCATTAAAATATTTTTATTATGTTTAATTATTCAAAATGAGCTGAATTTTAATAGAAGAGTCTTGTGAACTATGCTTCAAAGTAAACTTTCAAAAAAATCGAGTTTTCGATCTAATTCGGTGGATTTCTACTGATTTTGTCAATTTTAATTCATGGTTAATTATCGATTATGCTTCCAATGAAAATTATTTAATAATATTTTATAATTTAATTATTTAAATAAAAATAAAAATTTTTACTAATATAATAATAATTTATTTTGCCTATTCCTAATGAAAATTCTAGCTACGCCACTGTATACATGTATTGTTGCTAGAAAGAATCATTATTTTTTTTTTAAATAACATGTTATATGTTAACAAAGCTCAATATGCTTGCACTACTACAGAATAAGTGATTGTTCACAGACATAAATAGAGGAACTACACGTATTTTCTGCTGTGTAAAATGCGAGAATGTAGAAACTCTTAAATATTTATACTCAAATATTTACTGTATGAGATTATTGAGAGCTATTCTCAAGAGGGGGCTCTTTAGAGAGACACACCTTCAATGTGAACAATAAATTCTCGAGTTCTTTAGGAAGAGATCACCATTAATGGCCGACAATAAAAATCTCTGGTCCGATTTAATGAATGTTTTGGTGTGGGATTTTAATTAAGAGACCAAATCTTCTGCTGCCATTTGAACGATTATTAATTAGAATAATTATTTTTGTACTTGCGCTACAGTACCCGCGCTATAGTACCGTGCTACAGTGCCAGGACTTAAAAAAATTGTGTTATGATCCCACTAATTTTTATTTTAAAAAGATATTATATAGTATCAACTAATTATTACTCTAAAATCCCAGCAGTACTCTTTCTCTATGATCCCCACTAATTACACGGTTCCCCTTTTAAAGTCCCGACACTAATTTCGCATCAACTTTTCTCTAACAAAAATAGTTAATTTCATAAAAATAAATATTTCAATGCATAGATATAAATATTTTCTGTGTCTAAATATTAATACTTTCTGTGTGATCATATGTAAAAAATACTTATATATTTATACCTTTGTAGATATAAATACTTAAAAGATAAGTTATCAGCACTTAAAAAAGCAGGATGTTAATACTTTGATGCGTAACTTGTTATGATCATCTCTTTTCGAGTTTTCCAATCATTCCCGCGTCAATTTTCCTCTAATAAATATAGTTTATCTTATAGATATAAATACTTCAGTGTATAAGTATAAATACTTTCAATATTTAGATATTAATACTTTCAGTGTCATATGTAAAAAATACTTGCAAGTGTAGGTATAAATATTTATACGGCGAGATATAAACACTTGCATGACCATGAGCCTAAAAGTACATTATCATGGATATCATTTGAAAGAGAAAATTGCATAAATATTAATACTTTTAAAAAAATTCAAATTGTGGACTTTTTGTAGTTTCCATAGAAAGTTATATTTATACATGTAATTTTCGGTGGTCCCCGGATACTGTAGCATGAGTACTGTAGTGCGGGCATTGTTATCTTGGTGCTACATAATCCACACAATAAATAATTGTTCACATCATAAGTATAAATATTTTTGTACATAAGTATAAATACTCCCGTTCATAGGAATTAATACTTTAGGAAAAAAAAATTCAAATTGTCCAATTTTTGCAATTCCCTCAAGAAGTTATATTTTAATATTTAATTTTTGGTGGTCCTTCTGCAGGTACAATACGGGTACTGTAGCACGAGTACTATTATCAACTCCCTATTAATTATAACCGTTAAGATTATAATTGAATTCTATTGGTCGAATTTTCCTGTCAACATGTGAGAAAAATAACCCAACTTTTAATACATAATAACATATCGCTACATTTTAACTTTGATTCGATAATGTTTCTTTATATACATAAAAAAAAGTTATCCCATTTTAACTTTTTTTAAGAACTAAAACTTATAAAATATAATATTAAAAAATTATCTAAATCAACTACAGTCCCATATTTATGCATAAAAATATGACTTGAGGTGATCAAAATTATCCACATCAATTACAGTCTCATATATAAGCATAAAAATTATCCACATTAACACAATATGACGTGAATAACAGATCATGATTTGATCATGTTACGTGATAAAAAAAAATTCACATAACATGACATGACCAAAATAATGAAAGGTCACATCATGAAAATAATTACATTATGCTTGATCACATTATATGTGTCATGTCATAATCAAACATGACATCAACTAATTAGATTTAACTCCCGTTTTTTCTTTACAAATTTTAAGTTAATTCATGAAAAATAATCATGAAAATGTCAAAAACACATGAAAAGTTACAAAAATGGTAAAATAGAAATCAGTGTTCTAAATAGCGCGCTATAGCGTTTTTGAACCCTAAACGCTAAGCTATGGTATAATAACGCGCTATTTGTGTTAATAGCAGTCCACTATAGCGCATAGCATGTAGCGCAAATACGCCCACTATGCAACATGAGCTATTTTTTTTTTCAATTTAGAGCTTTAAATAAAGGCTTATATTGGATTTTAACAGTGATTTTTTTGCAATTGACGTACTAAGTTTTATATTAAACAATTAAATATTTTATGAGAGATCCATCAAATGAAATCAAAATAAAGAAGCTACAGCGCGCTATGCAACATGAGTTTTTTTTTTCTTTTCAATTTATATGGGCTTTAAATAAAGGCTTAGATTCAATATATTAATATATTTCTTGAAGTAACAAAATGATACTTACTATATAATAGTTAATTATGCCATGATGTCTAGATTATTTTGAAATTTAAATAGAAAAAAGATAGATTATGTCATGATGCTAAATATATTTTAAATAGAAAAGAATCGATAATTTATGATATTATTATGGATATTTTGAGTCGCAATTTGGACTTTGTTTTGGTTCAATATAAATATTATAATTTTTTAATCAATTTGTTATTATTTATTGTTCTATGAGACTTAGATAATGTTAATATTTAGTACAAATATATGATATAATATTTATAAAAATAAAAAAATGCTATGTAACATAGCTTTTACTATAACTTTTTTTATAAGCTTTCCGCTATGACACGATAAACGCTATTTAGAACCTTCATAAAAATAGTTGGAATTAGACTGATATAAGGCTTGGTTGTTATGTTTTCTACGTAGCTTCTGGATATTTTTATATTTTCCTGGTAATGATGAAGTGGTTTTTTGCTGCAGCACCAAAGTTTATACTTTGGTCTAACTGTTACTGTAAATATAATTTCATGATCATTGAAATGGGCCTTATATATATATAAAGAGTCCAGCTAATGTCATAACGTTATAATTTCAACATAAGTTATAACGAGTTAGCTTTTGAGATTTCAAAGTCCAAATAGCTGATCCAAACCGCTCAACGCAATCTCCATATTAATATATGCTTGGAGAGAAAATTTTACATTTTTTGAATTTTTTTTACTATTTATTAAGTCATTTTGAAAATCGCTGATCTAATGGCAATATTAAAACCAAAAGGCACCGTTGGATCAGTGATTTTCAAAGTGGCTTAATAAATAGTAAAAAAATTCCAAAAAGTGTAAAGTTTGGTCTCCAAGCACATATTAATATGGAGAACGAGATGAACAGTTCGGATCGGTTGTTCGGACTTTGAAATCTCAAAAATTAACTCGTTATAATTTAGGTTGAAATTATAACGTTATGACATTAGCCAGACTCTATACAAATATATACACACACACACACACACACACACACAGACGTTGGCTACTCTATTTCTATAACCATATGAGGGTATATGCTTATAAGTCATTTTTTCATTTTTAAAATTCAAAAAGTCGATCTGAACTATTAGATGTGATCTCTATATTGAAATGTGATTGGAGACCAAATTTTACATTTTTCTGAATTTTTTTTACTATTTATTAAGCTACTTTGAAAATATCTGATCCAACGGTAGGTTTTGATTTTACTGTTTTGTTAAGCCATCGTTGGATCAACGGGAAGCGTCTAAGTGTTCACAGACTTTTGTCCACCATTTATCCATAAATTTGACTTATGCGAATACTGTAAAACTACTTCTACATGCTGTATAATTATACAATATATCACATAAAATATATCAGTTAATCACAAAATATCAAGCAACTATTTGAAGTAGTCCCATGATAATTAAAAACATATTACAATTTGCACTACAGGACAAAAAAATTATACTTTCAAAATGTACTTTCAGAAATTGCAGTTATAGAAAGTTATTGGCAGTTATTTTAACAAAAAAAAAACGTGATAAAAAGGCAAAATTAAATTTATGATGATTTTTAAAAAAAAATTTTCTCGATTTAATGAACACACAAATAAATCATCAAAATATTGAATACTATAAAATTGACCACTTTATCTATAAAAATAAAATATACAAACTATAAAATTACAGACATGCAAAATTCACAGATGAAAACAATAAAATATAATGTTAAAAAAAATTCAATACTCTACAATTATCAAATTAAACTGCGAAATCAAAAGGTAAAAATTATAAAATTACAAAATTGTAAAATTAGCACATCAAATAAAATTTAAAAAATGTCAATTTCAATACTGTAAAATTGTAAACTTAAACTGTGAAAATAAAAAGTAAAAATTATAAATTTACAACAATATAAAATTAGCAGATGAAAACGATTAAAATACAATTTAAAAAATATAAATTTTTGTAAAATTGTTAATTTAAACTGTGAAAACAAAATGTAAAAACTATAAAAATTCAATAATGTAAAATAAGCATATGAAAAGAATAAAATAGAATGTAAAAAATACAAAATTTCAAAACACAAAACATACAACCTACAAACAATCAATACTGTAAAATTTATAAAACTAAACTATAAATCAATCCCATGTATACTGGAATCATCTCTTCAACAAAACCATAATATTCACCACACACAGCATCTATTCAACACAAACCATAATATTCAACACAAAATAGCAAACATTGTCTCAATTTGTAAAAGTGACATTGATTTCAGGGAATGTGTACCAGAATCTGTTTCTACTAACATTCTTGCCCAATTTGCATGTTTATGAGGTGTTTGGAGTGTCTTTCTCGTGATATGGTTCAGTGACAACATGTACTGATTTTCTTCATATTATTTCACGCATGGGCCAACCACAGATGCTGCTATCCAAAAAACTAAAAAATTTCATGTTAACAAGACACTTAAATATTTCATGTTCTGTTCTATTTGAGGCATTTCTACAAACACTTAGTGGACAATTACTAATCCAAGGGAGAATTAGAGAAATCAAATTAAATTAATAGCTGTGGTGTATAAATTTCTTGATAGAATCCTTAGATATGCATAAATTTCAACCACAAACTACAAATTTGTGAATCCTGCTCTTTTTAAGTGAAACATCAGAAATACTTAATCATCTTGTAAGAGAGGAAGATGCGACTTCTCTCATTGAAGAGCTCCACTCTGATCAGATCTGACCCATACATCATGTTGATGAACTCTTCTGCTCCAAACTTCGGTGTAGCAAGTGCTTACACCGCACATACATGAGCCGCCGACGTAGCCACTTGCATTTGTCATCTCCAACCTGGAATTCGAAAAATAAAAATAAAAACTCCTTTCTTAGAATTCGAAAAATATATTAGTCATCATTTAAAATAGCGATCCATAATGAATTGATCACCATTTCAACTGACAACCTATTATTATTATTACTATTACTATTACTATTACTATTACTACTATTACTATTATTATTATTATTATTATTAGAGTAGAGCTAGGATGTGATGTGCTCACTAAGAGGATATGGTGAGCACAACTTCAAAAGTATGTTGAATTGATTTTGAACTTCAAATCCAAACTGTTGAAATCCATGTACTTCATGAGTGATGTATGTACATATAAAATTTTGAAAGTTTCGAGTTTATTTGCTATACGGTCAAGCGGTCAAAGAAATGATAAAAATTGAATATATAAAACAACTTATAGATTAAATTATAAAAAGTTCTTTTCTTTGACCACTTAACCTTGTAAAAATAAACTTGAAACTTTCAAAAAATTTCATGTACATGCATCACTCATGAAGTATAAGGATTTCAACGGTTTGGATTCGGCGTTTGAATTCGATTCGATATACTTTTGGAGTTGTGCTCACCAAATCCTTTTGGTGAGCACATCACACCCTAGCTTTACTCTTATTATTATTATTATTATTATTATTATTATTATTATTATGATGATGATGATGATGTTTGCACAAAACGATCTTTGAAGAATCTAATTCATTAATCGAGGAACTGTATTTCTTTTTATAACGGAACAAACTCATGACATCTTTTACAATAAAAACATTATTCCAATTTGTGCATTGAACAAACTAGATTCAAATCAGCTGAAAATTCAAGATTTATGAATAGTACCATGAAATTTTTGAAATTTCAAATTCAGTCATCTAATTTTTTTGTGCACCCATCTCAAAACAGCTAATATTATGTCCATGCATCTCAAAACAGTCGGCTGAATTCAGGAGCATTGTTCATGATCTCAGATTTATTTGAATCCAAACAAACTAGGCAGTTGACTGCAGAGAAAATATCCAATTTTGAAAGGGCCCACTTAGTGATTTAAATATTCGAACCTTTAGATGATGTTTAAAACTCGCCGTTTGAAGTGACGATTTAATAGACTGCCAGTTCAAATGGTGATTAGTATATTTTTTGAATTATGACGAAGGAGTTAGTTTTTTTTTTTTTTTTTGAAGATGGTAAAATAAAAATTTCGGATTCACACGTACAGATCGAATAAAAAATTGGAAGCAACTAATAGTCCCTCAAAAATCTCTGAATATTTTCAACTAATTCTATAAACATCAATATTAAATTCTATAAACTAATTAAACAAATCATGTCAACATAAAAATGCGTGATAGCTGTTGAGAACCATCTTCTATGAATATACACATAATATCTTATGAACATACACATATTATCATGTAAACATACACATATTACTCTATAAACATACATATTGTACTTGAAATTATGGCAGTTGAAATTATAACAGTTGTGGCAGTTAAAAGCACGTCAGAACTAAACTAAAAAGGAAAGGTTTTTATACACGGAGATTTTTGAGAGACTGTAGCCCGGGGAACATTACATTTTCTCAAATAAGACAAAAATGAGTAAAAGAACTGTAGTAGGATACAAAATAAAAAGAAGGAGAAATTAAAATTGGCAAAAAGATCTACTTTTAAAAAATGATTACATTGAGAAAAAATGTACATCTCAGCAGATCAATACTTGGAATATTTTAAAATGAAATTTGAGAAAAAAAATTAATGTAATTTCTATTGAAGAGAATAAAATTCTGAATCAGAACTAAATTTTCAGAAATAATTATTATATTTGTAAACAATAAAGAAAATCATATCTTGTCAGCTGGAAGCAAAATAATTAAAGAATCATATTCTTTTTGTGTAGACCATATATCCATCTTTTTCAAATTTCAATGGACATGTACGGGTTGAAACTGATATATTTATTAAACCAAAAAGTATGATTCTAATTCCATGCAAAAACTTTAATGGAAACAATGAAATATAAAAGAAGCATACAGAAAAACATAATATAAGAAAAAAAAATTATAGACTTTGAAAGGTTGGAATTTGTGATTAAGTTTTTAAATAGAGGTCCTTAATATTTTGATTTTTTTTAATTTTTTTGAAAATGAATATAAACCAAATTTTAAATTTCATTTAATATTCTCTTAAATATGAAATTAGTGATTCTATAGGAAGTAGGACTGTACAAAAAAGCTAAAATTTGTAACTTGTTCATAACTCACTGGCTAACTGTTTGTTTTAACTCGCTCATCTATAACTCGAGTTGGCTGACTCGTTTAATAAATTAGCTAAGTTTGAGCATACTTAACTCACTCATTAACAACTCGATTTACACAAAATGCATCACAATAAATACTGTCCTTCTAAATGACTTCTAAGCTATTGTTTGGATTGTTTGGATTGTTTGTTTTGTTAATTGTCTTGTTAATTGTCTTGTTAATTATTTTAAAATTGTTTGTGCTTAGATAAACTCTTACTAAGTCATTTGAATTGTTTGTGTTTAGATAAATTTTTACTAGTATATAACTATAATTAAGGAAATTGATTGGTCGAATAAGTTATAAACGAGTTATGAGTCAACTCAAATTGATTTTACAACTTATTATTACCATTCCAACTTGAATTAACTTATTAATTAACTAAATAAGCGAGTACAAATTAGAGGTAACTCACTCAAACCCGTCTCATTTATGGCTTAATAGAAAATAAGGGACAATCATACAAATAAAATCAAGATATACCCCTCTTCAAAAAGAAGAAAAAAAAAATAGATATACCCTGACACGTGGCACGTCTGAGTCATCAATAAAATTTGGCTGTATCATACTGGTATGGTTGAAGCAAAATCCCGCACTAAAAATAGATAACCGTAGAAACAAGTGAAACAAAAATTGGGTGAAGATATTCACAAATTACGGAGTTTTTGCTTCGTGCAGCAGACGGACAATAGAATCGAAACAGCGACTCGTGAGCAAAAACTACTCTGTCAATATATTTACCCCAAAAATTCGCTAATTCCATTCCATTAAATAAAGACAGAGCGAGGTCTCGTCTCTCCATTTCTCCCTCTTTATCAGCTCTCGCTATTTGCCTCCGCTCTTGTTCCTCAAACTAGAAAGCGAAAGAATTAAATTTGTGGTATCGATACAACAATGGAGAAATTGATGGGATTGCTCAAGGTGAAGGTAGTAAGAGGGGTTAACCTCGCAAAACGCGACGCCCGAGGCAGCGATCCTTATGTCGTTATTAAAATGGGCAATCAGGTTTCATTTTTTCTTTCTTTTGTTAATTTTGACCAAGTGCCGCGTACTGGTCCGTAAGATTGTGCTTTTATGTTGACTGTTAAAGTTGATTATTTAATACGAGAGATTCTTGTATTAGAAACTGTGCAAATTTTATTATCTGCACTTTAATTTGAGTTTGTATGATTGTAAAGTAATGAAGGAATGCATTACATCAGGGGAACATAGACAGATACTAAATGTGCAGATGCAACCCTACAAACTGATGAATATTTTCGGTTTATATATGCAATTATGTGATATAAGCATACTGGTAACTTACAAAAACTTACAAAAGCATCCAGGAGACATTGAAAATACTAATAAATCAGTAAAATATTTTTATGATATCCTCTGTGACAGGAGTCTCTGTCCTTTAGTGTACTCCACAATTTGGAATGGTCAGATTGAAGTATCTGAACCGTCTGATTGAACCCATGGGTATATTTCTACCGGGCTGACAGCTTTGAGACTTGTAATCAACAGTTCAGATGCATTGATCGGGAGTTAAAGAATAAAAAATTGATTTTCAAAATTTGTGATTAGAGTTGTTTAAATTTTGATGCAGAAAGTTAAAACAAGTGTCAAGAAAAAGGATGTAAATCCTGAATGGAACGAAGAACTCACTTTATCTGTCTCTGATGCTACTGTGCCCATCAAACTTGTAAGTTCAAACTTATTTTTACTGCTACTTTTGTTGTTACAAGGTTTTAGTTGATTTACACAGATGGTACCTGAATTGTCATTTATTTATTGTTTTGGTTCCCATATTTCAAAAGTTATGTTTTGTGCCGAAATAATTCTAAATATATATTTTTGTGTTCTTATCATCATCATATTTTCAAATTAAAGGAATGGATCAGTATTTGAGCCAGATTGTGAGAGTCCATTATTGACTGAAAGAAGTGGGTCACTCCACTTGAGCAGTAAATAGGAATTCTGTTACTTTTTAACTATTAAATTTTTGGAAGGAATTTCATGTATACCCCTCAAAAAACTTGAATTACGTATTTCCCCTTCAAAAATTCATAATATCATATTTACCCTTCTAAAGTTCAAAAACTCATAAATTTACCCAATTTATTGCCTTTTATATTAAAACTCATTTTAAATTTAGAATGTACCCATTTTACCCATTTTAAAAATATGTGTGTGTGTGTGTGTGTGTAGCCTCTATCTCTCTGGTGAAATACATGAAATTCCCGCTAAAGTTTTTGGTCCTTCCTATCTCCTTGTTCTTTATTTTTTTATTTTTTAAAAAGGTCATAGTGGGCTCTACCTCTCTAGTGTAATATAAATATCTTGAATTACTCACCTTCTGTGACCAAAACAATTTTGTATCAGTCAATTAGGGCTCATACTATTTAGATGCTGGTTGACATCTTTCCTTCTTACTGTCAGGTCAGTATGTGCACAGAAAAAACTTCAACCATTTTGTAAGATAAAATAGGATATCATATGAAGTATCAATATTATTGTCCTTCAGTTACGGTGATCACAATAATAGGCGATTGATAATTCTTTCATGTGTCAAAAAAAAAAAAAAAATTAATGGGAGGGCTTGTGATAGTTATTTAATCTAGCAGTTGTTCAAATTTCTGTCTAACCAGAGTTGATAAATTCAAAATTATAGTTATAGTACTCAATTTTTTCAAGGATAAAAAAAAATTGATGAGGTGTCTTTAGGGCCACCTCCCCTGATGAAAATATATTTTTACAAGAGTTATATATAGCCGAAGTATCTTGCAAGTTGCAACAATAGATGCACTTGACATGTTTTTATCTTCTTTCTTAAAAAAAATAAATAAATAAATTGAACAATTAATGGGAGAGGGTTTATGTCTTACAGCTAACTACTTAGCAATACAAACAATCAACTTGATTTTAACATCTTGAATTTGTAATTGGACATAAAATTAATGTCAAGATATACATCAAATTGTATTTCTTGATTGATGTCTTGCAAACGTTGTCAAATACAAATTTCATATGGCCAAGAAAGAAGAATCTAACTACAACCTATGACTAACAACTTAGGGAACATTAACAAAACAACTAACATGCGTAATAGGCAGTCTACGACAAAGACACATTCACCAAGGACGATCGCATGGGTGATGCCGATTTCAACATGTGGGACCTTGCAGAAGTGGTGTCGATGGAACCTGACCAACTCTTGGCCTTGACCGGTGAGTCAATCCGGATCGTTAAACCAACCCGGACTAACTGCCTCGCTGAGGAAAGTCACGTCAAGTTCACTAATGGTAGAATTTGTCAAGACCTTGTCTTGCGGTTGCGCAATGTAGAGAGGGGCGAGATCGAGCTACAGCTGCAGTGGGTCAACATTCGTGGGCCCATGATTTAACTAACATTGCTAGGTATACCAACTGTTGTTGTAGAGTATTAAATTTTTCCAAGTCTTCAGATGACTTAACACTGCTTGTGACGCAGAGTTTAATGTTGTGTTGTGTATTTCTGTGTTTGTGTAATAGTGTTATTGTGAAGTATATGAAGTTAGATCTGTGATATAAAATAATTGTGACTATATCGTAAATGATGCACATATAGCATATTAAATATCCTAGATAAACCTTTTTAATTTGTCTTCGATGATCATTGATGATACTATTCTGTTTTGTTCCTCAAAGGATGAAAACACAACATAAATTAAAATTGTTATATTGACAACTGTTTTGGGGAAGTTTCGTGTACATCCCTCAAAAACTATGAAATTATATATTTCCCCCTCTAAAATTCATAATATCATATTGGCCCTTCCAAATTTTAAAAACTCACAAATTTACCCATTTGATTTTATTTTCTATTAAAATTTATGAAGTACCTATTTTGCACTTTATTAAGAAAAATAAAAAATATGTATCATGTTATAGAAAAATAGTAGTCTTCTAATTGGTCAGTTTCCAAATAAAAATGGGTCATTTCTCTACTATACCTAAATGTCACTATGTGATAGGAAAAAATTGTGACTATATCCTATATGATGCGCATATTGAAATACTAGATAAACCTTTTAAATTGTTTCTTCGATGATCATGCTATTCTGTTTTGTTCCTCAAAGGATGAAAATCCATCATAAATTAAAGTTGTGATATTGAGAATCATTTTTATCTGTTCCTCTATTATTAGGTTTCTTTGAAACATTTTTCTTACAAACATGATCAAGTATGAAAAACTAAAAATCCCAAATATAAAATAAAGTCACAAAAGGAACTTTAAAAGTAATGTTCTACTTTTATTATACAAGTTGCTAATTTGTCCATTAATATAGGAAATTTTGGACAAAGACACTTTCACAACGGACGACTCAATGGGAGAAACTGAGTTCACCATACACGACTTAGCTGAGGTCGCAAGAATGGACCTGAAGAGTATACCCGATAATACTGTTATAAAAACACTTCACCCAACCAAGCAAAACTTACTTATATGTGCAAGTGAAATCACTGTGAAGAAAGGAAAGGCTTTTCAGGGTTTGATTTTGCGGCTAAAAAATGTCGGCTCCGGGGACATCCATCTGGAGTTACAATGGATTAATGTATCATCTTCATCGCATTAAGATTTGCATTTTATGTGATGTATGGTGTGCATATTATGATGTCTTTGGTTGTTATGCATAATTTGTGTAATAAGCAGTCTTGGCAATAGCCAGGAATCTCTACAACCTTCTTATTTTTGGGTGCATTTTTCTGAGTGCTTGTACCAGTATACCAGTGAGATTTATGAGTGCGTCTCATTTTGGAGACTAAATAAAAATGCTTGTTTTGCTCATCCGGAGAACAAAAAAGGAGAAGGAATGTGTTACATTTCTTTTGTGGTGTTGTAATTTTTTTTCATGGAAAATATCATATCATGCGAAATGAAAAGATTGCTGATGATTCCGAGAAATAGAAATTCTAGTTGTAGCGATTCCTAATAAAACTTCAAATGAAATAGTTCGCTTTCGTAATATTTATTAGATTCTCGGTATCAGTGTCGGGCTTGCCATATCCATCGCCATTTTGGTAAATAAATACGTTGTGCCATGCGCGAGACATTAAAAGCGACATCATTGATGTACTTCTCCAGAGCAGAATTGCCTACAACTTCACCATTAAGTGATGTCTAGTATTTCCAAATCAATTCCTTCGTTTCTTGGCGAGCAACAAATTCTGTGACACCTTTGTCACGCCTATAACATTGAGTGGATTTGTTGGTAGCCCCCGTTCTATCTCGTCCTAAAATTTCAATTGTGATTTATAATGAAAGAAAATTGTTTTAAATGCAGTGTATATATAATAGAAGGAATCATTTTCTTCTTTTTCAGATGGTTCAGGATCCTAATATTGATACCAACCTCGCTCATTTTCAAAAATCTTAATTTTGAGGCTGTCTGATTCATTTTGAAAGAATAGGAACTAATTATCTATTTGGGTACGTGCCTCCAGATTAAATTTATTTGGGCAACAGCATAAAATTCATTATTATTACTTGTTCTATCCATATTATTTCAACGATAATTTGTGAACAGGTCTTTAACGATAATTTGTCAACGATAATTTATTATTTAAAAAAAAAAACTGTTCATTTACTGCACAGCCAAATATAGAAAGCAGTATATACAAACAGCCGTAGCTATGTACAGTCTTACCAAAAGTTCTCCATAAAAATAGAACTTAAAAAACAAAATTTTGAACTAACTAATTGTTGATTATTTCCTCCAGCCAAAAAGTTTCAAATCTCTCTTTCTCTGTAAGCTAACTACAGCTTATGATTAGACCATGTATAAAGTTTGTATCTATTCGTCAAGAGAGAGGTATACTTTCACTGGCATTGGCATTTTTCAAAGTTTCGTGCTGCCGGTGATGTTTTCCGAGTTGTATCTCTCTATAGTGGGTTCTTGCTTTAGCATATGGAGCCTCCCTCGCTACAATGAGAAAGAAAGAGAGGAATATCAGACAGAATCAAGATTGCTACTTTCTTTAGGGGGAATTTCATGTATGTCCCTCAAAAACCTTGAAATTACACATTTCCCCCTCTAAAATTCATAATATCATGAGGAGGGATCCACTTACAAAATTTGAAAGTTACAACATCTTACAACAATCTGATTTTGCAATTTTTAAAGTTTAAACAATAGATCCAAACCGTTCAACATAATATCTATATTAAAATGTGCTTGGAGATCAAATTTTACATTTTTTTTTATTTTTTTTACTATTTATTAAGTATTTTACAAAACTACTATTTTCCAGTAGTACAGAAGTGTCGCAAATTAAGGGAAGTTCATGCCCCTCTATTACACCCCCCCCCCTATATACTATAATAATTGTTAGTTTTATTTTAGCCTCACCTGCTGCCAATTTCTGGGCACGAAGAATGTTTTGCCTCCGCTTCCACCAACAAGTTATGAAAACAAGCACAAACAAAAGAGCAAACAGCGAGCCAAATGATATGCCAATTTTAGCACCAACTGACAGGTGGGGCCCGCATTCTGGCAGCCCAGGAATCCCGCATAGTCCGTCATTGCCTGTAAAGCTGTAATGCCATTTTAAATTGGTTATTGTGCAAAGGATAAACAAGGGTTGGATTTTATTAACAAGTCATTCAGACTAACTTTTTATTTATGGTGCGATTTCATGTATTCCCCTTCTACAAATCAAAATATTATGTTCACCCCTGAAAAAAGAGAATCATGTATAACCCCACAAAAAGTATGGAAGCGGCCTTCCATTCTAATTTTACATTTCGTGAGCCATACATGACAGTATTCCTGTATTTATACATTTTATTAGGGTATCCAGGTGATCCAATCTTGAAACGTTTCCAGGTGAGTTTATAAAGTACCTATTTTAATAGAAAAGACAATAAAGTGGGTACATTTGTGAGTTTTTGAAATTTAGAAGGGCAAAAATGATATTATGAATTTTAGAGGGGAATATACGTAATTCGAAGTTTTTTAGGGGTATACATGAAATTCTCCCTTTATTTTCTTACTTGAATCTAGCTCTGTGAAGAGGCCTTCCGCCAAGGCTAGCTGGAACTTTTCCAGTAAGAGAGTTGCCATTAAGATTCCTACAAAAGAGAATTTATAATTTCGGGCTTCTAATTGAGCTTAATTCAACAAAAGATAAAATCAACACAGGCAATCTTACAATATCTGTAAATTTTGGAGTGCACCCAGACGCTCTGGAATTGTGCCATTGAGCTCATTATACGATAGATCCCTACCACAACAAAATTTTGTTAGTGTCGGCTTGTACCATCTAATCTGCTGTTGTCATTTTCACTTATTTTCCTTATTTGAGATTTTCATGTTAAATTAGAAGATTCTGAGTT
The DNA here is from genome assembly GCA_033356055.1 of Carex pumila. NCBI lineage: Eukaryota > Viridiplantae > Streptophyta > Magnoliopsida > Poales > Cyperaceae > Carex > Carex pumila. The sequence continues at coordinate 375,981 of JARJHM010000029.1, forward strand.
TTGCAGCAACCATGTTATCTAGATTTAAATTCCAAAAAAAGAAATTAAGATTATACAATAATACTATTACCTGAAAGCAAGAAAAGTGAGGCAATTGATAATAAGAAAGAGAGAAAAATTGAAAAAGACTAAATGGTTGGGAAAGAACTATTAAAGGTGTGTCACTATGTTTTCTAGGGTTATGACTTACAAATGATATAACTTGTTTTCGGAGGGAACATATCTGGGGATAATATCTTAAAAGAACTGGAGTATATGTAATGTACTTACAGAACTTGCAATTTAGCAATCTCACCAAGTGTCACCGGGATAGGACCCCTAATGCTGTTCTCACTCAAATTTCTATTTTGAGAAAAAAAAAGGTTAAGAAATTAAATAAATGAATTTTTGTAATTAGTTAAAAGTTGACCTACCAAAGTCCAAAATTAAGTTTGCAAACTCACATGCTTTGAAGATGTTGCAGTTTTGATATTTCGTTTGGCAAGAACCCCCTCAATCCTTGGTTGTCCAGCCCTCTACATATTAAAAAGATAACAAAGATGAGATATATAATTGATATATTTTTATTTCTAAGATTGATGCAAGCATACAAGAGTTCTAGAACATAGAAATAGTAGAAGAGATATATTATATTACAATCCATCAATGACCCATTTGCCCTTGGTGCTATCAAACTGACAGTCGACCCCACTCCAAGGATGTTGCTGTGGTACACAAGGGTCACCATTCCATCCGAACCGAAGAGGGAGCCCCAGCATAGCCTTTACAATTCGCAGTGCCGAAACTTTTAAAAGAAATCGCAAGAGATAGGTAAAGAATTATTAAATAGCAGTGAAATGCAACTTGATACATATAAAATGGTAATGTCATGTATAGCCCTGTGATTAAAGATATTACTATTTGTACCCAAAGAGCACACATTGTGAAACATTACAAATGTCATGTATGGCATCACCCCCACCCCCTCCAAGGATAAAATTACCAGGCTTGGGTACCAATTTAGAAACTTTTTGTTATATGTAGGCAGGCTTAAAAAATATAATACTTCATGGATTCTAGCAACTTCAAAGAATGCCACATACCTTCATCTGTCATAGTAGTCATCTCAGCGGCAATTACCTCAAAGACCTCAATTGCACTAATAATAGCACGGCCAGCTGAGGGCTTCAATGTAATTTTGAGTGACTTCCCACTAACTGATACAGTTTTATTCAAGACAACAGCGGTGTACCGCTCTCCAGTCATGCGTATCACATCTACGTCCTTAAACATGACATCTCCATTTATCAACACATCAAAAACCCTTTGCAACTCCTTGGTAACCGCCGGATCAATTTCCGCAAAATGTAACCACACCGAATAATTCTTGTTTGGGTCAATGTCTATTTGAAATGATAACCCGGTTTCTCTATCCGTACCAACAATGGCTGACTGGTACAAAGCCAGGGGGTAAAAGTTTGGCGAAATTGATGTCTCAGCTATGACATTCTCAGTCGATATAGCCTTGTCATCTCCAGTAGAAAATGTTTTGATCGGCTTCCAAAACCGGTCCCCGCCCCATTGGGTCCCGTTCAAGTCTTCATCAAAGGCTGGTTTCCCAGTCCCAGATGATAGTCTCTTCACCGGCCTGAGCACAAACTTATCTACCCACGACTTACCAAGGTTGTAGGCATTGTCGTCTATTTGGAGAACTTCAATGGACAAGATAGAGGGGTCACCGTGACCCGTTCCATGGAAACATATAGAGACTGAGGTGCCAGTGACATCCACAATTGCTTCAGCAAAAGACTGTTCGTCCACACCACTCCAGCCAGGTTGGAGTGAAGCAAATTGTGTGCCCTCAACAGATAAGTCAAAGATTGGTTCAGAAGCAAGATTTGGGTCGGCAATCAACCCGAAAAAGACCCGTATCTGGTATCGACCAGCTGGGATGTTTTCAATGTAATAGCAATTCTCAGGGCCATCAGAAAGGGGGAAGAAGCGAAGGGTTTTGAGAGGAGGGGAGATGAAGCTTGGCCGTGTGGCATTGGCAAAGCGGCCACCTGTGTAGCCGAAGTCACGGTACCAGAGTGTGTTGGTGGGTGGTGTACGCACATCTTCTCGGCTCCCACAACTGATTCGGAGCGTATATGGTGCTGTAAAATTGAAATATTTGTAAGCATGTTTGTAAGCATTGTACCAAAAATTGAAATATTAATTATATTCCTTAATTCAATATTGCAATTTAGAATATGTATTGTAAATGGGGCTTAGTTTATGGAATTAGCTCAATACTACAGTTTGATAATGGCCTGGTTTCAAAGAATAATTACAAACTATAGACTAACTTTTACCAAATGATCCATAAAATATGCTCGAAAAATAAACTAGAAAATCTAACAAGTTATCTATTATGGTACAGAACTCAAATAGCTTACACTGGAGTCCCAAAAGCATCTGTTAATTTGGTAATAAAGCAAAGAATAAAACGAAATTGCTGGCAAATATCCAAATACCATAAGGAAGCTTAACTAGGACCTGAAACCAAAATATTCCTAAATTTTTAATTTTGATAAACCAGCTTTTACCAGAATTATGGATATTTTTATAATGAAAAACAAATCCATAGTTTCTTGCTAATTTTCAACTAATCAATTCCTTTCTCAGGAGTAAAAAATTGGCTGACTAGACATAAATTACTAGTTCAAGCATAACCGAGAGCTGAACAAAGCTACTAATTTTAGTATAAGCTACTAAAATTGCGAATTAACAGAAATGAGAAAACAAGGTCAGATTATTCATAATTGCTTCCATTAAAAGAGCATTGAAGGTTGAGAGTACAAAAACTGGGGCAAGAGAGGAAGGTAAAAGAGAGAGATTCTAACCGTTGGATTGAGCAGCAAAAACCCAGAGAGAAGTAGCTGACAGAGAAATATGGATAAATAGCACCTGAAAAATGGTGGATCCAAGCTGCATTCTCTCTCTCTCTCTCTCTCGATCGAGATGAGCTTCTCTTTCAACTCTCTCTCTCTCTCTCTCTCTCTCTTCCCTGACGCAGTGACCCTCTTACTGCCCAACACGAGCCATAGTTGCCTCGAGATTGTTAATTTAATTTATTAAATTAATGGGTTAATATGGTATGTTTTGTTTTGTTCCCTCAAACGGTCCCCAAAAAATCATTGTGACTCACACATTCTAACTTAATAACGTGACCACGTGACGTAACGGTTACTAATTTAAAGTATTAAATTAATAAAATTTGATATATATCTTATTTAAATGGCAAAAAAAAACTCATCTTTTAATTTTACCATCTGTAGATTAACTATTTAACTTTAACATTAGTTGTGAAGGTGTCATGATACATTTGATGTCAACAAATATCTTCTTGTTATATACTTTATTTTTAAAATCAAGAATTTGCATATCTATGTTAAAAGAAAACAAAGAACGGAACTTTTAAGATAATTCATTGTGAGTTAATTTCATATGTATGAATTGACCAATAGAAATTTACACAAGTCAAGAATCAGTAAAAATTTCTTACTTCTAACTCATGCCAGTATATTTTCTTTGCTTGTTTCCTTATAGTCTTTCATTTGAGAAAATAATGGCAAGTTCATTGTAGCATTTCTTCTATTAAACGAAATACTAAGAGCATTATGGCAAATTATATTCTTAAACTTTGCTCTTGAGTCTTGACAATCAAGCACTTCAAATAATTAGTTCAGCATTGGGTACCTCTGGGTGCAAATTGGGTACCTCGAGCTCAGCATTTGAAATTAACCAAAAATGATTAGTTAGCATATTTTGATAACAGTACATATTAGTTGGTAATATTTGGCAACAATTGATGCGAAATAAGTCCAAACAGAGATAACTGCAGCGATTAGTGGGTTACTATGCTTTGGATCATAGCCGGTAGCTCCCAGTCACGAGGGCTTTGTAAGATTCTCTTGCCGGTGGGGTCCACAGAACAGATTAGTCCGGATCCTGTGTGGTGAAACCTTCCATTGTACCTAAATTAATAGATCTAAGTACTAAGTACTAACACTGAGAATGCTGCCATGCTGGTAATAGTACTCGTGACATTTTCTCTCTCAAACACAGAAAATCAAACCACGGAACTCCTAGTCTCCTACTTCGCAAACGAATTCGCATCCTTCTCAATCTCATATTTTGCGTGACTTCTTGGAAAATCCCAACCGTTGCAATACGTTCCACGCGAATCTCAAAGCTCAAATAATACTGGCCCCCTACGTCATCCCCGAATAGGCACCGGACACGTCAGTCACACAAAATATGAGATATCTCAGAGGATGCACTCCTCCGCAAACTTTGTTGCCAACTCCCACAGACGATCTCGATCCTGTTTGCTCAACAAACCTCCATTTTAAAAGTAATGGAGACGACCAGCCCTATAGTCACAAACCCACAACCTTTTGTCAACGAAAGAAGAAAAGGCGTTGAAATGGAGACGCTTGCTGCGTGAATAATGGCGCGGTGAGCGGTGCCGTCGTCGTACGAGTTACGACCCTGAAAGCGACATTGACCTTCCTCATTATCGTGCTCCCACGCGACACCGCAATCTCCTCTACAATTATTCTTCGGTTCTTATGTGGCGATGCCTTTGTAGCCAGCAGGACTAACAGTAACAGGATCACAAGAGACGAACCCGTATCCTCTGCATTAACTCAAAAAAGAATTTTTTGAGTTAATAAATCTGAATTGTCTAATTTTAAAAGGAGTTAATCCGGTTTCTATTTATAATATAAAATGATTTTTAATATTAGTGTAAATTTAGTACGTATGAAATTAAAATATATTAAATGATTAAAATTCATTGACTCAAAAGATTCTTTTTGAGTTAACGCAGAGGATACGAATTCCATTAGAGACAAGACAACTCAAGTAGACAACAGCGGTGAGAAATATCTCATAAATTGTTATAATAAGAAACTTTTTTTTTAAGGCCCGTAGGCATTTCATATATCCAAAAGTTATTATACAAGAGAGCTGCTGTTTGAATTGCAGCCATCATGCACATCCACTGTAAAAAAGACTTATTCCTAACTAGAACGCCAGTACAGGTCTAAAAACAAACATTGAGACAAAGTACCAAGCGCACCATATTACATTGGGATGGTAATGGGCCGAGCTATTTTACCAAGTCTATGTCCAACTTGTTTGTTAAAAACTGATCGTCCATCTGCTTGGCTTAATCTGATGAGTTTGAAAATCTATGCTCTTGAAATTTTTAAATACATTATATACAAAAGAAATCAAATAATCATATTGTTTTGAAAAATTTGAATTTTGATACAGCTGCATCTCATGTGGTCAACTTTTTTTTTTCTTTTCCTTCTTTGTTAGTTTCAGTAAAAAATTTCAGTCAAACATGATTTTGGTCAAAATATTTGGCCCCTTCTTTTGTTTTGAATTGAACGGTGTGAGAAGGGAAAAAAAAGAGTTTGGTTGGTTTTTATTAATGGTCTGCATATTCTAGATGTGGTCATCATAAAAGAGACTGCACGTAGGGAATGTGGCCGTGTTAAAATTCAAAATTTTTAGAAAACATGATTATTTGATTTATTTTTATTATTATTATAGTATTATTAAAAATTTTGGTCCCGGTCCGTCCATGAGCCTTGCCCCCAAGTCAAAGATCTCAATTCCACAAGGGAGCAAAAATAAAGATTAAAAAAAATCAGAAAAAAAATTGCAAATAATTCGAAAAATTTGTAAAATTTGTGAATTATTCACAAATAATTCATTTAAAGTTCAATCAATTAAATACTTTGGTTTTCGATTCGCCATCACACAAAAAAAAAAAAAAAAAAATTATTCACGAATAACGCGAAACTTGGGACTATGTTGTAGTCAATAAATGAACCCAAACTTTTTTTTAATGATAGAAGGGTTAAGCCTCTTGCTCCCCTAAATCCGCCTCCATTAATGATATCCGGTGGGTAGTTATTCTGGTGACCAGCTCAGCACGTTCATCTTAAAATATTCCAGACAAATATTATTAAATATTTAGGGTTAGGCCCGCTCTACGGTTCCACAATCCATTGGCAATTTGGCATTTAATATTCATTCTAAATTAATACTTATTTTACTGTTTACAAAGCGTAAAAGTACATTCAAATAGAATGTCGCGACTGGCGGTAACCCTGAAACAGTGATTTAAAAAATAATTATATAAAATCATTTTTTTTTTCTTTTTGCAAATATGTGATTGATACTTGGCGAATCCATTTGATCCGACTTTAGATGGTTTCTACATCCCAAATCTGCTTGTCCAAATTAACACTTGAGGAATCCTAAAAGAAATTCACTTCACAAAAAAAGGATGGAAATAGTCACTGGCAGTCTGTTGCAATTCAGCGTTTAACAAAGAAGAGGAGAGAGAAAGAGGAAAGAAGAGAGAGATGGACTCCTATCCGTTGTGGTGCCCCGAAAAGAAAGGCATTGGCTCAATTTATAACATTCATCTTATTGTTGATCAGTAGTAACCTTTGGCTACACAAACATAATCGCTGTAACTGTAAGGAAAATGTTGTAAAAATAATCAGGCGCCTGATCAGAGCTGTCAAACGAGTCTCAGTGGAAACTGATGACTGAGATTCATTTCAGACTCACGCTTCCGTTCCCTCCCGGTTTCACGTTTCCACCGTCTTGCTAAATCACATTTGTACTTGGCATTATATTCAACTAAGTGCATTCTTCTTCTTCTTCTTTTTTAATGGGGACAGGACATTACAAATATCCAATTCACCTCTTTCAGTTGATGATTTGACTTGTCACAAGTCATGTTTTTTACTAGTATGTATAATGTATTCAAGTGTTTCAAAAATTATAAATTTAACCATTTACTACAACTCCCATATTTTTCGGACATGATGTGCCGACTTTTTTTCTCTGTAGCATTTTAAAAAGAAAAATAATTGAACTTGTTACATCAACTCCGAATTAATTCAAAATCTAGCTAAAAATATTTTTCAATCCACAAATTTCAACCTGTGCAACTAACTATGGGGAAGCACAACCAAAACCCTAGTGCAAAAACTAAATAACTAACAGACCATGACAGTCTGGAAAACACAATTTGTGTGAAACGGCACATTTCTGATGCACAAGTTATATACCAAGCCATCTGACGATACAATTTGTGTGAAACAGCTAACACTTCTGATACAAAACTAATAGACCCCATCAGTTTAGAACACAACTTGTGTGTGAAACAACTAACACCTTCGAAGCAAAACAACTTAAAAGACCATGCCAGCTAAGCCAGGTTTAGCACAATTTGTTCCTGGTAGTCTTTTTTGACAATTATAGGCTTATAAATATTTCGTGCCTTGCACAATGCTAGGCATTTAGAAACTATGCCACAAATTTTCATCTGGAACTCCCATCTCAGCAGTAAAATATATAGGCAGCTAAAAAGATTTATGTAAGACCATCAATATAATTATATAATCAGGCACTTGAGCTGAGATGTGAACAAAATATCTATATTTATGCACTGTTCTTCAGAGACTGGAGCATTGATTTGACGACCCAAATATACCATTAATCATTTTGAAACAAAAAAAATAATAACACTAGGGAAATGAGATTGGAATCAATGGTATGCACTCGGGCTTTCAAAACAAATTAACTACAATTATCTCTAGAGCTTTGACCATTAGGTTGCTAACTATGACTCATAAAGCACTCTACAGAATAAAAAATTTAACTGCTGAAAAGGACTATTAGAAAAAAAAAAAAATCGAAGACACTACCCCCATCCAACAGACCCAAAAAAAAAAATGAAAATAAAAATGAAGAAAATTATTCACATGGTATGAAGAAGTTTGGTAAGACCAGCCACCTTAATTTTCCCTTCTTGCATAAATCTCTCTAAAAGCAAAGCCGCAACCAAACTACCTTCTTTTACCTAAAAATATTTCCGACCTGTAAATAAAAAAAAAATGCAAACAAACAGTTCGCATAAGAGCAGTGGCACATATCTCCAATTATTGTACTTTTACAAACCTAGCCGCTTTCTAATAAGTCAAGCAATATATAAGATGAAGTAACATGCCAAAAATAATTCGTGACCAATGGGTACAAGAACCATTGATTCAAATATAGACCCATGTGTTGAAATCATAAATGCAAATGGTGGATTGGGTCAAATTTCTGGTAAAATTTGAGGTCAATTTAGGTCAAACTGCTTTAGCTCACCATTGTCTCAGGTTTTAGGTCAGGTTGATTCTAAATTAAGTTCAGGTATAGGCTTCGTCTGGGGTTCAGGTTCATTTGGTTTCAAGCAGTCCACTAAAGAAAGTATTCAGGTTGGGCCCACCTCAGTTTCAATTGGGATCAGGACATATTCTGAGTCCACAAAGATTTTTCTGGTTGATACTGATAAATGGGCAAGTAAATACTAAACTGGAACAGACATGACCTAATAAATATCAAAGACAGAAAGGCTTCTTATATAATGCTTTATTTCTCCATTAAAATAGACAACAAAAATAGGTCTCAGCTCAGTACCATACAGGCAACAACTAATATACTTCACTAAATCCAGAATAAAACTGAAATACTAACATATATAAAATGGACATGCTAGAATGAATATTAAAAGACAACTCACCAAAAGGGGGTCCTTGTATAAGTCGAGACTAAATATTTGAATTAATAATTTTCTTTGTATTAATATACAGCGAGCAGTGTTAAGCAGGAGGCAAAGAGCGCCGGCAAGTGGGGCACTCCATTTTTATATCCATCCACCTTTGTAAACATCCCGAATGAAATAAATGCTCACAAGGTGTCACCTACAACAAAACATTTCATAACTTGGTAAGTACAGACTAGAATATCTGTGGGCTTTTACATATATCCCACAAATTACAGTACACAACACTAGACTGGTACATGTAACAGGTGAAATGCAGCAAATGAGCAGGTGTTGTGCAGAAGTAGTACCATTCCTGAAATTACCCAGTAATAGGCAATTGGAACCAGCCCATATGGTTCCACTAAAATTGTTCAACTTTACATGAATCTGTCCAAATTAGTAAATTTACCTCTATGATCAAATTGAGAATAATAAATACCTTCAACTACAACTGTAAGATCCTTTTAACATTTTTTATTTAATATTTGGAATTAAGGTTCTTTTACAACCAAGGTCTGAGGTCAGAAACAGCTACATATGAGATTATCAATCTAAATTATAAGAAAAACATTATACTGCAGTTCATCACAGTTCATATAAGATACAAAATACATACTAATATCAAAAGTAAGAAGCTAAATACCTAAAAATATTTCATTGCATATTTCATTCCACACCTAAGTAGCTTTTGGATGCGAAATAACGTATTCTGGTAACCTATTGTAAATGAATCATACCATGTAGTCATATCGGCGTGACAGCTCAATTGATGCCATGCAAATTACGCAATCGGTCGCTTGTGGGTTGGTCTCCACCTTTCTATGGTAGCAATATTTTTCCGGCAAGATCTGAAAAAATAAAAAACAAATTTGGTAAGGCAATTATTTACAATCAATGTAAACAATTTAGGGTCATCTACTTTTAGGTTATTTGCCAATTGAGTTATGCTTATTTGACTAAACTCAAATTTCATCCTATATTTTACTGTCTTTAAAGATCGCACCCAACATTTATCTAGTTGCATATAACACTCGATATTTGAGCAAGAAGTAGTGACAACCTGGCGAGGGATAAAACACCTTGACCCGAGATAATGCTGGAGTAGCAATATGCTGGCTTGTACCGCGACAAAGATTGCCAGGCAGATGCACCACCATTTGTCGGTTTCAATGCGCAAGAAATTGGAGGGGCAGCCAAAGACATAGAGTGGGATGGCAAGGCGGGTGGCACTCATACCCAGGATGTACTGCGGGTGGAGCGGTTTACGGGTATCTTTTATTATGTTGGTGACAATTTGGGGTACCCAGAAGGAATAGACTAAGAAGATTAAGGCATGCAGGAATACTCGCAGTTCATAGGTTACCAGGATTCCACCAACCAAAATGCCATCTACAAAAAAAAAAAAAAAACGGGGTTGGTGTTTATTTGAACATTATCTCTACTCTATCTGTATCTCCCTCATTAGGAAGCGGGGCGCGTCTGATGGGCATTGGACTAAAATCAATCCGATGCCTGCTCGGAACCGCTTGATTTGCTCCAAGATTCACGTACACATGATCCACACGACGCTTGAAGCGGCACAAACGAATATTGAAGCGGCGTGCACGAATCTTGGAGCAAATAGGACTGTTCCGGCCGGGCATCAGATGCGCCCCGCTTCCATTCAATTAAGTCCTAACACAGCCTAATTATGCCCCGAATTGTTAATTACCGCTCAAGGAGTATCATAATAAAATCAGGTAGTAATTTGTACTCATTTGTGAAACTAAACCTCTATTATAGCTGATTGCAGAACTATAGATCAAGAAATTCTCAATAATAAACCTTGACCAACCTTCTATATTGTGATTGAACACCGAATAAACTAAGAAAAGTGGTCAAAACAGTATAATCACACAGCCACCTCATGTATACCTGATTTGATCAGTAAAGTAAAGGAACACTTACAGAAGCGACTGTAGAGCACAGAAAGTTCACGCCGCATCAGTTCCCAATTCTCACTGCTAGACGCCGGTCGTGTGGCCTTCCATATGGCCAAGAAGTACCTCATTTCAAAAATGGAAAACACCACGAATTTGAAGAATGCCGCTGTTGCAAATGCATTAAATAGTGACTCTGCATCCGCCCCCGCAAAAAGAAATATTGTAAGAACTAAAACATCTTCCAAATTTATATTCATGCTCAGTTGTCTATAGGTGGAAGGACACAAGACTATATGGAGGAGGTACAATGGAAAGAAGTTAATAAATACAAAATTGGAGTGAGGCTACAATACTTTGCAAAGTGCACGGAACGGAACGGTCCATGCGATGGATCAATATATCCATTTAAACATTCAAAGATTCAATCTGAACCATTCAAAATTATCTCCATATAAAAATGTACTTGGAGACCAAATTTTACATTTTTTAGAAATTTTTAATATCATTTTAGATAGGTAAAAAATCACTCAATCTAAAAATTTTGATCCATCCAAATGTAGTGATTTTCAACCTATTTAAAAAAATAGTAAAACAAATTCTTAAAAATGTAAAATTAGGTTTCCAAGTTTCTATTCATATGGAGATCGTGTTGAGCAGTTCCGAACTTCCGATCAACTGTTCTTAACTTTGAAAAACAGAGATATGGATCCATAGCACGGACTGATCTGCGCTTTGCAAAGTACCATAGCCTCACTCTACAAAATTTTACGAATGACTAAAAATATCCCACAATTTAAGTTGGTGCAATTTTACATAGTCTCGGCTGGGTGAAAGGCTTAACCAACCACCCAAACCAAACCTGGTAATTATAGATACTTTCTTTATATTTTTCAGTTCCATCTCTCCATATTCTGCTTTTATATAGAGGCCTTAATTAAAAATAATATGTGTGGTTACTTCATTTCTCAAAACCAGTTCACAAAGAAAATGCTAGTAATAAACTAACCAACAACTGAACCACGGGCTTAGTGCAGTGGCGCGAGCCTCGTCTCTCTACGGAGAGACGCAGTTTCAGTTCTTGATAATAACATCTAAAGATGCTGGGGTGTAACAGTACCCTTTAATAATAATATAAATAAAAATAAAAATAAATTAAAAAAAGAAGAAAAACTAACCAACAACTACTCCAGCTGCCAAATGCAAGAGACAGAGATAAGCATCCATGATAGCCTGTTGCCCAATCATTACTAAAGACACCTTAGATGCTCCCTGAAAAATTGCAAACAATTACAGTGACATGTATATGAGGTGCCTCACAAAAAGTAAAATTAGCCTTTATTGAGCAGCTTCAAATAAATAACCAATCTTACAAATTGACTATTGCTGTGTTCCATTTGTCTGATGTGGAGGAGAACTTGAAGGAAAGATATCTAATTTATTCAAATTAAAGAAGAAACATAAAAATAATACAATTTCTACATGTACAAGGCTATGAGATATCCCGTATTTGCATCTGCTGTTTAAAAATACAAGATGTATTTGCCACGCAAAAATCTGAAAAATCCAGACTCAGAGGGCATCGTAAATAATTCGGTAAACCATATAAGATGAAATATGCTGTGCATCCTTGCAAAACATTTGTGCCCACACAACTCCAATAGTCCCAAAAAGTATCCCCGGTATAAACTTTCTGAATATACACACAGGAGAATAAAATAGATAAGTTCATTCAAGAAGAAGGATACAAAAGTGACCATGAGGGTATAATTGACCGCCTTGTTGTAATAAACATCTACATTTATTGATGATGCATTAAGCAAAATGGGAGTGAAGCACTCTCCATCTGAATCAAGCGCGGGTGCCTCTGTTAGACCCTCGAACCGATACTTGTCATGCTCTCCCTCTGACGAAACAAAATTTCAATATTTAAAATTCAACAGTAAAAAGAGCAAAGCAACAAAAGAATAGGGTTAGAAAGTGTTGACCTCACCAGAAAAGGTATATTTTTTTTCTTGAGAAATAATATACTTATTTCTTTGAGAACACTATGAAACAAACAAATTCTTGGACCTAGCCTAAATTTGTTTTTAAATAAAATGTTCAACAACAGGATGCATTAACCATATGTACCAGACATATCACAAATTCATAATTCAGTTATTATTTATTTATGGGTACTTCATGAAGTTTCAGAAAATGAATGTTAAGATTAAATGGAAGCTCGTAAAGTTAAAATTAGAAGTTAATAGCTTCTTATGATACTTACTGGAAGTATTGGACAAAATATTTCTGAGTGAACTAATTGTATGTAAAAGTTCCAAAAAAAAAAAACACATATTACACAAGAACTTTTTTCCTTGACAATATATTTGTGAAGATGAGCATTGCAAGTGGTTATTATAAATCTAAGAAAAAAATGAAGCACAAAATAATAATTAGAAGTAAAGATGGGATGTTTGAGATACCAATTTGACTAGCAGATATGCGCGACACCTTGGCTGCAATCTCTACATTACAGTACTTCTCCAATTCTTTTGTTAGAGCTGATACAAAATAAATGAATCAGTAAATAATATATAAAACAAAAAAAGTATAAACAAGTTCATGAATTTGGTTTTTAAGTGAACTTTCAGAGGAAAAAAATTAACCAACAAAGACCCCAAAAAACAACAATATTGGTATCAACTATTTCTTATAATTACCATTCTTGTCCCCATTGTAACCCTTGAGGGGATCTGGATACACTTGATTGGAGAACATTCCCATCTATCAGAAAAAATATAAGAAATACCAATTAATCTAATATAACTTCAATTTTGACAAATTGTAAAAAAAAAGTTCTATAAGCTAAATTACGAATTATTACCAGATGGTATGGATTTGACCTAGAGTATTCCTCTTCTGGGAAGGGACCATCACCTCCACTAATAACAAAAATATATCAATTTATATATATTTATATAGTTATTATAACAGAACCACAGAAGGAACTGATTCTGTATCGGTATCTTACCTGTTAGCAACCATGCGTAATTGTCTGAAAGGCCAGACATACACACCTTCTATCCTCAGTCGAGCATGTTCACGTTCATTATCGAATAAATCTTGGAAAGTAATAGATCCCTGTAAAACCAAATACAGAAAATTATTTATTTTCTAAATATTTTTTTCTTAAGAATTCAGCAAATTATTATTATCTCCCAGTGATTACAACAATTAGCCACCCCGCAAGTAAATACACATATAGATAAAATAAAACAATTTGACACAAGATGTTACGATGTGGTCTTAAATGCACCAATAGACTGTTACAATTGATACCAAATCATTAAAGTTAGATCTCTAAATTTTAAAAATTAATTGTACCGTAACATAATGTACGCCTTGTAACTTTGACGGCTTGCTAAGTAACTCCAAAACAGACACACCTTGAAATCCACTGGAATCAACGAATTTGGATGAACCATTCGTGGGGCCCATAAAACGCCAAGTTCCTGAATCAGAAAATAACAAAATAGATATAAAAAATAACAGAAATATAGAGGTTACTTCCTCTTCAAATTTATAATTATGTCGGAAAAGAATTACCTTTATATATTCCAGTAATATTCCAGTAATACGGGTTTAACTCGGCATCATCCCTTTTAAATAAAGCATTCTGGAGACACAGAGAGAACAAAATTAATCACATATCCCAAAAATATATGCAAATTGTATACATGCAGAAGTTCCCAAATATGGCATAGGCAACATATCAACATATGAATCCAGAATGGTGCCAAATTGTATATATTTGCAATGCATCAAGCACTAAGCAACTAAATATATATATATATAACTGAACAAAGTGAAGTATGGAGTTCTCAGCCAATTTTAGCCAATCATAAAATTCCAATATCACAAATAACTAACAATTCTGCAAAAACGCCCCTAAATCAACCGAATTGCAAGAGTAATTCTACCCCAGTTGCCAACTTTGTTTTTAAATAATTGGGCTACAGTACTTGCGCTAATTCAGGGGGAATGCAAACTTTTAGAAGTAGCACAAACACAAGGGAATAAGATAAACATCTAATCAAATACATAAATAGAAAAAAAAAAAAAAAAAAAAACAAAGGGTTCACACACTAATTTTAGAGAACAACCAAACAATTGCATCGCATAAAGGGCCCAATTAAGTATAGTCAAACAAATTAAGTAGAACTACAAACCTCATCACTCCATGTGGCTGAAGTAACAACTGTAGGTCGATCTCTTATAGGCCTCAGCGAAATCGAAGGTCTAAACAACCCAATAAGAAGGAGAAAAGCAGATAGAAGAGGAAAGGTTTTCATTTGCGAAAAGAAATTAAGCGCAAAATCAAACCCTTCTGCTCTCTGTCTTCCTGTAAAAGCAAGAAGAGAAGCCGAGGAAGGTGAAACCACCGCGCTTTATTTTTTCGGATAGACGGGAGGTTGCTTTGGATGGAGTCAAATACCAACCAAACACAACCCCATCTCTCTCGGAAAGATTAATAGGAGGTGGAGAGAGAAAACGAGAGCTCAACGAACTGAGAAAGAGAGAGAAAGGGAGAGAGGAGAGAGACAAAGAAAGGTCAAAGACGAAAGAGGAGAGAGAAGTTAGAAAGCGTGCGAAATTGAGCAATTTCTTTGTTGCTGGAGAGAGAATCGAGACGAGATTCTTGAAAGGGAAGGAGAGAGAGACAAACAGCAGATGAACCTGGACCATGGAAAGCTATCTTGTTCATGGGACCCACAAGAGACCTTAACTTCAGAACCCATATGGTGGGTCCAACATGTCATATACTGAATTGTAATTACCACAAGAGACCTTATGCAGGCACCGGGGGCAATAATCTAGTCGGATTTCCTTGTTACAATTTCTCAGAACCAGACTCTGTTTACAGGAATTCGGATCCAGCGTTGTACCGCAAAGGGAATTTTTCAGAATGATTCCCTAATCGATGGATCCGGACCGTTCTTTTAACCTGGCACAAATATCAAAGCTCAAAAATACTGCCCCCTATTGCGACCCAAATCTTAAACCGTAAAGTGATGGTGATCCTCTATAGTACTACAGAGGATACGGATTCCTGTTACAATTCACGTTACAATTCATGTTTAGTACGTCCCTCGAGATATAACTTAATCTGTGGGTCCCGGATGACAGTAACTTGCATCATGATCTGTTTCAGAAAGATTGCAGTAGAGAACCTAAACAGGCATAAATGCATTGGGCTCTGGGCCTCTGGCTGCGAATTCGCATCCTCTTAGATATCTCATATGCTGCGTGACTTTTTCGAAAATCTCAACAGTCCAACTACTTTATGTACAAATCTCAAAGCTCATCGCTCCCATGCTATCTCCGAATAGGTTCTCTACTGGGGAGGGTAGAGTTGGCGTCCGATGAGAGTGGTTGGTGGGGTCAACTGGGGCCATGTGGACTTGAGCTGGGAGCTGTTAAAAATTATCTTACTCTCTTTTTTCTCTTTTAAGTAATTTAAGTTCAATTAATTCTTCAAATAAACTAAATCCAGTCAAATTATCTTTTCCTGTTCTGAAGTTATTTAAACTTAAACAATTCTACAAATGAACTAAATTCGGTTAAAAATTACTTCAACAGTTCTTCAAATAAACTAAATCCAGTTGAGTTCTCTTTCAGCCCCTGCTAGATAAAATAGTTCAAAATTGAACAACTTCGGAAAGTGAAAAGTAACAGTATTATCAAAGATAAGAATCAAAATAATAAAAAATCCTCAAACTAATTACGTCTAGATTATAGTTAATTATTGGTTTAACTTATGCTTCAACTAATGGTCATCCTTTTTGGGGACTGACTGATTTTCTCTAAGAATTGTTGGTAGAGAAGTTACAAATAAGTTATGTTTTAGAACGAGATAATTTGGGATGACTGGAAGGAGATTAATTATCTCATGTGAGATATGTTGATAATTTTATCTGCTAATTACTTTCGTTTCAAATTAATAAATAAAGTGTTTGATGCAGGAATGGAGTAAACTACCCCTATGAATTAGAAATTAGGAGTTTATTCTTTATATTTATAATTTTTATATATACTTATATTTTCGTAATCTCTTTATGAAATAAAATGACACTACAATAACTTATTTAGCGTCTTCAATCTAAATTTTCTAGTTTTGTCACTGATTTTATCATCACAGTTATAAAATTATAATTAAAACCTATATTTTTAATTATATTCCCATTTTTGTTATCGTTTTAAACATCGCCTCTGAGTTCAGAATCTAATTTATCTTATCATTTGATCACATAGTTACTGTATTTAATTACTTTGTGATATAAGATGACATGAGATTTAAATATCTTTACTTTTAATTGGTCGATAAAAATGTATTTATTGCCAACAATATAAATTCTCCTTAATTTATTGTGTTGCAATATATATAAGAGCACTTGACTGATACAAAAACAATTAATGATCATGCCCCTTAATTAAGCATAACATAAAATTCTTTATAACTTGTCATTTGTCTACTTTTTTCATTAAGATAGTTGTCCTTCCAACTCATGAAGATACTCTCATCTGCAATTAAATTAACAAAGGTAAAAAAAATTGCAATAAAGCACGGGGAAACTATATTATGATGCATTAATAAGATTAACACATAATTAATTTTTTTTAAGAAATCCCTACCAATTATATTGATTAATTGTCAATAATAAATTAATAAGGTGAAATGGAGAAGGCAGTGAGAGCACTACAGAAGCACCCGGGACAAATTAAATATATATTGGGTGCCCCTATTTTTTTATATTGATTGGAGTCCATTTTTATAATCTATGAAATCAATCAATTTTTCACAGCTTTGTTGGTTCTTCTCAAAAGCAATATAAAATTTTATATTCATGATTACGTTTATCATATGACATCTTTCGGAAGAAAGCAAAATTGATAGGCTAAGGCATCAGTTTTATTAAGCTATTTTATTATTAAGTTAAGAATTTATACGAGTCAATGAATTAAAATTACCTAATTTAAGGAAACTTCACTGGCTATTAATTATTGAAGTACTTATAACCAATATAGATAAATCCACATGCAAACATTCTTTTTTTTTTTTGAAATAATATTGAATGGAAGCAACTTCAAAATAACAGAAATAATTAACAGCAGAGGTGGAATTGATATGGTAGAATCTTCTTATAGAGTTGAATAAAGGATATAAATTCACATGCAAACAGTCATACCCTGCATATTTAATTTGTAATAAGTCAACTAGGGAATGTTCTCCATAATTAGGCCATAACATGCAAACCCTAATTTTAAAATTTTATTCTGAGAGTCAAATGCTCTTGATGGCATTTGTTGTGCTTAATGATTAATTTGTTGGCTTTATAAATTGTAGGACAGATGGTTAGTTCAGAGATGAGTATTTGTTTAGTATTTGGCGGTGTCTATGATTAATGTCAACATCACATATTCACATCACCCATTCATTTAAGATTACAATAACAAAGGTTGTTGAGCTAAAATAATATATAGTTCTTCTGTGGAGCAAGAACATGTGGTTATCACAACAATTTAATTTCTCTTTCTATTTCAACTTTTCAAGTATGCAATTGCAACATGTAATTGTTTGATTTGTCAAACTGCTCAAAAATTATTTCTTCTATTAATTATATTTTATGCAATTGCAATTGCAATGTTTAATTGTTTATGTTTTCTAATTGCTCCAAAATCAGCTATGTCATCTTTTTTAATAATATCAATTTAGAATTCAGAAAAATTCCTCTGAATTATGCTAGCAACATGTGTTATTTTAATTAAGGTTAGAGGTCAAATAACTCAACTGTTTAATATCCGCAAGGGATTTTCCTTCATGAATTTCGAACATGTGACAAGGAGGATATTGTCTTTATTACTAGACCAAATGCTAGTTCTCTGTGCTAGCAACATGTTGATGTAGATAATTGTCAACAAAAAAAAATTCTAATTATTATTTTTCCTGTATTAGAGCTTACAAATTTTATTTGAGATGTCATGAGTATTGGAGAGATTTTTCTTCATCTGTTTTCTCGAAGGTTTATTCATATATATTCATGTAATAATTTGTAGACATTATGTATTCTTATAGTAGTTTAAATTATAACTAAGCGCAGCATCGTGCTGCATTGACGTATTCATTTAAGAGAGCTGATAATTGTAACTCAAACAAAATACCTGCACGCGTCCCCCAACCTTCTAGAATGTATGCGACAAATCGAGCAGTTTTTACTTCAAAAAGCACAATAACAGTACAAATATTTCTTACCACAGAACAATTTCGTTGCATGAAGCGAAAAGTACTCCGTTGAAAAAGTTAACTAAAGCCGCGGCATATGTAGCCAAACATTCATATAATTTAAATATATTAAGAAAAACGTTTAATCAACTACGATCCAGTGTTTAACTTTCATTTCAAAAGAGTTAAATTTTAATTTTTTACAAGAAAAACGAATACCCGAATTCGTCCCCGAGCACGAATGTTGATAGCTCCAAATTCCAACAAATCCCCGAATCCGTACCCGAGCATAAATTTCAACGACAGAACCTTCAAGTTTTATTTTTAAAAGTATACTGCTTCGAAGAGTTACAATTTTTTTCTGCTGTGAAACTTAATTAAAGAGTTACAATTTATAAACATGCAAAACTTCTATATTTTTTTACTGCCTCGAAAAGTTACAATTTATAAACATGCAAACTTCTATTAAAAATCAATGAAATTAGTACTTGTAAACAACATTTGTTAGCAGACTCATCAATTATTTTATGTTCTCAAAATTACAACTTTTCACAATAATGAGAATTTATAACCATGCAAACCTGCATTAAATAACAAGGAAACTAGTCTTCGAAACAATCATTTTTAGCAGACGCATCAATTATTTTATAATCTGAACATAACTTCTCACAACAATGACAATTTGTAATCAAACAAACATCTATTAAATATCAATCAAAAAAGTACTTCGAAACAATAATCGTTAGCATAATTATCAAATATTTTAAAAATAAGTAAAACCAATACCCCGAGCTGTACCCAAGCTAATAATTATAAATTGTACTTTAAAGTTCCCTAAAGTTCTTTAAAGTACTTATAACGCAATAAACTAGTTAAAGTACTTAATTAGTTAGCAAATGATTACAGGACCATTAATAAGCTGGGGGACTAATTCGGAGACTGCTGATTACAACTGCCCCTAACAAACCGTACAAGAAATTAAAACACAATATAAAAGCAAGCAAAACTAACATATAAAACAATCAAATTAAAACAACAATGCGATAAAACAACAATTAGTAAATTAATGAAAAATTAATTAATTACCGTTATTAGCAGATGGTTAAACCCAGTTAAATCAGTTCGGGGACGGGCTCGGATTTGATGCCTCGGGGTACCATAACATTTCTCTTCATTTAATTATTTTTGTACAAATAAAGAGTTCAAATATCTTATAATAATGTTGTGTATACATAAGAAAAAATCTCCACTCAATGAACACTATTTCTTATAGATTTAGCAAGTATAATAATAATAATAATAATAAATCCAAAATATGCGGTATGAAGCAAACCGTATTGAACAACATTCTTCAAACATATTAGTTGTAAACAAATAATAAGACAAGTTTATTTTGACATATGAGTTTTAAAAAAAATTGCTATTAAAAAATTAAAAAGTGAAAGTATAATGGATACACAAAAGATAAAGACATGTAAACCTTCCTCGTTATAATTATAATATAATAATAATAATAATTATTATTATTATAAGGATATAAACTAGAGAGATATATGTATTACCAATATGATTAAAAAAATCAACAGATACATAAATTCACTGTGAATACATTTTTTAAATAATTTTATGCATTTTTTTTAAGAATTTGTTTGATTTAGAAGTTAGAACAAATAAAATTATGAACAAGCAAAATACATAAGTTAAGATGTGATTATGTGAGTTTTGGTATTTCTTTTTTTTTTTTTATGAAAAATGAGGATCTAAAATATAGAACTTATACAACGCTCAGGATGTGATTGGGCTAAGAAAAACAAAATTTAAAAAAAGAAACTGATCCAAAATAGGCCCACTACATACACCATCTTCCCAATACCATGCATCTTCTTTGGGCCTTTTATAATATGTCTACAGTCTACATCCATCCATTAAAATTACAAGGCCTAGGAAAAATGGTCTGATATATGGACCATTCTGTAAAAGGAAAACTTAAGTTTTACAGAGATCTTGCTGGAGCAGAGGGCCCACGAATTAGTGCTTATTCCTGATACTAGCATAGGTACCAAAATGCATGAATGGTACAAGAAATTAACAAAATAAGGAGATCATTGGTGCATACATATATATAACTTCACTGTTTTCAGAGTGTGTTGCATGTGAATATTAATTGGGTTCATTGAATAATCTCAAGTGCAAAACTTCACTGTTTTCAGCAGTTCTTGTATGACTATTTAATGTTAATTGGGGTTCATTGATAAGCAAGGTTTACAAAAAGATTAAAAAATAAATGAAGAATTCCAAAAGCTCAATCAAAATTTCATTCTCTTACGTTTCTACTACACATACATTTATTGAACCAAAGTAATCATATTATTTAACAAAAAATAGCTTGTTAGCTATTAAGCAGCCGAGACGGGGAGTTCATGGTGTTCATGCTCTTCGTCTTGCATTGTCACATTTGATTTGGTCCATTTGATACGCAAGGTTATGATCAAAAGAGTAGTTGCTTGACAAGCTAATCCGCATATCAGACCCATCCACAATCCCTGCAATTTTACATATACATATATAATTAAAACTTCATTAGATGATATGTATAGTGCAATATAAAAGTTTCTCATTGGATGAAATGGTTTACTATGTAACAACTTTAAAAATTATAAAAAGTACATGTGCATATTGTCCTTGATAAAAAGTTGCGATTTTTGGAAATATATAATACTAGCGGATTTGAGATCTATTTTCTACTGGTACAAAAACACTTAGCCTGTGTGGTTAATAAAGATGTGATAAAAGTACCTTGGTGTAAAATTCTAGTTTGAATGCACAGAGAACCGCCAATGGCATGCCGATGAAGTAGAAGGCTACTAAGTTGGTCCATGCTGCCAAGTGTTGCCACCCGCATCCTCTCGCGACACCTAAAATTTATCAATTACAATTTTCAGAATGTCATATGAAGGAGAATTAAGTAGCAAGTGAATAGCTGTGAAACCTAATATTTATGAATAAATAAATTAAGTGCAGCTGTCAGGTTTGTAAGGAAAGTTAAAAATATAAAATAATAACCCTACTGGATCCCCTGACAGCTTCTGTCAGGCCTTTCAGAAAAATAACCCTACTGGATATATCTAAAAAATCCATAATGTGACTTTCAGGAACATATTATTGATAATTTTAATATTTTGAGGGGCCAAAATGGATAATTAGTTTTGCAAAATGATTTTTGCTGCATACTAAGTGGTGCAAAATTAATTAATCTGTTTCAGTCTAACTCAGTTTATTTGTATAGCCTTTCAAATCTAATGCACCTTACAAGTCGATGTAATTTTTTTTGTTCATATTAGCTTTGGTTTGTATATGCCTGTTCATTTTATGTGAAATTGAGGTGACTTTTATGGGATAATTTAATACTGATTATTTTTTTCTGATAAATTTCGATATTATAAAATATGACAAGTAGTCAACAATTGAAACTGACCAGATAAAACTCCTTGAGCGGAGTCAAAAAGGATCGAAGTGGCAAGCAACGGAGTCATAGATGCGAATGCAGTAATGATATCTTGGGTACTACTAAAGAGACTAGCCCACAGATTGTGGCAAATTGCGAGCAGTACAATAACTGTCAAGGCAAGAAGAATTGACAATTTTAGTGTCACTGATACAGCATTTTTCGCTTGCTGTATGTTACCTGCTCCGATCTCATTCGAAACACGTGTGCTGAAAGAAAAGAATTTTGCCATAAACTTAGTATAACACGAAATTAGCAATGAAGATAAGATTTGAAACTTGAAAATTTCTTTCTAAGTACCTCACAGCTGCACTAAATCCATATGTAATCATGTATGTAATTGCCTCTGTGTTCACACTGCATTACATGTTACTGTCAGTATGTAATGTCTGAAGAATACAATAAAAGTGAGACGAAATTAAGAGGTGTACATAAAAAGAAAATTACCACATAGCAATTAATGAAGTGCTTAGCTCAGAATTTGGCATCAGACCGGCAAGCAAGACCAGAATCTCAAATGCCCAATACTCAAAGCTGTATTAATGAAAAATGACATAAGTACTATTTAAATATGATATTTTTTTTTTATTAATTACCTCTTACTATCATGTACCAGTTAGTAATGAAATATGACACAAGTCCATATGTCCATTTTGCAAAATAAATTTCTCTTTTTGATTGGTTTCATGATCGATTAAACATATTACTTGTAGTTGCAGTACTGTACAGGTAACATCAAGTGTAAGCTTTGTCATGTACCAAATGTGTACCGGTAAATTCATACCGACACCATATGTTTTCTCAAATGTGAATGGCAATATGGGATCATTTGATGAACCAATTCATAAACACACACACACACACACACACACACACACACATGCATACATGATACTAACCAGACCATAATTGCCGATGGAACAGCAAGTTTCATGCTCGGCAAAATATGCTCGAAGGCCTCCATTGAGAACCCCTCCCACGTGTGCTTGAAATCCTTGGAATACTTCACGTATCCCGCAAGCATTAGGAAAGAAACCCATAATGAAATTGACCCAGCAATGCCGGTCCCCACGAACCCGAGCCCGAACACATGCACCAACAAATACGTGATCAAGACGTGTGCTAGTAGAGCGACCAATGAGCACACAACAAGTGGCATCACAACTGTCTGTGTCTGGAGGAATCTCAGGATGCATTGTATACCGCCGTACGCGAATAGACCAGGAATGAGCCACTTCAGGTATACACCTGCCATGTAGGCCACCTCGGGTTGTTGTTGTAGTAAAAGGAGGATTTCTTCTGAGAAAAACCATAGAAGGGAGACCAGAATGCAGAAGGCTGTTGATATTATAAGGGATGATTGGAGGTAGATGCCGAGCATGCGGTATAATTTTGCACCATGGCCTTGGCCGCATAGTGTCTCAAGAGCGCCACTTAGACCAGTCTGAAATAAAAAAAATGATTATTTAGTGTGTGTGTGAGAGAGAGAGAGAGAGAGATTATGGAAGTAATGGATATGATTTTTTTGACCAGGTCATGATCAATTTAACTGGTACCTGGTACTCCTATTAAGACTGATACCAAAATATGATTGGTTATAAGCAGTGTATTGTAGTGTGTAGCATTAACTGATACCAAACAAGGTTACAAGAGTCACTTGATCCAAGTAACACACCCATAAATAATTTTCTATATCAATATATCTTAGTGGAAAATTTTCCACTAACTCTCCAAAAAAAAAAACTGTAGTGTTGCAATGAACAAGTGAAGTTAATTAAACATGAAATAGTTACTGTTCATGATTGTTCCTAATATCGGTACAATTATGGATGTGATCAGTACTGGTAATTTATTCGTTATCAACAATTCATCAATTTTTTTCGTATATTTTTAAATAGTTTCTCGATTATTATATTTTTGTGTCATTGTCATGTACGTACATGACTATTGACAAGTTATGAAGTATGAGCTTATCTTTGAATACTATAATGTTTTGATGTAACCATACAACCTTACACCAAATTGGTACAGTGAATTGGTTTCTACTCTGATGAGAAAAATTACCATATACCGTATATGTAATATATATGTCACTGTTAAAAGGATAAGACGTCTGTTTTGAGTCGAGGAAAAAAATGGAAGAAGGAAAAGAACTTGTTTTAGACTTCTGTTAAAAGTTGAAAAAGAAATTTAGTACAATTCAGTCAATTTCTTCTATGATGAATAAATGAATATGGCAAGAAGGAAACTGAGAGTAAAACTCTCTCATAACCTGAAAACATGCACTACCTAGGCTAGTCATAAAGTACTGGTCTATTGACATAAGGACAAAACTTTTTTTTTTCAAATTTTTGAGAAAATTTGCTGGTTAAACTTGGCTCAACAAAGAACATGTAAGTATGTAACAAAGGGCTTGTGTTAGAAATGTTTGTATAACTAAAGGGCTTCAGAGAACATTACATATGTATATAATTAAGTTCATATGTTCAAGTTGAGAATAAATGTAAATATAACACTAAAGAAATCATTTTTTTCCTAATAATATATATATATATATTCAAACTTTTAGAAAAATAGAAAACGTATATTAAGAAAATTGATACAAATAAGAGATATGTTATTATGCACAGCACAGATGTATATATTTTTTTTATAAACTTTTGAATAGTCTAGAATCTTTAGATCAAGTGATTTTCTACATATCTTAAAAAAAGTATTTGTTTTTTAAAAATGTAAAAATTTGATCTACAATTATATTTTTATATAGAGATCATATTAATTGGTTTAAATCAGATATTTAAACTTTAAAAATAAATATATTAATCTTTATTATAAACTAATATGCACTTCTCTCAAATAATAATAAAAAAAAAAAACATATTCTAAAACTAGGGGGGACCAAAACAGAAAGTTGGTCTGAACTATTTATTTTACTTCTTGTTCGGAAGCCAAATACAACTAACTCTGTTCATAATCCAACTGAGTTAACCTCTGTTACTTTTTTGTTTTTTGATAATCTTGCCAACTGGCTACTGGCACGGAATCTATCTGTACCATTTATACGGAGAAAATGCAAGGAAACATTGAAAAGTGAGAAGCGACAAAATCATCTGTCACATTCGGAGGTGAAATTGATGGAGAATAGCACCGAATTGGGGAAAAATCAAAGAGCAGTTAGGCTGGAGGAGGAGGAAGAGAATCAGGGCAGCCCGAATTATGAATATGAAGCACTGCAAGTGGGGTCAGACCTAAGGGCAGTGACCAGGCCTTTAAATAAAAAATCTTACTATCAACTGGAGACGTTTCTGTCAGAAATTGAGAGGTCTGAAGCCTCAAGGCTGGAGAAGACCTGCGGTTAGGGAATTTTGTTATTTCTCTGGCATCGCCAAAGCTGACTGAGCATTTCGCGGTTCATTTCTGTAATCCGTTTTACCATTTATTCAATTACTTTGCTTATTTTGTTCGCCTATATATAGGCCATAGTTGTAAACAGAAGGACTACGTCAATTTTGAATGAAAGTTACTCTTTTCCTTTCTCATCTCTTTCACCATTGTTAACCCGTTTCACCCTTTTCACTGAAATTCGTTCAAGTAGCTATTTCTTAGGCTCAATTGCGATTTCATTTTGTATCGTCAGATCTTGTATTTGACATCATCTGAGGAAGCACGCGTCTCACATGTTATACATGCATATTAACAAATAAATTATTTGAGTTCAGGCAACAAATTTATAATTGGAAATTAATTTGAAATTATTCGGATTGGAAATTTAAGTCCCACAAGAGAGCAAAAAAAAATCGGAAAAATTATGCAAATAATTTGGTCAAACAACCAAATATTTGATGTTCAGTTTGTCATCATAATTCACAAATTATGTAACAATATATAGAGAGAGACATATAAGAATAGAACTAGGGTGTTCTTAAGCTCACCAAAGTGTTTGGTGAGCTTGACTTTAAAACCCATCAAATCAATTTCAAATGACAAATTTGAACTGTTGAAACCCACCTACCTTACGTGTGATGCGTCTATATGTGAAATTTTTAAACATTCGAATTAATTTAGTATAAAATCAAGCGGTCAAAAAACATTCAAAAAATGAATGCACTAAAATTAATTTATTAACCTTCTAATTTTGACCGCTTGACTTTATACTAAATTAATTCGAATGTTTAAAAATTTTACATGTAGGCGCATCACACGTAAGGTAGACGGGTTTTAACAGTTCGAATTTGACATTTAAAATTGATTTAATGGATTTTAAAGTCAAGCTCACCAAATACTTTGTGAGCTTAAGAGCACCCTAGTTCTACTCGACATATAATACTACAGTCAGCCACACCCACATGTATACTCTGACAGAGGAAATTATTTATTAATTAATTGCATTATTGTATAATTATCTTATCAAATAAGATGGATGAAATATCTCCAAAAGTTTATAAGTGTTTTGTTTTTTTTTTTTCCAAATAAGAGGATCGATCAAATGCACATTAAAAATCATTTTTGTAATATCAGCGGTATAATGAATACACGTCAAGTCAGATTAATTATTTAATCAGAAAAAAAAAAAACAATTCCTGTTCTTCGTACAAGAATTATAAACCTTTTTTCAGATTGCTGTCAGTTGTTTTTTGAAAATTTGCATGCTAACAAATTTGCTTACTGTTCATTTAACAAGAAAGAAAAATGATCTACTTGCTTATTGGATCTCTCTCAAGTGCATGCAGTTCACATTTGAATAAAATACTACAATTGCTGATTCTATTATTTTCATATCTTTGATTTTTTAGGCTTATATTATTGCAATTTTTTTTGGGAAACTGAATAGTATAGAAATCATTAGATAATTCCAGACTTAAATTGTATATGTATATAAATTAATATTATATATACAGCTAATTGAGAGTAGTCAACCGGAACCCTCATTTTATGGATGCAATCTAGTTACGCATCACAGCACATAGCAAATCATCTCTCCCCATCCTGATCAATATTTAATGCACTATTGAATATTGATGGATCCAAAAGTCCACGGTTGCAGCCATCTAGATATTTAAATGTCAGAACTTTGTATGTACTACCAGTCTACCGCAAGTCTAGAAGGAATCAAATCTGTTGCTTTTCTGAATCTAACTGTTCAAATTTGTTGAGACTTGTGCATAAAAGAGTTTCTTCATAGAGATATGTGAATATAAAATTTTGAACGGTTAGATTCGGAAAAGCAGCAAACTGTTTTTCTTATAAAAAAACAGCAGATTGATATCCAGTCTAGAAACCCCACATGCGGGAATTCGTATCCTCTGAGATATCTCACATTTTGCGTGACTTTTTGGAAAATCTCAACCGTTGCAATATTTTCTGCTCGAATCTCAAATCTCAAATAATACTGATCAGGATAATGCGGAAATTTGTCATAATCTCGAATCTCAACCCTACGTCACCCCGAATAGGCGCCGGACACGTGGGTCACGCAAAATATGAGATATCTCAGAGGAAACACACTCCACATGCGGAGATCACAATATATATATATATATATATATATTTGTTGACAAAGTTTTGTATTTCGAGTTTCGACCAAATTTTAATATAAATTAATTACTCATGATAAGCAAGTACGACTTGAACAGTAGGGATGATTTGACTAGAGAGATGTAAATTATAAAAGATGGAATGTAATTTGAGGACCACACCATTTTCAATGAAATAACTATTAATTTGTGTGGACCCAAATATATATACCAGGGTTAATTTCTGTCCGTTCAATATAAAAAATGAAATTAATTGAGATCCAAGATACGAACTTACGAGATTATGACAAATTGACAACATTTTTGTTTTTTGAAAAAGAGAGACAAATTTCAATTAATCTTTCAAACTCATCAAATATTTGACACTACTAGAATTTGTATTACTAGTATGGACAAAAGAATACTCATATACATGAGCTACTCATGCAATTGATACCATAATTGATGCCAATTACATAGGTAGCCCATGCTAAAATGATTATGATAGTCTTTTTTTAAAAACTTGGTAGTAGCTACCAAGACTTGTGAGAGAAAATCGAACTCTCAACTTTTGAGTATAACAACTCTAGGATATTTTTCTAACCAATTGTGCTACCTTCTCTTTTTCAAAAATGATTATGATAGTCATGATTCATTGGACATGATATCTTGCTTCTAGTCTTTGATCAAATTCCACTAGAAGTGCTAGTAGGGGTGCAAACGGGTCGGATACGGATCGGATAGTGGTAAAACCATATCTCTATTTGTTTTTATTTTTCGGATACCGATTAGATATTAGACAGATCTGGTTCGGATATTGACTGAATACAGATACGGATATCCGCTTTTTATAATAGTGAATAACATAATTTTTTTCATAATTCATATTAAATTATATAATATATGTCTCCTATTCGGATACGGATAATTAAAATTTAAAATCATATTGTATCCGTATCCGTACGGATATTCAGATATCGAATATCTGTATTAAATTTTCAGATACAGAGTTGAACACAGTCAGATAATATCCAATCCGTTTGCACCCTTAAGTGCTAGCTAAAATGATTGTTCCAAGCAAACATTTTCAGTGCATAAAATAAACTAATTAATGTGATTGTTGATAATTTAACCGAAATACACTTATATGTAAGCTAGGTTATGACTTGGCTAAATAATTACAATACTTTTCATATAGACAGTAATTAATTTATGACACGGATCAAATTTAGATCGAAGTAAATTTTTTTTAAAGAAAGTAAAGTCTTGCATTTATGACGATTTCACATTTTAACACACCAACAGTCATCAAATAGTAAACATTTAGAAGGAAATATGAACTAAATTAATATCCCAACCACCACCAGATAAAAAGGAGAAAAAAATAGGAAGATGAAACTAATTAATGTTAATCAGAAACACACAAAAACAAACATTATTATTTAACTTCAAATTGGATAAGGTTGACAACAAGTACATACCATGAGGGCCAATCCAGTGACGGTACCCCACGAGTTTCCGAGTGTTGCACCGGCGAGCTCAGCATCACCGAGGTGTCCGGCAAACATGACAGACACAAGCGTAATGGCATAGTACGACATGTTCGTCAAAATCATAGGCAATGCGAAGAGCAACTGCCCCTTCGCTTCCTCTACATCAACTATCTTCTCTAATCCCCATTTCTTTTTTCCTTCCCAATTCGTGGGCTCTAGCAATGGTGTTGCACTAGACATTTTTCTCTAGAGACAGTACTGTTTCTAGCTTGCTCTGAGTTAAATGGAAGGGGATTTAAAGAGTTGTGTGGTAACTTGACTTTGTATGTGGCCTTTTGAAGAGTTGTGCGGATGTGATCAATGTTGATGCGTACTCTGTGGACCTCTCCGTTTTCTTATTTATTTTAAAATGGTTGTAAGGGAATAACTTAGGTGCACATGGTCTAGTATTAAATATTTGCAGTATGAAAGTGGCAACTTGAGGGTATATAATGAATTTGAGTAGAAACTACGGTGTTTTTAAGTCCATCATGTATTTTTGTGAACAATTTTAGAGTCTATCGGATTGATTTAAATGACAAATTCAAATTGTTAAAATTTGTCTAACTTATGAGTGATACATTCATACAAAAAATTTGAACTTGCAAATTAATTAGTATAAAGTCGAGCAGTCAAAATTAAATGGTTTATAAATTAATTTTAATGCATTTATTTTTTTATCGATTTTTTTATCACTCGACTCTATGCAAAATTAAGCATTTTAAAAAAAAAGACTCTATACAAAATTAATTTTAAATTTTAAATTTTTTGCATGTAAATGCATCTCCCGTAAGATAGATGTGTTTCAACGATTTAGATTCATTATTTGAAGTCAATTCAATAAATTTTATAATTTAATTCATAATAAAACTTGGTGAGAACATTCTAGTTCTACTCAATGAATTTCATATTGTTGTCCCAAAGGCACTTGGGGGGGTGGGGGGGTGGGGGGATGAATAGGACATTTTTTTAACTTTTAGTCTAATTTATAAATTCCTAGCATATTGTATAGTTATTCTTGGCAAAAACTAGAATAACTTTGTCCTAGACTAAAATATAAAATAAGTAAAGTAAATAGTGGAGTTTAAAGACACTTGGTACGAGAGTTGTTTATGGAGTTCAACACTAACGCCTACGTCTCCGGGACATGTGACCTTCGAGATGGCGTGTCTTTCTTTACCCAATGAGAAAGGAATACAAGGTGGAATCGGTGAGCCCTCACAATCTTCTGAGAAGTCACATGGCCCGAACACGAGCACTAAAGGCTCAAAGGAAAACAATTTGATCCGCAAGGGTTCAAGGATTGCAAGGTGAGCACAAGCCTCAAGGTAATAGTTGATTTGATCACGCAGGATCACTGTAGGAGTTGTTGTATTTATTGAATAAGCTTGAGATTGATTGTGAGTATTGAAGTTTAAGTGCACAAGCAACAACTGTTTTCTCTAGATCTGAAAATATGAATTATTGAAGTTGGGGGCCAGCTAGAGGTGAATTCCAAACCTTGGTATAGCTTCTATTTATAGAGAGCTAAGAAAAAAGAATTAAGTGGTGCTGACCGTTGCAACAGTACAGAGACCGTTACAACGGTAGGGTATTTTGAACAGGTTTAGAGAATGGGCACACAATGGTACATAACGGTACCCAATGCTAGGATTCTGTTGCAACGGTCCTCACAATGGAAGTCCTCTGGAATGTTGACCGTTAGGTGACGATTCTGATCGATTTAAATCGTCACAAACTCAGTTGAGGATTTATTTATTCCGTTGCAATGGTAGACCTCACTTAGGTCAGTCTCAAGCTTATTTTACTAATTTTACAGAATTATTATCCTTAATCTTGAGTTAATTCTTCTACTGTCCAATATCTTGTGCTTCATAACTACATCATTGATGTTATATTGCAGTTCATAATTCATCATTGATGTGTATTTATTAAATCTTCAGTTGTCATGAACCTGCACAATTTCTCAAGAAGAAAAACTGTAAAATGTAATTTATGTATATTTTGCAAATCTTGTCCAACAGATAAGTAGAAGACTCCAAAAGCCAACAATATCCCCCTTTTAACGATTTGCAAAATATACATATCAAGTGAGTGCATAAATTGGTTATTCCCACAAAGTTCGAAAAATTTGAAATTTTTGAATTTTTTGTATTTTCCTTGTTCTTGTGTTTGTGTGTATGGTGTCATTGAATACCAATATAGCATGAACTTGTAATATCTCTCCTCATTTTTGGAAATGGTCAAAAGGGTTAGAAATAAAACATAGTTATGCTCAAAACGAAGAGAGGGCTCCCCCTCAATTCATGCACTCCCCCTTAATTTGGTGAAATTGTAAATTAAGGCCTAAAAATAATAATAAAATATTAAAATTAAAAGCATGTAAATTTGCACTAAGTTTGAATTTTGAAGTGTATGTAGAACATATGAAACTTTGACTCTTTTTAGTCATGAAATTGTTGAAGTTAAAATAAATGTGACTTGATCATTCAATTCTTCTAAAATAAGATAATATCGAGGTTAAAATATTGATCAAGTGTATTAGCCTCTTATATTAGGCAAACTATTGAAATTATAACATGAATTTTATGAAAATTGAATTTTAAGATTATAAATTGATCATTTTGGTGATTCTTCTAATCGATATAATTTTCAAGTTTATTTTATGATCAATTAGTTGTGCCTCTAATTAGGTGGGAATATTGAAATTATATTGTTGGAGTCGATCATATTTTTAGTCTTTTTCATTAAGACATATTTAGGTGTGGTCAAATAATTTTGCCTCTAAAATAGACGGAAATATCGAGATTAGAATTATTTTAATTTGATCATTTTTAGTCTTCTAAATTAAGATGTATTGAATTTTTGAAAATGATCAAATAATTATGATGTTCACTAGGATACGCAATTCAAAAGAAATATAGAAATTAAAATTAAGTCATAGGATACATCATTTAAGGAAAATGAAATTTGAAAATAAAAAATGTATAAATGTCTTTACTTTTTATGTATTTATCATGTCTCTATTTTTTAAACCAAAAAAGTTAATAATTTAATATTTTAAACTCAAATATCAAAATAAAAATGTTAGATTTCATTTATATTATTTTCTCTATGCACGTATAAAAACTTTCGACATTTCAACTAACTTTATTTTGATCGGTATCAAGAGTTTGCAAAAATATATTGATATGGATAAATTTTGAATGTTGATTTTTCAATTTATTGATTTATATAAAAACAAAAAAAAGTAATATTTGTTTATATAAATGTAGAGAAATAATGTAGATCACATCTAACAGTTTTTTTTTTGATATATAAGTTTTAATAATTTTGCTATTAAAAAAATAAAAAGTGCAGGTATAATAGATGCACAAAATATGAAAACATGTAAACATTCCTCATTATAATTATAATATAATAGTAATTATTATTATTATTATTATTATTATTATTATTATTATTATTATTATTATTATAAGGATATAAACTAGAGAGATATTTGTGTTGCCAAAATAATTAAAAAAATCAACAGATACTTAAACTCAGTTAAATACAAAAAAAAATATTTTTTAAAGAGTTTTATGCATTTTTTGAAGAATTTGTTTGATTTAGTAGTTAGAACAAATAAAATTATGAAGAAGCAAAATACATAAGCTAAATGTGATTATGTGAGTTTTGGTGTTTATTTTTTTTTGATGAAAAATGAAGATCTAAGTTCTCATTTAATATATACATTAATTAAAAAAAAAAAAAGAGTTTTGGTGTTTTTAAGATTGTAAACGCAAAGCAAATTGATTAAAATCATCAATGAACACACAAATAGTTTAATTTCCTCCGGATTCAGAGTAACAGCTAAAACCAACAATATTCTAACAGCACATTGGTTACTTAATTAGATCACTAATACTTTGTTTATGTGCTTTGATTTTATTGTTCTGAGTTTTGCCTTGTAAAACATACACCGACACCGTCTTGCTAAATATAGAACTAGTACAACGCTCAGGATGTGATTGAGCTATGAAAAAAATTAAGAAAAAAGAAACTGATCCAAAATAGGCCCACTACATACACCATCTTCCCAATACCATATATCTGCTTTCGGCCTATTATTATATATTTACAGTTTACATCCATCCATTAAAATTACAAGGCCTAGGCAACATGGTCTGATATATGGACCATTATGTAAAAGGAAAACTTAAGTTTTACAGAGATTAGGGCTGCTACATGAACAGAACGGCCCGTGGACAAACAGGCCGAGCACTCAATATTTGAATGTTGAACGAGCTGTGGTCTGAACAAGGCTCAATGTTCGGTCCAGGTTCAACTTAAATTTTTTAGGCGAACCGGATTTGGTTGATTACCGAACAGCCCGTTGAGCTATCCATTGAGTTGTTCATCACTTAGAAAATGTGCGCTCATCACTTAGAAAATGCTATGATGACAATGCGAGCATGTGCAATGTAGATCGAGCGACAAGTGGCGGGTCTCTACAAGTGGAAAGTAGTTCATTGGAGAAAAGAAAGTTTGATATGAAATTATCTGAATTTAAGTTTCAAAAACGTCATATGCGGTCAAAGAGATCTGAGTTGGACAACTATTGGGAAGAAGCTGTGGTTGAGTGTGATGAAGAAAATTTTGATATTCTGCAATGGTGGAAAAGAAACTCGGACTTGTACTCGACGTTAGCAAAGACGGCAAGGGATTTTTTGGCAGTTCAAGTCTCAACCGTCGCATCAGAGTCGACGTTTAGTACAGCTGGTCGATTGACAGATCACTCGCGCAACTCGATGAATGCCGAAACCATCCAGGTGGTTGACGGTGGTTGAACAAATTGGTTTTATTCTGTTGACGGTGGTTTTGACTTGGACCAATTATGTCCATTCCTGCGGGCACCTTAAAGGTAAATACCATCTCCTCTTTTTAGAGTAAATACTATCATTTAGCACTAGTATTAAGAATTATTAAGAAACCAAAGTACTGGTATTGCAATTTTGCATCTAGTATTTGTATATTGTTTTAGTTAATAATCAAGCTTTGAGATTTCTTGTGAGTTTAAATAAACCAAAACAGACCCTTTGAGATTTCTTGTGAGTTTACATAAACAAAGGAGACTTAAGAGTGTATAAGAGTTTTAATTATATAATGAGTGATACCGGGTCAGGTACTTGAATATATCATAGCATGCTTAAACAAACCTAATATCTTAGCAAATATTAGTGAAATATTATGTAATGCATTATAGATTCAGTGCTTAAACAGACCTAATATCTTACCTTGCTTGTCATTTTAACACAGGATGCGAAAGGGCTTTTTTTCATTGAAGTAAAATTATTGGTAACTTTAATGGTAACTGTTACTTCTCTCAATTCCAACACATTTAATGAGAAATAATCTCTGGATTATGTGTAGTACTGGTACTTAAGGCCCGGACCAATTTCATATAGCACTCTGTAGAAGCCCGATTGATTGTCCACTATTCAGCCCAGTTCGTTGAAACGGGCCTGTTCTGAACAGGGCTCAGTTATGAACCAAACTCTGTTATGAACAATACATAATGGGCCGATCATGAACAAGAACTCTTTTATTCAGATTGATCGTGAACAAGACCTTGTTCATTTTAATTCTGAACTGGGCTTGGTATGAATAGGGGGCCCGCTCATTAGCAGCCCTAACAGAGATCTTGCTGGAGCAGAGGGCCCACAAATTTAGTGCTTATTCCTGATACTAGCATAGGTACCAAAATGCATGAATGATGCAAGAAATTAACAAAATAAGGAGATCATTGGTGCATACATAGATGATATATGTTAGTGTAATAATCTAGAAGTCAATAATACGATAAATTATTATAAAGCTTTGTTCATGAATTTAATGTTTAATTATATATCATTTTGTTTCCTTGAATATTATTGTATCATGGATCATTTCGAGTTCATGACTGGAATTGTGAAACTCCATAATAAAGATGATATATATTCTTAATAAGTCACTAACCGAGGTAATTATCACGAACACTAATTAATCGTTACTAGGTTAGTATGTGGATTAAAAAATGGTTAAGTTTTACAAACCATTGACACGAGATGTCATTTTAATCACATAGATACATGTTCTAGAAACATGATATTTGGTAGACCCCGAATGAAACATTAAATAGAATTGTGTACGTGTCATTAATGTTTTCATTCAGTGTCAAGTTCTATAGTATAAGGTATTCATCGTTCCTACTAAAAGATGTATATATGTGAGTGTTATCTAACGCTGTCCGTAAAAAACAGTCATAACGGTATGTTAGTTTGTAATAATCTAAAAGTCAATAATACGATAAATTATCATAAAGCTTTGTTCATGAATTGAATGTTTATATCATTTTGTTGCCTTGAGTATTATTGCATTTATGGATCATTTCGAGTTAATGACTGAAATTGTGAAGCTCCATAATATATATGATATATACTCTTAATCTTAAAAGGTCACTGACTGAGGTAATTAGCAGGAACACTAATTACCGCTATAATGTTAGTATGTGAATTAAAAGATGGTTAAGTTTTATAAACCACCCGACACGAGATGTCATTTTAATCACATAAATACATGTTTAAGAAACATGGTATTTGACAGACCTCGAATGAAACATTAAATAGAATTGTGTTCGTGTCATTTATGTTTTCATTCAGTGTCACGTTCTATAGTATGAGGTATTTATCGTTCCCACTGAGAGATATGTATGTGTGATTGTTATCCACCGCTGTCCGTAAAAAGCAGTCATAATGGTAGCATTCCCATATGTATAGCTTAGCTGAGGAAGTGATAGTCTACCAAGAGTACTATTTGTCCATCGTATTTTATACGAGCTATAGCATCACTGGGCCCCTTGGTAGAGTTAGATTATCTGCATGCGGTATAATTACAAGAGTAATTATATTTGATAATCTACTCAAGATTAAGAAAATATACAATTAACAAGGATGACACACATCTACCTTGGAACTGATTTAATAGCTATGAGACAGAAGAACAGACATAAGTAAATTGTTTACTGGATCGTGATATTGTACAGTATAGCATCATATGTGTAATTGGATGGTCATGATGTGTTACCAGATGCCACCCATGATTATAGAAGTTAAAACTGTTTTAACTCTGTTTACCAACATAACACAGATTCTATTAGGTCACACCATATAGGAGCTACTCGGAGAATCTTACTGATTAATTATAAATTGATTATAATTAATATTAAGATGGTTATAATTAATTATACGTGATATAATTAAATTATAAATGTCATTTAGAATGACAAGCAGAAACAACAGTTAATTTATAAACGTACACGTTACGTTGTATAAAAGTTACCGAACAACAACCGAAAAGAAATATAATTGTACATGACAATTATATATATTTGATTTAGATTTTAATTTGTTAATTATGGATTTGAATTATGGGTTTAAAAGCCCAAAATAATCAAAGCCTTAATTAAAATTAAAAGCCCAAAGTCAAAGCCCAAAATGAAAGCCTTTTACTATTCATGCCTTAATGGGCCAAGGGAAAAATGGTCATTTCACACCTATGCCACCTTGTATGACACCCTAGGGTGTAGGAGGGTATAGAAGCATGGAGAAGAGTGTGGAAGAGGCATTTTGGTCTTTTCACATATTAAAGGATGAGGTGTCAAGGTATTTTGGTAAATAGATTTGTTTTGAGGGGTATTTCGGTCTTTTGTGAATCTCCTCAAAACACTATAAATAGAGGGGTGAGGGTAGAGAGAAAGCTTACTAATTCACGCGTTAATCTGATTACTTCGTTAATTGGTTTTTCTCTCTTCCTCAGTTTCGGTTATTACGAGACTAGGAAAATAATATATTTTGTGAAATCCTGCGGTTTAGCTTTTAAGCGATACCAAGTAACCTCGGGACACAAATATATTTATTTCATCCTTTTCTTGGTGAATAGTGTTTTTGCAGAATTTTGCGGTTTACGGTATTTTTGGTAGAAGAAATAAACCGCTCTCCGGTTAGTCCTGATGGATAACCGATAGAGATATCACACGTGTGATACTGCGAGTCGATTCCTTCCTTGGTGTAGCTCTTCTCGCTCAACTACATTCCAACTGAGATTTGGAAACGAGGTATAAATCATGTTATATTAATCTATTTAATTGGTAGATAGATTTAATGTTTTAGAAATCAATTATGGAGTAGATCTGTAAATGAGTTAAATGAGGTTTTGATGCCGAATGAATACTGAAGGTGGACCGACTTGGAAAGTTTCCTGACATACCTCGTTTAATTCTTAGCTTAAACCGTAAAATTTTGTTTTACACACTTTCCGCAATTAAGCTAATCAATGGGTTTGAACCGTCAAAACCCCAATACATTTCGAGTTCATGACTGAAATTGTAAAACTCCATAATATAGATGATATATACTCTTAAAAAGTCACTGACCAAGGTAATTAGCAGGAACACTAATTACCGCGATAAGGTTAGTATGTGGATTAAAAGATGGTTAAGTTTTACAAACTACCTGACACGAGATGTCATTTTAATCACATAGATACATGTTCTAGGAACATGGTATTTGACAGACCCCGAATGAAACATTAAATAGAATTGTGTTCGTGTCATTTATGTTTTCATTCAGTGTCAGGTTCTACAGTATGAGGTATTTATTGTTCCCACTGATAAATATGTATGTGTTATTGTTATCTAACGATGTCCATAAAAAACAGTCATAACGGTAGTTTTTCCATATGTATAGCTTAGTTGAGGAAGTGATAGTTTACCAAGAATACTATTTGTCCCTCGTATTTTATACGAGCTATAGCATCACTGGGCCCCTTGATAGAGTAAGATTATTTGCTAGCAATATAATTACAAGAGTAATTATATTTGATAATCTGCTCAAGATCAAGAAAAGATTCAGTTAGCAAGGATGACACACATCTACCTTGAAACTATTCTGATAGCTATGAGACAGAAGAACAGACACAAGTAAATTGTTTACTGGATCGTGATATTGTACAGTACAGCATCATCTGTGTAATTGGATGGTTATGATGTATACTGCCAGATACCGCTCATGATTATAGAAGTTAAAACAGTTTTTAACTCTATTTACCAACATAACACAGATCCTATTGGGTCACACCATATAGGAGTTAATCGGAGAATCTTATTGTGATTGATTATAAATTGGTTATGATCAATAGTAAGATGGTTATAATTAATTATATGTGTTATAATTAAATTATAAATGTTATGTAAAAATAAAAGCAAAAAACATTAGTTAATTTATAAACATGTGTGACACGTTGTATAAAAGTTAATCGGTTAATTTATAAATGTGCAGGACATGTTGTATAAATTACCGAAACAACAACCGTAAGAAATATAATTGTTCAGAATAATTATATGAATATTATTTGTATTCCAGCCGAGGGCATTCGGGTCTTTTCAGATTTGTCCTTATCCGCATGACATGTCATCGATCCTATCCAGATGACACGTCATCAATCCTATCCACATGACACCTCACCCCCTAGGTGGCATGCCTTGTCATAGGGGTATTTTGGTCTTTTTACATCATTTTAGAGGCTATAAATAGAGAGGTGCATGGAGAGAATAAAATACTAATTCATTCGTATTGTTTCGTGTAGAAACGAATCGGTATTTTCTCCCTTTCTCGGTTTCTCTCCAAAATAGTGTTTCGGTTGAGAAAATAAAATTATACGTAGTTGATGTATAATCTTGCGGGTTGTTGTGAAGTATATTTACAGAATTTATGAATAGTGTTTTACCAAAATTTGTAGTATTTCAGTTTTGCTCATTGATGAAACTGAGTAACCGAAAATTCGTGTTTACAGGTTTTCGTCTTTTTCTCTGTGAATAGTATTTTTGCAAAATTCTGCAATTTATAGTATTTCTGGCAAAAGAAATAAATCGCTCTCCGATTAGTCCTGGTGGATAACCGATAGAGGTATCAGACGTCTGATGCTCTGAGGAGAATCATTCCCGTGATGTAGCTCTACTTGCTCGGTCAGCATTCCAACTGTGATTTGGAAACAAGTTATAAATATGTTATATTAATCTATTTAATTGGTAAGTAGATTAAAGTTTTAGAAATCAATCATGGAGTAGATCTGTAAAAGGATTAAATTGAGTTTTGATGCCAAAGAAATACTGAAGGTGGACCGCCTTGGAAAATTTTATGACATACTCTGTTTAATTCTGAGCTTAAGTTGGACTTATAAATTTTTGTTCAACGGTCATTACGCAACTTAAGCCTAAACGGGTTTTGGTTACCTTGAAACCCAACACAATAGCACTTCCATATGTATAACTTAGCTGAGGAAGTGATGGTTTATCAAAAATACTATTGTCCCTCGTATTTTGTATGAGCTATAACATCACTGGGCCCCTTGGTAGAGTTAGATTATCTGCATGCGGTATAATTACAAAAGTAATTATATTTGATAATCTACTCAAGATCAAGTAAAGATTAAGTTAGCAAGGATGACACACACCTACCTTAAAACTAATATGATAGTTATGTGACAAAAGAACTGACACAAGTAAATTGTTTACTGGATTGTGATAGTGTACAGTATAGCATCATCTATGTAATTGGATGGTCATGATGTATTCTGCCAGATGCCTCTCATGATTATAGAAGTTAAACCAATTTTAATTCTATTTACCAACATAACACAGATTCTATTGGGTCACTCCATATAGGAGCTACTCGGAGAATCTTGTTGATTAATTATAGATTGATTATGATTAATAATAAGATGATTATAATTAATTATATGTGTTATAATTAAATTATAAATGTCATATAAGATGACAAGCAAAAACAAAGGTTAATTTATAAACGTACACGTTACGTTGTATAAAAGTTACCGAAACAATAACCGCAAGAAATATAATTGTTCAAAATAATTATATGGATATTATTTGAATTTGGGCTAAGGATATTTTGGTTTTTTCACATGTCATCCTTATCCACATGACACGTCATCGATCTTATCCACATGACACGTCATCATTCTTATTCATTCAATGACATACCTTGTAAATAGGCATATGTTGAGGGGTATTTCGGTCTTACGAATCTCCTCAAAAGCCTATAAATAGAGGGGTACATGGAAAGAGAAACTTACTAATTCACTCGTATCGTTTCGTGTCGAATCGAATCGGTATTTTCTCTCTTTCTCGTTTTCTCTCTCAAATAGTGTTTCGGTTGAGAAAAGAAAGTTATATATAATTGACGTATTATCTTGCGGGTTGTTGATTAGTAGATTTACGTGATCGGTGAATAGTGTTTTCCTGAATTTCATGGTATTTCAATTTTGCTTATTTGTGAAATTAAGTAACCAAAAATTCGTATTTACGGGTTTTTGCATTTTTTCTGTGAATAGTGTTTTTGCAAAATCCTGCGGTTTATAGTATTTCTGGCAAAAGAAATAAACCGCTCTCCAGTTAGTCCTGATGGATAACCGATAAAGGTATCAGACGTCTGATACTTCGAGACGAGTCATTCCCGATGTCGCTCTTCTCACTCGGTCTGCATTCCAATTCGAATTTGAAAACAAGGTATAAATGTTATATTAATCTATTTAATTGGTAAGTAGATTAAAATTTTAGAAATCAATCATGGAGCAGATCTTGAGCTTAAGTTGGCCACAGAAATTTTTGTTCTACGGTCATTCCGCAGCTTAAGCACAAAGCTAATTAATCGGTTTGAATTGTCAAAACCGAGCTAATTAAAAGGGAGGGTAGTATCAGTGGGAGGAAGAAAGAGACATAGCTCTGATACCATAAAACGAGAGAGAGAGAGAGAATTGAAGAATATAATCTTTATTCATTTTCTTGAATTGTAATTGTGCAATGCTTGAGTATATATTGACATCTTTACATCTCAACTCATGTCTGCCTATCACAACTCATCCAATCTCTAACTACCTAACAGTAACAGTTCTAAACCTCTAACAGCTTAACCGTCTAACTAACTTAGTCAACAGAAGCTTGATCTTGGTCAACAGCTGTATGCTTATCTCCTTTAGAACCCCAATTAATATTCACTTGCAACACACTCTGAAAACAATGAAGTTATATATATTGTTGGGGTTTTGACAGTTCAAACCCATCTTAGATTCTACTCAACTTGAGTCTAATTCAACAATGTCTACTGCAATACCTCTAGATCCGATTGTAGTACTGAATGTCCCTATCTCTACAAAGCTCAATCACACCAATTTCTTGGCCTGGAAATCCTAGATTACTCCTGCTCTTCATGATCATGGTTTGTACCGGTTTCTCATTAATGACCATCCGCTCAAGAAGGTAACAGTTGACGGATTGGTGCATGACAATCCACATTTTTCTCACTCGCATCGGCAAGATCATCTTATCCTCAGCTGGTTACGTTCTTCTCTATCTGACACGATTCTAGGTCAGGTTATTTCATGCAATTCCTCTGCTGCACTCTGGAAATCCCTTCAACAGTTGTTCTCTGCCACCTCTCGCACTCGACTCTCTGAGCTCCTTCGCTCTCTTCAGACAACCACCAAAGAAGGTTTGAGTTGCTCTGATTACTGTCAAAAATTGCGCTCTATTGCTGATGAGCTTACTTTCATCGGTCATCCTATCTCTGATGAAGACGTAGTTCTACAGGTGCTTGGCGGCCTTGGATCAAATTTCAACTTATTTGTTGTCGCAACCAACACGAAGGATCATCTTTCCTTCAATGAACTTCAGGCAATGCTTCAAAGCCATGAGAATCTCCTTCAAGCTCAATCGGGTGCTAATTTGGCTTCTCTTCCTTCTTCTCAAATGAGTACGCCAAATTACAGCTCCAAACTCAGTAATGGGAAGTTTCGCCAGAAGGACAATTATCACAACCAAAGCCGACCCCCTCTTTTACCAAACCCGCAGCCCAAACCAAGTTATGTTGATCCCAGGCCCAATTCAATTGCTGCTCGACCCATCTCTACTGGAGCTGGATTTCAGGGCCATGACAAAAACACCATCTGTCAAATTTGTTTTGAAAGAGGCTATCAAGCCCGAATCTGTTGGTATAGAACTGACTTGGTGAATTACCCAGAACAACCAGCACCTGTTTATCAAGCTCATTTGGTTCAGAATGCTCCATTTTAAGCCAACAACGCACAAACCGTACAGCACGCTGCTGGTTCCGAATGGTATTTGGACTTGGGGGGCCACACATCACGTGACGAATGATCTAAGCAACCTATCCTCCTTTTGTCGTATGAAGGGTGTGACAAGCTTCATGTGGGTAATGGTGCAGGTATGAAAATTACTCATATTGGTTCTACATCTTTATGTTTTTTCGAGTACACTATCTATTTACATGAAGTTTTATTTGTTCTTACCTTTACCAAGAACCTTGTAAACTTGTTCAAACTTTTACATGACAACTCTTTACTCATTGAATTTTCCTCTACCATTTGTGTCATAAAGGACCACCACACCCTCAGGACGCTTCTTCAAGCCAAACTCATTAGAGGATTCTACCCTCTCTCTTAACTTTTGGAGCTCAATCCTCAAGTCTACTTTGGTGAACGAGTCTCGATTGACACATGGCATAGCAGACTTGGGCATCCTTCATCTACCACTACTCACAAAATTTTACATTATTATTCTTTTCCTTGTAATAAAAATAAAATGTCTTTATGCCACCATTGTGTTTTGGCTAAAGCACATAGATTACCCTTCTTTTTCTAGTACTTCTTCTTTTAAATCTCCCTTAGAGATCGTGTACTCAGACGTTTGGAGTCCTGCACCTTTACTTTCAAATAATGGATTCGTTACTATATTGTGTTTGTGGATGATTTTTCTAAATATTCATGGATCTATTTTTCGAGATCTAAGTATGAGGTCTTTCATGTCTTTGCTTCCTTCAAAGCCCAAGTCGAAAACATGTTACAAAAATCTATTAAGGTGCTATGCACAGATGGAGGTACCGAGTATAAACCAATCGCACGTGCCTTCCTTTTTGTCATCCACCAAACCATGTGTCCCTACACCTCTTAACAAAACGGTGTGTCAGAACGAAAACATCGCCATATCGTTGAGCTTGCCTTAGCCGTTATGACCTATGCTTCTATTCCTACATGGTTTTGGGACGACATCTTTGCTAGTGTGGTATACTTAATTAATCAACAACATCCCTCTAATGCCGACTCCTCCTTTAAAATTTTTCTTAAGTCTCCTGATTACTCCTTTTTGTAGGTGCTAGGGTGTTCATGCTTTCCATACACTCGTCCCCATAACAAACACACTCCAAGCTCGCTCTACTCCGTGTGTATTCCTTGGATATGCTTTATCACAAAAAGGATATAAGTGTTATCACATTGATTCTAATAAAATGATTATTTCATGGCATGTTGTTTTTGATGAGCAACATTTTCCTTTCACCAAGCAGCCTTTTGCATTTTCATTCTGTTTAGGTTTGGTTCAATCAGAGAACTGACCAGGACTACTACCTGTTACCACTTCTTAGCAACACCTTGCTTCTCCC
The DNA here is from genome assembly GCA_033356055.1 of Carex pumila. Lineage (NCBI taxonomy): Eukaryota > Viridiplantae > Streptophyta > Magnoliopsida > Poales > Cyperaceae > Carex > Carex pumila. The sequence continues at coordinate 419,918 of JARJHM010000029.1, forward strand.
ATAGCTTCGGCCATAGAACATCTCGTGCAACCCTCTATACCTTTTCCCCAATCAGCTGAAGTTGTCACAATTGCGGGTGCTTTTGCAGTTGTAGCATATTCAACTCCCTCCTCTTTGGATGCATCACAGCCTATTGCGGCTCCACCCATTGCAGCGGATCCCAGCCTGCTTTTGACTTACTCCAAAGCCTCCATGGGTCCTTCTGTCTCTGCAGCGAATTCGAAAAAATTTAAATCCTCTCCTAGGAGCGCCACTTCTTCCAGAGAGCCCCCAATTCCTATTTTTTCTACCCGTCTTACATCTAATCACTCCATGATCAATTCCTCCACACCCATAGCTCTAACAACCAACACCTTTCTACTGGATGAGCCAAGCACCTATAACCAAGCCAAATCAAATCCCAATTGGGTTGAAGCCATGAATAAAGAGTTTGATGCTCTTTGTGCAAACAAAACTTGGGTGCTCATCTCTCCTAATCCTGATCAGAATGTCATCGGCTGCAATGGGTCTATAGGATTAAGCGCCGTGTGGATGGTTCATTAGAAAGATACAAAGCTCGCCTTGTAGCAAAAGGGTTCCACCAAGAAGAGAGTATTGATCTCTTCGAAACTTATAGCTCGGTAGTGCGTCCTACTATTCGGGTTATTCTCAATCTCGCTCTCTCATACAGCTGGCCACTTCGACAACTTGATGTTTTGAATGCTTTCTTGCACGGTGATCTTCAAGAGATTGTGCACATGCAGCAACCGCCAAGATTTATGGATATCTCTAAATTGGATCACCTATGTTTGCTGTCCAAAGCTCTTTACTGCCTAAAACAAAGTCCAAGAGAGTGGTTTCATGCCCTTAGCTCCGCTCTTCTCACCTAAGGGTTCAAGGCTTCGACCTATGACCTTTCACTCTTCATTCTCTCTTCTAAAATCGACACTCTCATTGTTCTTGTCGTTGATGATATCATCGTCACAGGATCAAGCCTTTATTAGCTCTCTTCAATAGAAATTTTCACTTAAAGACCTCGGGCCTCTTCACTTCTTTTTTGGCATTGAGGTTCATTCGATGGCTAATGGGCTTCACCTATCTCAAACCAAGTACATCAATGATATCTTTACCCGGGCCAACATGTTGAATTCTAACCCCTATCCTGCTCCTATGATTCCCAAGGTTGCTCTCTCTCGTTTTGATAGAGATCCGGTTCAAGACCCTCACCTTTACCTCTCAATTGTTGGTGCACTTCAATATGCGACCCTCACTCACCCTGATATTGCCTTTGCGGTCAATAAAGTATCGCAATTCATGCAATCTCCAACGACATCCCACTGGGCAACGGTTAAACAGATTCTTCGCTATCTCAAGGGTACGATGTCTCGTGGAACACCCTCAAATCGGTCTCCGCTTTTGCTCATCATGCATATAGTGATGCCGATTGGGCGGGCTCACTAGATGATCGCAAGTCCACCTCAGGGTTTTGTATCTATCTTGGGGAAAACATCATCTCATGGAAAGCCAAGAAACAACCCACGGTTGCCCAATCTAGCAAGGAAGCTGAGTATAAAGCATTGGCTATCACTTGCTCCAAGCTCATTTGGCTTCACTTTTTATTAGCCCGACTTCATGTGCACTTAGCAACATATCTAGCCTCGAATCCTATGTTTCACGGATGCACAAAACTTGTTGAAATCGACTTTCACTTTGTACGTGAACGAGTTGCTAACAAGTCCCTTCTCATCCAATTCAACTCATCCAAGGATCAACTTGTTGATATTTTCACCAAGCCGCTTGATTCACCTCAATTCATCCATCTCACATCCAAGCTAACAGTAGGTCCAACTTGCACGGGGGGGAGGGGGGCTAAAGGAGATAAGCATATAGCTGTTGACCAAGATCAAGCTTCTGTTGACTAAGTTAGTTAGACGGTTAAGTTAGAGGTTTGGAACTGTTATTGTTAGGCAGTTAGAGATTAGATGAGTTGTGATATGCAGACATGAGTTGAGATGTAAAGATGTTTATATATACTCAAGTATTTACAATTCATGGTTCAAAAAATCGGTCGATTTCGAGTCAACTCGACCAATTCAACTCGGAATCAGACAGGACTAGGCCGAGTTTTACCTGATTCTCAGGTCTATGCAAGTTTCTCATAAAACATCAGATGAACAGTGATGGAATTGGCCGATTTTCTGATCGACTTACACCGAGTCAAGATGAGTTACACCGAGTTGAGCCGATTTAAAGCAAAAAAATTTCAATTCTCACTAACCTGGATTAATTGTGTTGTGCCATTTGAATTTTGTAGGAGTCTTAATCGTAGAAGAAGAAAGGCGGAGGAGAAGCTGTTAGATGTGCTAATGGATTGCCATTCGAATTGAGTAAAAGGCGTAGAAGTTGTACCATTTGAGTGAAAGGCGGAGGAGGAAGCCAGAAAGGGGAAATCGCGCAGGAAGGAAGGAACAAGGAGAAGGGTCTGGATTTGTGGAAAATAACAATCCAGCCCTTCTTAATTTTATTATTTTCAACTTTACATATATAGATTTTTTTTAGTGAAAGGCTCTCATATATGTATTAATTTATCACAAAAAAACCCAAATTTTAGTGAAAGGCCCTCAGAAAATTATTAGTGCACTACTGTGCTGCTAGTGTTTCTTTTGTTTTTTCTTGCATGTGACTATAAACTTTATAGACTACGCACTAATAACAGTTAAAATAACTTTTCTCTTTATAAATGGTTCTATTAGCAGCCACTGCCAATACTTCAAAAAAAAAATCTCTTTATAAACTGGCAATATCAATTCCACCTATAGTCTTTCGCCACTTATTCAACTGCCAATATCTTTCGCTACTAATTCAGGTGCTCTCATATTTTTCTCTCTATAATTTAATTACACATTAAATAGGGTACATTTTTCTTATTATAGATAGTTAATGTTAAATTTTAGTAGATTATTTGAGTGTAATATTGTCTTAATTAACATAGTTTTTTTGCAAATTATTTTTATCAATTTTTTTCTACTTTTTGGCTACAAAACAAGACTTCTGTGAAAAAAACCCGAGTTACCGATCCGATTCTTCTAATTTCGGCCGATTCATCCGATTCTGATTCCACGATCAAAAATCTGATTCTGATTCTGATTTCGATTCCAATTCCGAATTTTAGAACCATGGTACAATTACAATTCAAGGAAATGAATAAAGATTCTATTCTTCAATTCTCTCTCTCGTTTTAGGTTCATTGAATAATCTCAAGTGCAGTAGTTCTTGTATGACAATTGAATATTAATTGGGGTTCTTTGATAAGCAAAGTTTACAAAAAGATAAAATTAAAAAAAAATGAAGAATTCTAAAAGTTCAACCAAAATTTCATTCTCTTACGTTTCTACTACACATACATTCATTGATAAGCAAAGTTTACAAAAAAGATTAAAAAAAAAAAATGAAGAATTCCAAAAGTTCAATCAAATTTCATTTTCTTACGTTTCTACTACACATACATTTATTGAACCAAAGTATTCATAATAGCTTGTTGGCTTTTAAATAGCCGAGACGGGGAGTTCATGGTGTTCATGCTCTTCGTCTTGCATTGTCACGTTTGATTTGGTCCATTTGATACGCAAGGTTATGATCAAAAGAGTAGTTGCTTGACAAGCTAATCCGCATATCAGACCCATCCACAATCCCTGAAATTTTGCATATATAATTAAAACTTCATTAGATGATATGTACAGTGCAATATAAAAGTTTTTTGGATGTAACAACTTTAAAAATCATAAAAAAATACATGTGGATATTGTCCTTGATAAAAAGATGCGATTTTTGGAAATATATAATACTAGCGGATTTGAGATCTATTTTCTACTGGTACAAAAACACTTAGGGCCTGTTCGGCCGAATCACTGTTCATGTGGGAAAAAAAAAATTCAATTCAACTGAATTTTTTTTTTTTCACGGAAACAGTGTTTTTCGGTTCAATTCCTGTATCCGTGTCCATTCTCATTTGTCGGTTGAACAGGCCCTTAGCCTGTGTGAGTAATAAAGATGTAATAAAAGTACCTTGGCGTAAAATTCTAGTTTGAATGCAAAAAGAATCGCCAATGGCATGCCGATGAAGTAGAAGGCTACTAAGTTGGTCCATGCTGCCAAGTGTTGCCACCCGCATCCTCTCGCGACACCTAAAAATTTATCAATTACAATTTTCAGAATGTCATATGAAGGAGAATTAAGTAGCAAGTGAATAGCTGTGAAACTTATTATTTTATGAATAAATAAATTAAGTACAGCTGTCAGGTTTGTAAGGAAAGTTTAAAAAATAAAATAATAACCCTATTGGATCCCCTGACAGCTTATCTGAAAAAACCATAATGTGACTTTCAGCAACAAATTATTGATGATTTTATATACGACAAGTAGTCAACAATTGAAACTGACCAGATAAAACTCCTTGAGCGGAGTCAAAAATGATCGAAGTGGCAAGCAACGGAGTCATAGATGCGAATGCAGTAATGATATCTTGGGTACTACTAAAGAGACCGGCCCACAGATTGTGGCAAATTGCTAGTAGTAGAATAATAGTCAAGGCAAGAAGAATTGACAGTTTCAGTGTCACTGATACAGCATTTTTCGCTTTCTGTATGTTTCCCGCTCCGATTTCATTCGAAACACGTGTGCTGAAAGAAAATAATTTTGCCATAAACTTAGTATAACACGAAATTAGCAATGAAGATAAGATTTGAAACTTGAAATTTTCTTTCTAAGTACCTCACAGCTGCACTAAATCCATATGTAATCATGTATGTAATTGCCTCTGTGTTCACACTGCATTACATGTAACTGTCAGTATGTAATGTTTGAAGAATACAATAAAAGTGAGACGAAATTAAGAGGTGTACATAAAAAAGAAAATTATATACCACATAGCAATTAATGAAGTGCTTAGCTCGGAATTTGGCATCAGACCGGCTAGCAAGACCAGAATCTCAAATGCCCAATACTCAAAGCTGTATTAATGAAAAATAACAGAAGTAATATTTAAATATGATTTTTTTTTATTATTAATTACCTTTTACTGTCATGTACCAGTTAGTAATAATGGTAGCATAATTAACTACTCGGAGTCCATATGTCCATTTTGCAAAATAAATTTCTCTTTTTGATTGGTTTCATGATCGATTAAACATATTACTTGTAGTTGCAGTACTGTACAGGTAATATCAAGTGCATGCTTTGTCATGTACCAAATGTGTACCGGTAAATTCATACCGACACCATATGTTTTCTCAAATGTGAATGGGAATATGTGATCATTTGATGAACCAATTCATACACCACACACACACACACACACACACACACATGCATACATGATACTAACCAGACCATAATTGCCGATGGAACAGCGAGTTTCATGCTCGGCAAAATATGCTCGAAGGCCTCCATTGAGAACCCTTCCCACGTGTGCTTGAAATCCTTGCAATACTTCACGTATCCCACAAGCATTAGGAAAGAAATCCATAATGAAATTGACCCAGCAATGCCGGTCCCCACGAACCCGAGCCCGAACACATGCACCAACAAATACGTGATCAAGACGTGTGCTAGTAGAGCGACCAATGAGCACACAACAAGTGGCATCACAACTGTCTGTGTCTGGAGGAATCTCAGGATGCATTGTATACCGCCGTACGCGAATAGACCAGGAACGAGCCACTTCAGGTATACACCTGCCATGTAGGCCACCTCAGGTTGTTGTTGTAGTAAAAGGAGGATTTCTTCTGAGAAAAACCATAGAAGGGAGACCAGAATGCAGAAGGCTGTTGAGATTATAAGGGATGATTGGAGGTAGATGCCGAGCATGCGGTATAATTTTGCACCGTGACCTTGGCCGCATAGTGTCTCGAGAGAGCCACTTAGACCAGTCTGAAATAGAAAAAATGATTATTTTAGTGTGTGTGGGAGAGAGAGAGATTATGGAAGTAATGGATATGATTTTCTTGACTATGATCAGTACCGATACAATTTCTGATGCCAGAATACATGACCATTACCAGTAGAATCAAAAGGTCATGTTCAATTTAACTGGTACCTGGTACTCCTATTAAGACTGATACCAAAATATAATTAGTTATAATCAATGTATTTGTAGTGTGTAGCATTAACTGTAGTGTTGCAATGAACAAGTAAAGTTAATTAAACATGAAATAGTTACTGTTCATGATTGTCCCTATGGTAATTTATTCGTTATCAACAATTCATCAATTTTTTTCATATTTTTTTTAAATAGTTTCTCGATTATTATATTTTTGTGTCATTGTCATGTACGTACATGACTATTCACAAGTTATGAAGTATGAACTTATCTTTGAATACTATAATGTTTTGATGTGACCATACAACCTTACACCAAATTGGTACAGTGAATTGGTTTCTACTCTGATGAGAAAAATTACCATATACCTTATATGTAATATGAGTGCGGTTAAAATGCATCCTCCTTTTTGTGCTCCAAATGTGCACTCTTCTCTCGTTTTTTCATTTTAAAAATTCAAATAGTTGATTTGAATCTACCAACGTGTTCTACATATTAAAATGTGCTTGGAGACCAAATTTTACATTTTTTGGAAATTTTTTACTATTTTTTCAGAATTTTTGAAAATCATCGCTGTGCTGAATTTTTTATTATTGTTAAGTTTAATAAAAAATTCTGAAAAAATAGTAAAAAATTTCCAAAAAGTGTAAAATTTGGTCTCCAAGCACATTTTAATATGTAGAACACATTGGTAGATTCAAATCAACTATTTAAACTTTAAAAATGAAGAAACGAGAAAATGGTGCACGTTTGAAGCACAAAAAGAAGAGTGCATTTTAACCCCACTCGTGTAATATATATGTCACTTTTAAAAGGATAAGATGTCTGTTTTGAGTCAAGGAAAAAATGGAAGAAGGAAAAGAACTTGTTAACTCGAATTACAAATTAAATATTTAGAGAGGACAAAATTTTTTTCAAGGAGTAAAGTCGATCAGTATCGATAGATACCACCAAAAATTGAAATTCAAGGGAGGCGGCTGCTACTAGGTTAGTCATAAAGTACTGGTCTATTTACATAAGGACAAACTTTTTTTTCAAATTTTTGAGAAAATTTACTGTTAAACTTGGCTCAACAAAAAAAAAGAACATGTAACAAAGGGCTTGTATTAGAAATGTTTTGTATAACGAAAGGGCTTCAGAGAGCATTACGTACATATGTATATAATTAAGTTCATATGTTCAAGTTGAGAATAAATGTAGATATAACACTAATGAAATCATTTTTTTTCCTAATAGTGTGTGTGTGTGTATATTCAGATTCAAACTTTTAGAAAAATAAAAAAAACGCATATTAAAAAAATAGATACAAATAAGAGATATACGTTATTATGCATAGCACAGATGTATATTTTGTATAAACTTTTGAATGGTCTAGAAATTTAAGATCAAGTGATTTTTTACATGTCTTAAAAAAGTTTTTGTTTTTTTAAATGTAAAATTTGATTCATAAAATTTTTTTTATATAAAGATTATATTAAACGGTTTAAATCAGCTATTTAAACTTAGCACTTCACTCAAATAATAAAATTAAAAACTCTGTTCATAATCCAACCGAGTAAATTAACCTCTGTTATTTTTTTTTATTATTTTTTTTATAATCTTGCCAACTGGCAACTGACACGGAATCTATCTGTACCAACCATTTATGCGGAGAAAATGCAAGGAAATAATGAAAAGTGAGAAGCGACAAAATCGTCTGAAGCACGCGTCTCACATGTTATATATCTCATATGATCATAAATAAATTATTCAGATCGACCAAACAAATAAAAAGTTTATAATTAAAAAATAATTTGTATATAATTTAAAAATGATTCGGAATTATTCGAATTGGAAATCTTAGTTCCACAAATAAGAAAAAAAAAATCGAACTTCTTTTGTAAATAATTTGGTTAAAATTTAGTCAACCAAATAATTCAGTGTTTTCCATCACCAAACTTATGAATTATCAGAGAATAATTCAAAATTTTTGTAACTATATATATATATATAGACATGTAGTACTTACAGTCAACAGCCACACCCACATAGATACTAGAGGAAATTATTTATTAATTAATTGCATTATGTCTAGGAACATAGCTAAATTTTTAAGAGTCAACCACAGGTTTAAAAAAAAAATGGGAGTCATCCATAAATCTTTAAATGGTTTTTTTTTTTTTCAAATAAGATATCAAATGCTCATTTAAAATCATTTTTAATACCAGCGGTATAAATTACAATGAATACAATTGAAGTCAAATTAATTATTTGTTCTTCGTAGAAGAATAAACTTTTTGTCAGATTGCTGTCAGTTGCGTTTTGAAAATGTGCATGCTAACAAATTTGCTTACTGTTCATTTAACAAAAAAGAAAAATGACCTACTTGCTTATTGGATCTCTGTCAAGTCTCAAGTACATGCAGTTCACATGTAGAGCTAGAAATGTGCATGTGGTTTCAAGTCTCAAGTACATGCAGTTCACATGATCTACTGTTCATTTAAATGCTTACTACACGCGCATAGAGACAAGCTCACACAACCTCATATGGTAGCAAACAGATTCACGAGGATAATTCTCATTCTATGTTCAATAGAATGAGTTCAATAAAATGATCTAATTGAATTTTTTCTATCTTTTACTTCTTATTTTATTTTCTTTTTTCTGAATTCTTGATTTTATTTCGATTTCTCTATTGATTCTATCCCATAACACACAACAATACTAAACCATAGGGTTTGGTTTTGGCATGCATAATGGGCATGCGGCACAATTGAACATAACTCATTTCCTGATTGAAAGAACTCCGAGACAGTAGAATGCTAGACCTTTTATCGAATAGTTAGCTTAAAGTAACTTTTTTCAATTTTTTCCTCTTTTTTTTGCATTTTAAATTCAGTTTGGTTTAAACTTTTTAGCAAATTAATGTCAGTAGTTAGGACAATGTAACAGCTTAAGATTAATGAAATACACCTACGGTTTCTCTCAAAAAAAAGAAAAAAAAAAAGAAAAGAAATGTGCAGGTGAGATCCGTATCATTGAACCTATGCTTATTGATTTATGAATAAAATACTACAATTGCTGATTCTATTCTTTTCAGATCTTTGATTGTTTAGGCTTACATTATTGCATTTTTTTTTGGGAAATTAAATAGTATAGAAATCATTAGATAATTCCAGACTTGAATTGTATATATATAAATTAATATTATATATACAGCTAGTTGAGAGTAGTCAACCGGAACCCTCATTTTATGGATGCAATCTAGTTACGCATCACAGTACATAGCAAATCATCTCTCGCCATCCTGATCAACTATTTAATGCACTATTGAATATTGATGGACAAGTCACGGTTGCAGCTATCTAGATATTTAAATATTGAACTTTGTAAGTACTACGACAAGTCTAGAGAAACCAAATCTCATGCACTTCTGGGCAGAAAATTTCAATTCTTAGAGTCATTATCGGTGGGTCCCAAGTGGATCCGAAATTAAATATGGCTCCACCCAACAATAACTCTAAGAATAGAAATTTTCTGCAACTCGGATGACAGATGATCCAATCACAAGTCTAGAAGCTCCACATGTGGAGATCACAAAATATATATAAATATATTTGTTGGCGAGATGGGCTACGGTGAGCCATGAAATAAAATGAGTTGGTGTTCCATGACACTATATTTTAATTTTGAAAATTCAAATGGCATGGAGTACAAATACGTTTTACTTCATATCTTGTGCAACTAAGTAATTTTTTAATTTTTAAAATTTAAAAAGTCAATTCAAAATGTTAGATGCAATCTTTATATTAATATGTATTTGGAGATCAAATTTTGTATTTTTTGGATTGTAAAATATTTGACTAGACTTTTCTTGATCACTTAAAAGTATGTTTGAAAATTTATCCCCAAGCAAAGTTTGAAAATGGCAACGTCCTAACTCAAGCAAACATTGAAAAGTAATTAAGCAGCTTTCAATAATAATAAAAAAAATAACAGAATATTGAACGTGCGCTATGAAAGAAGATATTTATTAAGCTTTGATCTAAGTCAAGTGTTGAAGATTGGTCTCAAAATGAAGTGTTATGAAAATGCGATTTTTTTTAGAAAATGTTTGGATGGAGAGTAAATGAATAGATCAGAGATGAAAAATAGAAGAGAATAAAATAAAATAGAAAGAAAAATTAATATTTATTTAAACATTTTTTTTTATACATCCTGCTATGTGTGTAGACATATTAATTTGTGTTCACGAAATCTTGCTCTGTGTGTAGACATATAATTTGTGTTCACGACATATATATATATATTTTTCAGACATCTTGCTCTGTGTTTATTAGCAGGATAACTTGTGCTCACGACATCGGTTCGGAAATAGAACTATCTATCTATTGGCATGACAACTTGTGCTCACTACATCAGTTCGGAAATATAATTATTTGTTTATTGACATGATAACTTGTACTCACAACATCGGTTCGGAAATGGTTCGTAATTAAATAACTTGTTCTCCGTTCATATAAAATATGAAATTAATTGAGATCCAAGATATGAACTTACGAGATTATGACAATTTGACAACAACTTTTAAAAAAAAAAGAAAAGAAAGAAGAAGACAAATTTCAATTAATCTTTCAAACTCATCAAATATCTGTCTCTACTAGAATTTGTATTACATAGGTAGCCCATGCAAATGAAGTGCTAGCTAAAATAATTATGATAGTCATGCATGCATGACTCATTGGACATGATGTATTGCTTCTAGTCTTTGTTCAAATTCCACTAGAAGTGCTAGCTAAAATGATTGTTCCAAGCAAACATTTTCAGTACATAAAATTAACTAATTAATGCAATTGTTGATAATTTAACTGAAATACACTTATATGTAACCTAGGTTAATTATGACTTGACTTAATAATATAATATTTTTTATATAGTCAGTAATTAATTTATGATAAGGATCAAATTTAGATCGATGTACGTACATCATTTTTTTTAAAGAGAAGTAAAGTCTTGCATTTATGACGATTTCAGATTTTAACACACCAACAGTCATCACATAGTAAACATTTAGACGGAAATATGAAGTAAATTAATTTCCCAACCACCACCAGATAAAAAGGAGAAAAAAAATAGGAAGATGAAACTAATTAAACTTTATCAGAAAAACACAAAAACAAACACTATTATTTATCTTCAAATTGGATAAGGTTGACAACAAGTACATACCATGAGGGCCAATCCAGTGACGGTACCCCACGAGTTTCCGAGTGTTGCACCGGCGAGCTCGGCATCACCGAGGTGTCCGGCAAACATGACAGACACAAGTGTGATGGCATAGTACGACATGTTCGTCAAAATCATAGGCAATGCGAAGAGCAACTGCCCCTTCGCTTCCTTTACATCGACTATCTTCTCCAATCCCCATTTCTTTTTTCCTTCGCAATTCTTGGGCTCTAGCAATGGTACTGTACTAGACATTTTTCTCTAGAGCTAGAGACTAGTCTTTCTACCTTGCTTTGAAAAAAAAAAATGGAAGGGGATGTGATTTTGTATGTGGCCTTTAAAGAGCTGTGTGGATGTGATCAATATTTTGTACGCCTACTTTCTTGACCGGTCTGTTTTCTTATTTATTTTAAAATGGTTGTAAGGGAAATAACTTAGGTGCACATGGTCTAGTATTAAATATTTGCAGTATGAAAGTGGCAACTTGAGGGTATACAATAAATTTGCGTAGAACTGCTATGTTTTTGTGTGAATTCAACTCTAGAATTTATTGGATTAATTTTAAATGGCGAATCCAAACTATATTTGTCTAACTTACGAGTGATACGTCTTCATATAAAAAATTTGAATTTTTGAATTAATTTAGTATAAAGTCAAGCGGTCAAAGTTAAATGGTTTATAAATTAATTTTTAATGCATTCATTTTTTTGATCGTGACCGGTGACTCTATACAAAATTAATTTAAAATTTTAAAATTTTTAGATGCATTACTCGTAAGGTAGAGTTTGAACGATTCAAATTCGTCATTTGAAGTTAATCTAATAAATTTTAGAATTGAGTTCATAATAAAAATATAAAACTTGGTGAACTTAAGAACACTCTAGTTCTACACTTCTACTCAATGAATTTCATATGATATTAAACTTGTAAGAACAGTGAATTCTATATTTATCTTTAATGGGTATTTTCTTTCTAAAATAAAAGGGTATATTCAAACCATCATGTTTTATAATTGATAACTAGTGCTAGGAATGTACGTAACTATATTCATACTTTTTCAAGGATCGAGGGATCATCATATATGCCGATGATGTTTATTTATTTTAATAATAGTTTGAATTTAAATTTCGAAGAAAAAAATGAAAAAATATTTCAATTCATTCTACCTCAAACTTATTATATGTATTTATAGAGACGGATCTAGAAAATATTTAATTGTGGGACAAAACATATTATAGTTCTTAGGACAGGGGATTTGTTTTTATATTATTTTTTTCATTAGCATAATTTTGAATTATTCCAAAAACATTATAACAGAATCAAAGAAATGAAATCTAGTTCTTTCAAGTAGGCTGAGACATCCTGCATGCATCTTATAAAATTAAGAATTTGTTCTGTACAAATTAATTTGAATATGTGAATATTCTTGCAATTAATTTAGACTAGAAATTAACGAACTAGTTTAAATTAATTTCTAGTCCAAATTATTGCAACGAATATTCGTATCGAAATCATAAAATCAAAAACTTTTTTGTGTGCAAAACAAAAGGGCTAAAAATATTATTTGCAATTAATTTGGTGCTATCTTCTTTTATCAACTTTCGATGTTATACAAAACTAACTGTGTATATATGAAGTAGCACAAGAGTCAAAAAAATTATATATTTCCGTTTGGGTTTTTAATTTTGAATTAGTAATTGAATTTTATGCATGTTAATTGGACATTGAAAATATCAAAATTAATACTGCATTTATTTTAGAAACTCTTCGCATTATCGAAATAAGTACATTGCAAATATTATAATGTTTTTGGTTTTCCATGTCTTGTACATTTCGATACTCCTTTGTTTTATCACAAAGAAAAAATAGCTCGTGTTTGCACTTGTCAATAGTTTGCAAAAGGATTAGGACTTCATGTTTTTGTTAAGCGATTAAGCATTTTATGGGTGGCACTAAATGAATTTTTGCTACAAGTACTATATAATGACGAGAACTATGTCTAATTTAGTGATTAAGAGTTTAAGACATTAATCCCACAGGTTTTTCTTCTACATGCTCTCCTTTTTGGAGAGGCATCTTAAAGGGTGCCCATGTAGTCAATACTGGACTAGCTAGATCTTTAGGTAATGGTCTTACCATTTTATTTTGGAAGGATAGATGGTGCTCAGAACATACTCTAGCATCTTTATATCCAACTCTCTTTCTTATAGCGCAAGATCCTGATTTGTTGGTTAGTGAGGCTCTAGCACATGATTTTTTCGATATATCTTTCACACGTCAACTTACCGGTGTCACTTTTCATGAGTGGCATAATCTGCTCTCTCATTTAAATAATTGTAGACTTAATCCCCTTTTAAATGACACTTTATTATGGAGGTGGTCCTCTATAGGTAAGTTCACAGTTCATTCTTATTATATGTGGCTTGAATATGGAGGTATTTCTAATTTTGAATTTACATCTATTTGGTCATCAAAAATTCCTCTAAAAGTCAAAATATTTCTCTATCTTCTCAAACGAAAAAAATGTAGACTAAAGAAAATCTTTCTCATAGAGGTTGGATAGGAAATACTTCATGTCACTTTTGTGGTTCTTTTGAATCCATTGATCATTTATTTGTGCATTGCCCTTTCTCTTTTCAATTATGGACTTGGATTGCTCAACATAATAACTTTATGTTTGAGGGCTCCACTATGGATGATATTTGGTTTATTAATGCTTCTATTCCTCTTAAAGATAAACCTTTAATTGAGCTTGTTCGAGGGGCTGTACTTTGGTGTTTATGGCTTGCAAGAAATAAGCTCTGTTTTCAACAATCTCACATGCCTACTTTAAAGGCCATTGGCTCCAAAATTATTGTTTTAGCTACATTTTGGTGTAAGACCTTAAATAATGGTTCATTGCTTAATTTGTCTTTAATTTTGCCTTTTGATACTAATGACTTGCCTTCTCAGGATTTGACCATATTAGGACCACAGGAAACATTTCCAGAGGGGGATTCAGAGCTAGTGGTAGAGAACCCTCTGCTGGCACAGGAAGATTTAACCCATATGCTTGGGTTAGAGTTTCTAAATGATTAGTCTGTGTTTCTTTTGGTCTGGTGCTATTAGGTGCTTACTTTCGCGTGCTTTTGTTGTTTTGCTGGTTTTATTTCCTATTAGTTTTGGATGTTTGACTGGGCATGTTTTACTGCCTTTATGTTTTTTTGGGTACATACTGTTTGCGTTTCTCCAGTTGTTTGGAGTTAGACGCAAAAACAATTTTTTATAATTTCTAATGAAATCGGTGGATCACCACTTTTTCAAAAAAAAAAAGAGTTTAAGACATTACTCTCTTTGGCGGGAAGTTGCATATTCAAAATTCAGTGTCTAAATTGCAAGTAACAAACTTGGAATCCGAATACAATTTTAGCAATGTTGAAATTTGCTTTAGGTATAATACAAGTATAATTAAAAAATAATTTGTTTTGTTATAACACATATGAATTTATATAAAAAAATTGAAGTTTCAATAAGAAAAAAAGTTTGAAATAATTTGGAAAAATTCATAGAATTCGATACTTCAAAAAAAATTCAGAAATCCGTTTAATTAAAACCCGAAATTTTTATTTGTACCATAATAAAAAATAAATAAACCAGAACACCTCCTTTTTATCATAATTCAACAAATATCCAACCATTGGGCCATTCCGCAGTCTCAAATACTGGGTCTGCAGAGGCGTTTTGCGGACTATGGCCCCAACCTCTTTTTTTTAACAGAAAATTCATTAATAGAAACAAAAAAAGAAAAATTTGTTTCTTTGCCAATTCTTCTTTGGTTAATAAATTCTTCCTCGACTCTCTTTGCATAGAAATCATTTTGTTTTTGTTTTAATAGGTCTTCTCTAAAAGAAAAAAAATTGGGGCCGCAAAAGGCCTATGCGAATTCCAGTATTTGAAGCTGCAAATGGCGCAACGGCCTGGGTTATTTTCAAGAACTTTAATCTGTGCCTTTTTTTTATATATATTGTAAAAAAATTACAAGTAAAAATTTGATAATTGTTTACAAATAATTGATACATAGTGAGTTTATGTTAATGATTGATACTTCCTTAAATATAGGTTGCACTCAATTTTTATATTGACTCTTTAATTTGGTGCAATGATCATGTTGCCCTTTATTGCCACATGGTGTGCTCTTATTGATTGATGCTCAAAGCTATTCAAACTACCCTCACAGTTATACAGATTTGAGAAAAAAGAGAAAAAAAAAAGGAGACCAATGGATGGTTCGATCTGGGAAAAAAAAAAAGATTATGCAGATTGCCACACAGTTTGCTGAAAAAAAAGTGAAAAATTAGTGAGATGGAATGGCTCATTCGGTCTAGGAAAAAGACAATTTTAGAAACTGAATGGGCCGTTCGATCCTTATGGTTAAAAAAAAAAACAATCATATTGATTTTATAAATTTGATTTAATTATTTATGATTTATAAAAAAATTCTGTTAAATTAGTGCCGTAAAAAATAGCAGTTGGAGTAATTTAATTAATATATATATTACGGCATGTTTGTAAAAGAAGTTTCTTAGTGGAGCTCATTCCTAAGATCATGAAAAGCAGGCTACAGCCTCACCTACAGGCATTGATTTTGCCAAATCATACAATTTTTGTGAAGGATAGGCCGCTTATGAAATCATAGATTAAAGGGGACAATCCAAAACGGATAGAGACACAACAAACATGATATGAGCAGCCGGAGCATGGGCATTATGGAGAGAGAGAAACAGAAAATTATTCTTCAATAATCGCAAACAGGTGCATAGACTCATCTATGATACAACAATGGAGATCATATTATGGTCAATACATGGATAACGGTTCACAAGGAAAAAATACACGAAAATGGCATAACACGGTTGGACACGAAAGTGATTTATGTGCCTTGTTGGCGGCTATATATATCTACTAGCTGATTAAGGATTATGGGTATGTGTATGTAATTAGTTTTCGTTGTTTTGTATTTTTATATTATCTACTTTTTATATAAATAACTCTTTTTTAGTATCAAATATATATCAGTTGTTGGCAAAAAATTTCTTAAAAATATGAATAAAAAATTCGATTTGTCATTTCTTTGGACTTACATGAAAATTGCTGCTCACGATATATATATATATATTATATATATAAACATTTTACTTGTTGCGTATTATATCATTCCAGGATTCTTTCTATTAATTTGCTAGAATCCTACTAAGAACCACCTCTCTCCAACTTTCGTAAGAATAGGCAATCTGGTAATGACAAGTTTTTGTCGTTGTTACTCGTTTTACCTAAAAATGAAAATATTTAATTGAATTTTTTGTTGATAAATGTTGAGATAATCCAAACTAATTAATATGTATAAGGACTTTTAATTCAGCTTTATAACATGTGACTTTCTACACTAAGAATATTATTTTTCTACTAGATCAAAATTAATTTCTTAATTAATTAATATTTAAACAAATAAAATAAGTAAAAGTTAAATTGACATTAGAATATTTGAACAATGTCATTGGTACTTTCGAGAAATATAAATTAATTAGAATTGAAATTATGATCGGAATTATACACCTCGATTCGTGATATATTTTAAGCTCCCACATGAATATAAAATATTTATCCTTCTAGTTTTCAAAATACGAACTAGTATTTGAATTCAAAAGTGTTTTAATTAAATAATTTATTGGAAACTAATTAAGTGTTTCCTAAGCTAAATACATTGTGCTATTTAGGCAATCAGCTTTTGATTCAGTGTTAAAAGGTAATAATGCTCTCTAAGTAAAATAAAATTAATGGTTGGATGTTTAATTTCTATTTTTTACTAAAAAATGGCGCATTCCGTTGTTTTGAGAAAAAAATAGCCAACAGTGCTGACTTTTGATCCTTTAATTCTTGCTCAAGAGCTAGTCATAATTTGTTTACTCCAGGAAGAAATAAGATAGTCAATCACAATTTGATCATGTAAATGTAAGGTTACCTTGCAACAGTCAAGGCAATTTAAAAAAAAAAAATTAATTATCTGTGCAGCATTGATCTTTCCCTTCAATGTCGTGTAGAAATGCAAAAGTGTAAGAATAATTTCCTTTTGGCCTAAATATGCCACTCTTTAATGCTTAAAATCCTTAAGTCTTAATTGTCTTTTGATAAGTAAAAAAATAAATAAACGAATGTAAAAAAGTAAATTCTTAATTGCACATGGACCCATAAATTAAAACGAAACATGCGCGGCATGCATGTTTATATAATTATAAGGGTCTATTTATTGTAACCCAATCCTTTACCCACCTGTGGGCAGAAAAATCCTGCCAATTATTGAGTTTAACTAATATCAGACTGACACGTAGCTGCTATCATTCGTCACATTAATTTATGTGAGAAGAATTTGACCAGCACAGATCTTGAATAAAATAATGACAAAATCAGAGCAATGTGACTCACGAGTCGCCACAATCTCTGCATATTGCGCACATGCAATAATAATTGGATTTGTGATGGTCCTGGTGCATGATTTATGGTGGTCTTCATAATTTTAATTTTTAATTTTTTTTCTACTTTTATTGCTTGAAGGAAAATAGTTTTACAGGTAGACTGAAACATTTATTCTTTGAGATAACGAGGTAAAAAGTGAACTTACCGGAAATGAGACACATCACCGAGCACAATTTAATAACAACACGAGAAAAATGATACTATACGGCGCCGAGCTGCCCAGCAATAATGTTTATCTATTCAAAAATATATATGATATCATCATCGAGGAACTATATATATAGAGAGAGAGTAGAACTAAGGTGCTCTTAAGCTTATTAAAGTTTTGATGAGCTTAACTCTTAAACTCACCAAATTGATTTTAAATAATGAATTCGAACTGTTGAAATCTGCATAACTTACGTGTGATGTATCTACATGTGAAATTTTTAAACATTTGAATTAATTTAGTATAAAGTCAAGCGGTCAAAATTAGAAGGTTAATAAATTAATTTTAGTGCATTCATTTTTTGAACGTTTTTTGACCACTTGACTTTATACTAAATTAATTCGAATATTTAAAAATTTCATATGTAGTGCATCACACGTAAGGTAAGCGGGTTTCAACAGTTCAGATTCATCATTTGAAATTGATTTGATGAGTTTTAGAGTTAAGCTCACCAAAATTTGGGTGAACTTAAGAGCACCCTAGTTCTACTCATATATATATATACTACGTACAATAATACGAAGTTTATCTATATATAGACTTAATTATAGCTGTGTTTCGATAGTTTTTTTAATTAACTTTTATATATCATTTTATATTTCTAATTATTTTTAACAATGCACATATTAATATCTCCTATTTAATAATGTCTCTACTTACAATATTACGTTATTCAGTTAATAGCAACTGTTATCTATCGTTTGACCAAAATGACAAGTTCGCATCTATTATTGTTAAAAATCAGTAAGAAACTTTTAGTTATTTAAGTAGCTTCAATAGTTACCTCCGGCATTGAGAATTTGTGATCAATTCATCATAAAGTAACTCAATTTTGAGTTTAGACCTGGCCAGACATTCGTATCTGCTTTGGTACAAATAATAAAGAGATGTTCATTCCATCTCGGATCAAATTGGTCCATATTCTAATCAGATATTCAAACATAAACTCAAAATTTGAGTATTTCAAAGTCTTCAGACAGAGACGGAGCTAGACTTTTAAAATATAACACTAGTGGAAAAACATGAATCAGGATCGGCCTATCTGGATCGGTTATATGAAACAATCGATACTAATACCTATCTGGATCGGTTTTCTGAACAAAACCGATCCTAAAAACTAGTTAGATCGGGTTTTTTAATTAACCGATCCTAATTTGTGAACTATCAGGATCAGTTTTTTATAAAACCGATCCTAATTTGTGAATTATCAGGATCACTAATAGTATTAGGATCGGTTTTTTATTAAAAAACGACCCTGATTTTTTTTTTTTTTTTGCAGAACCAACTTTGAAAAAAAAATTGTATCAGGATCGGTTTTATTGCTAAAAACCGATCCTGATAGTATCTGGATCGGTTTTTAGCAATAAAACCGATCCATATAGTTTTTTTTTTTATTTGGAAAATCATTTCATATGGTTATGTTTAAATAAATATAAAAAATTACATATTAGAAATATAAGTTAATTATTTAATAAAAATTTTATTTAATTTTCAAATTCTACTTAAATAATATTAAACAGCAGATAGATACTATTTAAACATAACCATATGAAAATATTTTCCAAATAAAAGAAAAAAACTATCTGGATCGGTTTTATTGCTAAAAACCGATCCAGATACTATCAGGATCGGTTTTTAGCAATAAAACCGATCCAGATAGTTTTTTTCTTTTATTTGGAAAATCTTTTCACATGGTTATGTTTAAATAAATATAAAAAATTACATATTAGAAATATAAGTTAATTATTTAATATAAATTTTATTTAATTTTCACATTCTACTTAAATAATATTAATGCAATTTTGATGAAAATTAATGTAATTTATATTATTAAAATTTATGTGATCATGGTAGAGTTGATTTTTGCCGAACCAACTTTAAAAAAAAAATAGTATCAAGATCGGTTTTTTATAAAAAAACCGATCCTAATACTTTATATGTGAAACATCACCGAACCCCACTCATATTGATGGTCTATCAACCATCAAACGGCTACCATTTATTTTCTTTTCTGTTTGGTAATGCATGTAGATGGATAAATATTAAGAAAAATGTGAAAAATATAAAAATTATTTATTTGTTTTTGTATGGCCAAATCAACTCTACCATGATCAATTTTGTACAATTTTATTATTATTAATGGCATCAAATTGTTAAATGGAATGCAGACCGTTCATTTCTGCATGATCATCCAACGGTGGGTCTGTAATTAAATGACATGTAATAATTTTTAAAATGATCAAGATATAACATGGAACATTAATAACGTAAAAGTGTCGAAGGCCCGACAACTGTAAGTCTTGATCCAACGTAAACTATTTACGGCCGTGCGATGTTGCTATATTGTTTTGCTTTGATGAACTAGTAAATGAATCCCGAATTGTATCAAATTTTATAATGGCGAAATTAATATGACATTCTTTCATTTTAACGGTTCCGATCGACCAAATGCTAATGTTCGTATTCGTTCCTTCACAACCCCACACAACAAGGGTTCAACTCCTATGTATATTATTATATGGCACAAGTCATTGATGCATCATGCATGATTGTATAAAAGAATTCAATAGTCAAAATGACTTCAAAATGAAATATCAATGTCAAATAATTAATTATATTATCACATAAATTTTAATAATATAAATTACATTAATTTTCATCAAAATTACATTAATGAAATATCAATGTCAAATAGTACCTATCTGCTGTTTAATATTATTTAAGTAGAATTTGAAAATTAAATAAAATTTTTATTAAATAATTAACTTATATTTCTAATATGTAATTTTTTATATTTATTTAAACATAACCATATGAAAAGATTTTCCAAATAAAAGAAAAAAACTATCTGGATCGGTTTTATTGCTAAAAACCGATCCTGATAGTATCTGGATCGATTTTTAGCAATAAAACCGATCTAGATAGTTTTTTTCTTTTATTTGGAAAATCTTTTCATATGGTTATGTTTAAATAAATATAAAAAATTACATATTAGAAATATAAGTTAATTATTTAATAAAATTTTTATTTAATTTTCAAATTCTACTTAAATAATATTAAACAACAGATAGGTACTATTTAAACATAACCATATGAAAAGATTTTCCAAATAAAAGAAAAAACTATCAGGATCGGTTTTATTGCTAAAAACCGATCCAGATACTATCAGGATCGGTTTTTAGCAATAAAACCGATCTTGATACAAATTTTTTTTTTCAAAGTTGATTCTGCAAAAAAAAAAAAAAAAAAAATCAGGGTCGGTTTTTAATAAAAAACCGACCCTGATTTTTTTTTTTTTTGCAGAACCAATTTTGAAAGAAAAATATTGTATTAGGATCGGTTTTTTATAATAAAAAACCGATCCTGATACTTTTTTTTTCAAAAAAATTAGTATCAAGATCGGTTTTTTTATAAAAACCGATCCTGATACTATTAGGATCGGTTTTTTATAAACAACCGATCCTAATGATAACTTCCTATATAACCAGCTTAGCTAGGGTTCTTCTTATTTTCATTTCGCGCCTCTCATTTTCAATTTAGCGTCTCTGTCTCTGTCTCCGTATCTCCCTCTCAAATCCTCAGTACTCTGTCTCTCTCTCTCTGTCTCCGTCTCTCCCTCTCCTCCGTGTCTCTCTCTCTCTTTCTCTCTGTCTCCTCCTCTCAAATCCGAGCCTCCCGCACATCCGGCTCAATTGTGCCAGTTTTTATTTTTTTTTATTGTTTCAAAAATTAATTAATGGTGTTTGTATATTGTTTTACAGTTTTTAGGACATCTCTCTCAAGTTACTTAATCATCCGGCCGATCAACTATCATGGTATTAACTTTATCTAATTTTCTCATTATTATACTTTTAAAACACATTTTTTTGTATTTTTTATTAGAAAATGTTTTTCCATCTAATTGTTACCTTTGTTTTTGTTTTTAGGGTCTTTTTTAATCTCAAGTGATGTGATTGCAAAAGAGGTAATTATTGATTTTTTTATTGTTGTGCTTTACATTAATTGCATAAATGTGTATATTGCATAAATGTGTGTTAATTGAAGGAATAACCCAATTAGTCACTTGTATGTTTGTTAATTAATTTTTTTTTGAATTTAAATTTCTTGTTATAATATGTAATGCTTCACAAAACTTTGTATGAAGTGCATGAATTTTTTGTAATAGTTTAAGATGTCTATGACAATTAATTTAGAATGTATATATGATATTTAATTGATTATTGCTTCTTACTGTGCAAACAAAAAAAATTTAGGATGCTGGCCAGCAAAATATATATGGAAGCTGGTCAAATAAATAAAAATATTTTTTTTAGCTTCAATAAAACATCAGGATCGGTTTTTATTCAAAAACCGATCTAGATATGTAATTTTAAAAAAAAATCGAAAATACTATCAAGATCGGTTTTTATATAAAAACCGATCTTGATATGTAATTTTTAATTAAAAAAAAATTCGAAAAAACTATCAAGATCGGTTTTTATATAAAAACCGATCCAGATACGTACTATCAAGATCAGTTTTTATATAAAAACCGATCTTGATATGTAATTTTTAATTAAAAAAAATTCAAAAAAAAATATCAAGATCGATTTTTATATAAAAACCGATCTTGATAGTACGTATCTGGATCGGATCTTAGTCAAAAACTGATCTAGATAACAACTATTAAGATCGGTTTTGTTAAAAAACCGATCCTAATAGTTTCTATTTGGATCGGTTCTTTAAAAAATATAAAACCGATCCTGATAGTATCAGTATCGCCTTCAACAGGATCGGTTGGATTCCGATACTGATATGTGTATATAACCGATCCTGATTCCATATTTTCCACTAGTGTTACTATATATTAGATGAGAGTGACGCGAGAGAAAAGATGAGATGCATGACAAATGGATCGCCTAGCTTAATTAGTTGTACGTATAATAGAAGAAGGTGGTTTTCTAAAGTCTGTTCATAAAAATAGTAAAAAAAAAAGGTTGCATTAGTGAAAAAAATAGCATCAGGATCGGTTATATACCCATATTAGTATCGGAATACAACCGATCCTGACCAGGGTGATACAGATACAAAGCTTAATCTGGATCGGTTAATCAACCGATCCTAAAAGTTACTATCTGGATTGGTTGTTTTAATGAACCGATTCAAATAGTTACTTTTAGGATCGGTTCTATAGTAGAACCGATCCAGATGACTTCTTATCTGGATTGGTTGCACTGTAGAACCGATCTTGATGTATATTTTTAATTAATTTTTTTTTAAAATTCAGAAAAAAATTATATGGATCGGTTCTTATGTAAGAACCAATCCAGATTGTTATTATCAGGATCGGTTCTTATATAAGAACCGATCCTAATAGTTGTTTTGTCTTTTTTTTTAAAAATAAAATGCTATCTGGATCGGTTTCTTAGCTAAGAACCGATCCTGATGCTTTATTGAATTTAAAAAAATATTTTTTATTAAATGGCCAGCTTCCATATTTATTTAGCTGGCCAACATCCTAATTTATCACATCCTAAATTAATTATATATCATACACATCCTAAATTATTACAAAAAATTCATGTTGATGCAAATTCGGATAAAACATTCTAAATTATTGTACTTCTTCTCGGCTTTATCTCCTTCAGCAAAATTTGGACCCTCATTTGGCGAAAGTCGGCCAAGCGTTGTGCCGTATATTTAGTGGGAATATCCTGCATTTTTATAATTTAGAAGAGCATATACAATTAAATTTTGTATTTTATTATATTTGAGCAACAATGCTTATTTTCAAAAAATTTATAAATGCATATATACCTTTAATTGCGAAAAAACATTGAGGAATTCCTTTATTATGTCTTGCATGAGCAACATGGTATAATATGCACATTCCTAGCCGGCTGGTTGTTGTGGGCACTATATAACAAGTTTCAAAAAAAAAAAAATGTTTGTATTACGAGCATACAAATGGCTTATATGTATATTCACAAATGTGTGCATCTATGTCATTATAATCATATCTCAATAGAAACTATTACCTTGCAATCATTACGAACCTTTAAAGAAGTACCCATTTCCCTCATGAAGACGTTGTTGAAATATGAAGACATTGAACAATCAATACTTACGAGACATATTTAAAATGATAATATAATAATAAAATCATTAGTATTCTAAACAAACATAAAATTTAGGTAGGCACTTACTCCTCAACAGCAGCAATGATCATTAGCATTTTTTTGCTCTTCTTATCGGAATCGTACACGTACAATGCACGTTCTCTTGGCATAAGCATGGCCAATATCCAATTATTTCTGCATGTTAGGTTTGTAGCATGTCATATTATTCAATTTATATGAATTGAAAGAAATATAATAAAATTAGAATATATATATAACACTAACATCTGATGGTAAGGTATGAAAATCAATCTCTTGTCCCGATTTTCTCGGAGTGCTTTCCCTATGTAATGAAGAACACGTCCGCGGTCATCATTCAACAGGTTGGCATTCGTTCGATTGGGATCCATGAAACCAACCTGCTCATCGGGATATTCCTCCTTGAGGTATTTGTGCCAATACCTACAAAATAAATACATAAAGGTGATCTCAATTTTGTGAAATTTGAATTAAAAGTACTAAATTCTACAATTATTACGAATATTAACTCACAACATCCAGATCTGAATAACTGGTACAGTAAGCCACTTCCGTGGTTTAAGCAAGGCCGCATAATCATCTGCATAGACGCATATGGAGTCATCTGAACATAAAAGATCAACTAGCGGATCGATTTTGAATGGACTGCCATCTAGCTCCGAAAACCAATCACGAAGCTGCTTGAATGTCTGTCCCATCTTGTCAAAATTGATACCATCAAATGCCTTGCAGTGACTCGTTGCTTTCGGACCTCCAGGAACGCTTAATTCTTTTCCTGGTTCCTGCAAAATTTCATAATAAATTGAAATAAAATCCAGAATCAACTATAACTCTATCATATATATACTAATTCGGAAGTATAAGAACTTGTAATAATAATATACCTCATCTAAACCTATCAATATCATGGACATCGGCCATGCAGTGAAACTGCCGAGGGCATCCTTTAGGGTTTCCTGGTCGCCATTTGGTACAGGTAATGGGAGGTCTATGAAGTCCGCATCGCAAATACCATCCACCATTACTCTTGCATGGTCGGGCGGCATTGGCCTGCTGTGAATTGTTCCACCGGGTACAACTGGAACATGAATTGTCCCCATGGCCACTTGAATAGTGTTCCCATCAACAACTGCCTGGAGTTTGCAGCTTAGTTTTGCCTCCTGTTCAAATATATGTATTTACTTGAATAAACTAATATGTATGAAACTAGAACATGTAATGGAAAATAAATTAAAATCTGAATATGTATGAATTTGAATTTGCATTACCTCAGTAAACCCGGAAAGATATGCAATTGGTTTGACTGATTGGCAGCTGCTCTGAAGGACTGTTGGGGTAAACGTCTTTTCTTGTTGGCCCATTGTTTGCTGAAGCAAAAGTTCAAGTTCAGACTTCATTTCTTGTCGTAATCTCTCCTTTATTTCCCTTACTTTCTCCTCCACTTTTGCTTCCACTCTAGCTTCAATTTCTGCTTCAGAACTCGAGGGAGCACGTCTCCTCCTTATTGAGCTCTTCTTGTATGTTTTTCTGATTGGAACAAAACCTCCCACTCCTCTCACCCTCCGAGGATGTTCTGGATTTGGCAGAGATTTTCCGAGAACATACGTCGTATCGTTCGACGGCCAACAAACCTTATTTCAGAGCCGCCTCTTGTTCTTCCTGAAATGACAACATGGTATAACGTAATAAATTAAAGTTGAGGTTTCAATGAATGACAATATCTAAATCCTCACAATTTTGTTGATGATCGGTACGTATGTTTCTGGATAAAAGCGTTCCTTGGTCTCCTTATTGAGCTTTTGTCTTCCTAGTCTCCATGTGATGTGCCTATGCTCAATCGACATATCAAGGACCTCTTCTGGTGTCAATGCACTTGTTGACCCTTGGGAAGACGGATCACTAGATGCTTTCTTGTCTGCAATCACCTGCATAGCATCTGTAAGCCTACTCCGAAAACCCTCACCACTATAACCTCTAGATCCTAAGAAATGCCGATACTCGTTTTTGGCCTGATTTGCCTTTCCAATCTTGTTGGCAGCCTACAATGTCAAGAAAGAAACAATTGGCCTTAATTATAAGAAAATTTAAATTCTTTAAGGTAGGTGGTCCGCAAAAATAAACATATCTCAAATTCCTCCGTCTCTCGATACTTGACAAATACCTCCCAGTCTTTTTCTTCCATATGTTGCTTGGCAAAATCGGGCGTCTCACCCGCGAGCCACACTTTAGTCATCTCACTTTTTCGTCATCTTTTATACCCCAGTCCAGCTTCCAAACAAGTAGAAATTAAAATTTAGAGTTAGTTAATATCAAATGAAAGCTTGTGAACTTAGTACCATGTTATTTACCTTCAGTGTTTCCCATATTTTCAGCTTGTTCTCTTCTGGAACATCTTTCTAGAGTTGGAAACTTATAGGAACATTTCTTCTCACCAATATACCAAATTCCATTGGAAAAGACGTATCCTGAGTAACAACCGGCCTGTGAAACTTGTCAAGTTCCAGCTTTTTGTTTTTCTCGTTAAACTTCTCCTTAATTTGGTTAGGCCCTCTTCCTCATTTCTTAACCGAGACTGTCTCACTATCACCTTCCATATCTGAAGCAAGAATAGTATATATGAAGGAAACAATTAAATAGACATGTTTGAGTAAAAAGGTTTAACAATATTCCGATTATAACTCAATTAAGCAACTAGGTTAACAATATACCGAATTAGCAACTAGGGTTAACTCAATGCCAAATAAAAGTGCAATTTGCAACAAGATATATGTTCTAACAAGGTTTAACAATTTCTAACAAACAAGGTTTAACAATTTCTAATAAGCAATTAAGAAAATTGTTAACAATTTCTAATAAACCTTGGTACAAGGTTTAACAATTTCTAACAAACAAGGTTTAATAATTTATAACAAGATTTAACAATTTCTAACAAACAAGGTTTAACAATTTATAACAAGATTTAACAATTTCTAACAAGGTTTAACAATTTCTAACAAACAAGGTTTAACAATTTATAATAAAATTAAACAATTTCTAACAAACAAGGTTTAACAATTTCTAATAAGCCTTGGTACTAATTTTAATAAACAATTTTCTAATCCGAATTTCTAATTAGCAACAAGGTTTAACAACAATTTCTAAACAATTTCTAAACAATTCATAATAAACCGATTTTAGAGAGAGAGAGTGAGAGGGGACTTACCCGAGTTTGAGAGAGAGGGCCGGGTTTGAGAGGAAGAGGGAGGTGGAGCCAACGAGCTGACGGAGAGGGAGGAGTGGAAGAGAAAGCTTTGACGGAGGAGAAAGAGGTCACGGAGGAGGAGAAGGAGGAGGAACGAGCTGACGGACTAGGGGTTTGAGGAGGAGAGGAAGAGAGAGACACAGTGGAGGCTAATGGTTTGGGGAGTAGAGGAAAAGAGGGGCCATAGTGTGTGTTAGATTTGAAAACTTTCAATTTTTGGCTAGATACACGAAGAGGCGCCCTAAAATACTATCTGGATCGGTTCTAACCTTTAACCGATCCAGATTAAGGGTATCAAGATCGGTTCCTAGCTCAGAACCGATCCTGATAACTATCTGAATCTGTTCCTAACTCAGTACCGATCCTGATAACTATCTGAATTAGTTTTGAGCTAGGAACCGATCTTGTTGTTATATTTATTTAAAAAAAATATAAAACACTATCAGGATCGGTTCCTAGCTTAAGAACCGATCCTGATAACTATCTGGACCGATTCTTAACCTAGGAATCGATCCTGATAGTGTTTTATATTTGTTTGGCGGTATTATATTTGTGTATGTGTATCTTATTTAAAAAAATTAAAAACAGGATGTTTATGTTTATGATATTTTATAAATAAGCTTGAAATTTTAAAAAAAAATTACTGTAGTATAATAATTAATTTGAAAATTACTTTAGTACATAAGCTATTTTAAAAACTAGTCTATTATATTAACTTAATACCTTGAAAATTACTTATAACATGAAATAAAATAAGCTACTAAAAAAATAACATTAAAAATTTAAAAATAAGCTAATAAATTACCTATAACATGCAAAAAAAAAGTGACAACAAGTGTTTTCTGAATAACTTGCATGCTTCCCATCGTCCGGTGTTTCAATGCATCCTGATATCCAAAAAAATATATTCCTTAAGTCAGCAATATTAAAGACTATTAAATCACATTTTTATATTTTTTTGACATATCAATATTAAATGTATGACATACCAATATTATGACTTGCCAATGGAAACTTCTTCAACCCATTCTCCTTCATTATGATCGATGCGCATGTGACCTGTTTCATTATCCTCAACGGCTAGTAAAGATGCCATGCCAGTGGAAAACAGTGGTATCTCATTAAAATGATCGTACGCTTCTTCATCTTCCACACTATCAATCCCGATGATACGTCTTTTTCCAAAGAGGACAACATGTCTTGAATGATCGGCCGGATCAATTACGTAGAACACTTGTGTGGCTTGTCTTGCAAGTATAAATGGATCATCCTTGTATCTAGCCTTGTTTAAATCCACCAAAATAAAACCATCATCGTCGACTTTAAGCCCCCTACGGTTATCGACCCATTTACACTTAAATAACGGGATCTTAAATTTTCTGTAATCGAGCTCCCGAATTTCTTCAATAAACCCGTAATATGACATCGATGAATGCGATGGTCCGGCACTTTTAGGATTTGAAAAATCACTCGAAACGGCTACTAAAGTCACTCCACTGTTTTGCGCGGTACTCTTTAAATCTTGATTTCTTGTGTAAAATGTATACCCGTTTATGTCATATCCTTCAAAGGTCCTCACGACATGGACTGGACCAAGAGCCAACAATTTGATAATTTCTTTACTATTTTCTCGCTCCGGGGCTTGCATGACTCTACTTGTGAACCATCCTTCAAACTTCTTATTGTGTTCGGCAATCAACCACTTATTAAATTTCTTGGGATTATGTTGCCGCAAGAGAGTCATATGCTCGTCCCATAAAGGATGAACATCGGTGAGGTGTTGCAAAACATGGAAATGTGCTAGTGACATCGTTTTCTTATCGGGCATGAATAATTTCGCTCCGATTATGCCTACCCTGTGAAGTCTACCCTCGTGCCGAGATTTAGGGATGCCAATGGCTTTGACATTATCCATATAATTAGTACAAAACTCAATAACCTCTTCGGCAGTATAAGCTTTTACAATGCTGACCTCAGGATGATATCGGTTCCTGACATATCCCTTTAACAATCCATTGTATCTCTCGAACGGATACATGTACCGTAAGAAAATAGGTCCACACATCTTAATTTCTCTAATTAGGTGAATGATTAAATGAACTATGATATCAAAAAAAGACGACGGAAAATATATTTCAAGATGACAAAGAGTGACAACAACCTCCTTCTGCAGAGCATCTAGCATATCAGGATCATTTACTTTGCAACAGATGGCGTTAAAGAAAAAACAAAGCTTCGTGATGGTCTGCCTAACACACTTTGGCAATATGCCCCGAATTGCAATAGGAAGAAGCTGTGTCTTTAAAACATGACAGTCGTGAGACTTCATTCCTGTCAATTTTAAATCATCCAGTGAAACTAGATTTTTCATATTTGAAGAATATCCAGATGGAACTTTCACACCATGAAGGCATTCACATAAGCTTGTTTTCTCTGCTTTTGACAGCGTATGCATTGTGGGTTTTATATGTACAAGTTTTTCCATTTTCTTTTTTCTTCTCTGCTGGTTGTAGATCTAGCCATATGTTCAAGAATTGCATGTCTTTCCGAGCATTGATACCATCATTAGTCTTACCCGGAATATTCAATAATGTTCCAACTAGGGGTGGCAACGAACCGAACCGAACCGAACTTACCTTAGGTTTGGGTTTGGTTTGAATTAATTTCGAACCGAACCTGGTTTGATTCGTTTCGAACCGAACCCATTTCAAATCGAATTAATTGCGAACTACACATTTTTCGAATCGAACCCGAATCGAACCACGAACTAAATTATTTTTTAGCAGCCCTAGTTATACCGGTAGTTTATACATTAATTTTTCTCGCGAGACAAAATTCACATGACTTCCTTTTACCGGTATGAACTATGAAATGAGTGTTTTTAAGTTGAAAAATTATTCATGAAACAATACATCAGAGACGGCTTTCCTGATATGAACTATGAGAGACGACCGAAGAGAGAGGAGAGACAGTCATCTAGGCCGGAGAGAGGAGTGACAGCCGGAGAGACAGCTAGTCGCCGAGAGCGTCGACTAGATTTTAGAGCTAGATGGAGAGTGAGTTAGGGAGAGGTGGAAAGAGAACTAGGTTAGATTTGAGAGCGAGGGAGTGTCGGCTAAGTTAAATTATAACTCTCTATCTTGGATTTTAATTTCATCAGGTAAATGGATGGCTGGTGATTTTATGAGATTCGAACCACAAAAAAATCACGAACCTATTTCGATCGAACCAGGCTAGGTTTGAGTTTGGTTTGAATTAATTCCGAACCGAACCTGGTTTGGTTCGTTTCAATTTGAACCTATTTCGAATCGAATTAAACTCGAATCAAACCCGAACCAAACCCGAATCGAATCACGAACCTCGAATTTTTTTGCCAGCCCTAGTTCCAACCATGCTATCACAAACACTTTTAACCACATGCATCACATCGAGACAGTGTCGAACCTCTAAGTGCTCCCAGTATGGTAGATCCCAGAATATTGACCTCTTCTTCCAACTAATTTTCGGGGCCCCTTTCTTTCTCACAACCTTTTTTTTAAATTTCCCCAATTGAACTTTGATATCCTTCACTCGCGAATAAACTTGTTTACTGGTCAATAGATAATTTGCTCTGATATTTTGGGTCTTTCCATTGAATTCTTTCTTTCTCTTTCGATGTGCGTGGTTGGCAGGAAGAAATCTACGATGACCCATGTACACGTTTTTAGAGGAATTAGGTAGCCACACATCGACTGTATCATCCAAGCAAACAGGGCATGCTTTCTCTCCTTTGACTCTGTAACCCGACAAATTTCCATAAGCCGGAAAATCATTAATGGTGCAGAAAATCATGGCCCGTAAAATTAATTTCTCCTTGCTGTATGCATCAAATATCTGCACTCCGATTTGCCATAATTCTTTTAAATCCTCTATCAATGGCGCTAGATACACATCTATGTCTTTCCCGGGCTGTTTGGGTCCTGATATGAGCAAGGTCAACATGACGTATTTGCGTTTCATACATAACCAAGGCGGAAGATTATAAATGCACAATAGAACCGCCCAACTGCTATGCTTGCTGCTCATGCTACTGTGTGGATTTATTTCATCTGCACTCAGCCCAAGCTTTAGATTTCTAGGATCACGTCTGAATTTGGGAAACTCTCTGTTAATATTCCTCCATTGAGGAGAATCAACGGGGTGCTGTAATTTCCCGTCTTTTTTCCGGTTATCGGCATGCCAATGCACTAATTTCGCATCTTTAGCATTTGAGAACAAACGTTTGAATCTCGTTATCACGGGGAGGTACCACAATGCTTTTGCTGGAGGTCCTTTATTTGGTTTACAATCATCACTTTTATCACTGGCAACCTATGGTTTGTAACGTGATTCACCACATTTTGGACACTCGTGAAGGTCTTTATACTCATTTCGATATAATATACAATCATTTGGACATGCATGTATTCTTTGAACTTCCAAATCCACTGGGCACAATATTTTCTTTGCTTCATAAACATTGGGTGGTATCTCGTTTCCATCTGGAAGTATTTCTTTTAAAGTTTATAATAACTCAGTAAAACTTCTATCACTCCAACCGTTAGATGCTTTAAGGTTATACAATTTTAATACACCTTTCAATTTTGAAAATTTAGAACAACCAGGATACAATTCCTTATTAGAATCTTCATACAAATTCTCAAATAAACAATACTGCTTATCATTATCAAAATCATCTTCTATATCACGTAACATTTGATCAAAATTATCACATTTATCTACCACTATATCATCATTTTCTTCGGTGTGGTACTCCTGGTGCTCAGTACGAGTACCTATGTCGGTTTCCAATCCCCGTAGGTCATTCCCCTCATCTCCACCGGTATGGTATTCCTAATGCTCAGTACTAGTACCTATGTCGGTTGGAAAACTCTCACCATGCCATATCCAATACTTATATCCTTGCTTGAATCCATGACGGATTAAATGGTTCCTCACTTGGTTCGGGTTGCAAAATTTTTGACCATTGTTACAATCACAACAAGGACACGGCATCAGTGTACTCCCTTTATTCGGCATATCTTCCATAGCAACTCTGATAAATTTCTCGAGACCTGTCATATATTCATCAAATAGACGTGATGCTTCGTACATCCAAATGCGGTCCATCTGTAATTATAATAAAACACAATTAATTAAGAACAAGGTTGGGGGTACTCAATTCTGTTCACAATAGGGCTTACATGGGGTCGGGTTACCATCCTATCCCACTCTCTGAATACTTTGTCTCAGTAGTGACCACATGTTAGTCGTGTTTTTAGCATTTAAGAAAATTTCGGCAGCATTTCCCCTTAGTTCCCCGAGTATTCAGGGAACTAATAAGGGGAAATGCTGCCGAAATTTTCTTAAATGCTAAAACACGACTAACATGTGGCCACATCCTAAATGAGACAAAGTATTCAAAGAGCAGTCCCAAAATGGGGACTATTCAAAATTAATTCCTAATGGATTAATTTTGAACGGGTATCATGGCCTAAAGGCATTAATCATGCGGTTGTGGCTCATAAGACAATACTCTAGCTACATACTTAATATATAAATACATTTACTCTAGCTATCAAAATACACATTCATGCACAAAACTAATTAAACATGAGTTTTATGTTGTACTTACAACTTTTTTAGATGCCGTACCGAGTGAGATGAAGATCGCTGCACCAAATCTCTCAATAATAGCCAAACTACAAAATTAAACCATCGGGACCTAAATAAGGGATGTATATATATATAACATATATATGATGTATGCTAGGGTATATATGGGTATATATCAAAAGCTCATATATAGCATGCATGTGCAAATATAATTATATCAAAAGCTCATATATAGCATGAATTTGATAATCTTCACATATAAAAAAAAGCTTGAAATAGAAAATGTATTAAAACCTAAAAGAGACATTTAGGATTTATAAAATGAGCCGAATTAGAGCTTAAATGGTGCTACATCTAACATCAAACTTGAGAAAAGAGATGATCAATCAATTAATGAACCTGAGAAAAGAAGGGTGAGATAGTTGATCAATGCCCAGTAAGATAGCTGCTGCGCCAAGCAATGGAGGCGAGGTATGAGGAAGAAAGAAAAAGGATTCTGTGAAGAATCAGACTTTTCTATCTTGATAGTATCTGGATCGGTTCTAAGATAAGAACCGATCCTGATACTTAATAATAAGGATCGGTTCTTAGCTTAGAACAGATCCAGATACTATCAGGATTGGTTTCAGCTAAGAACCGATCCTAATACTTGATGATTAGGATCGGTTCTTAGATTGGTCTCTTCCTCCGGTATTTGTCAAATTACAGTGAAAAACAACATAAACAAAAAATTACATGACTATTGGTGCGTGTGACCTTCTCTTTGCAGCCAACAAATGCAAAACAAAACACCCTAGATATTGAGAGTTCAATTTCAAAATAACTCAAAAAGGTCAAAATTGTAGGGTTACCCGAATTTAGCAATTAATTACTGCCTTGTTGGGAATAAGAAGCAACTTCACGAGAAGCAAGATAGCTCGCCAGTTGGTGAATACCACTCCATAAAACGCTCTCCTTCACTGTTTCTGAGGATACCACCTTCACCGTGGGATCCTAGAAGCAAATTTCATAGAGCAAAAGGAAAGAAAAAATGTAAGACACTAATATTATAATGTTACCCAAACCTGAAATTAAGCACAGATGTTGTAGAATTGAGCAGAATTGAGATAGCATGTTTATAAAACCTGAAATTCTCTTTGTAATCAAGGTTACTACCCAAATCTGAAACCATATGTGCCAAAATTCTAATTGTAATCAAGGTTCTACACTGTGTGCTAGTCTCAGAAAGCTTATTACCTGTTGTTGTACCAAAAAATGTTGCTAATTAAATAAATGAAAATTGGCAACAAATTTAAAATGCTTGAAAATGCTAAATGTGCATAAAATATTCTCAAAATGAAGGGAAATGGCATATTAGAATTTATGACAATATTCTATATGCAAAACCATGAATTTTGATGTTTTATACAGATTCTAACTCAGAATGGTTGAAGAGTTATGAATTTTTAAAGTTTTAGATGACATGGCAGCCTCTGATTGGTGTCACCTCATCCTGGGTACCCCTAGCAATAACCATTGCTTTTCTGGGTGCAAATTGGAGTGCCTAAACCTAAACCTGATCCCTAGGGCCCATTGTCAGCCTCTTAGGATAAAATTCGCTGAGTACTGGAGATGGATGAATCCAGTACATGGAAAATGAACTCCATGCACCAAGCTGACAGTGCAATGGTGCACCATACACCCAGCCCAGCTAAAGTGAACAAGGGAGCGCTGAGTTTAAACTCAGCACCTTTGATCCCTTCGATTTGGATACGCTCAGAGCTCCATGCGCCATATCACTGCCCTTTGCGCAGCTTATGATACGCCGAGACCATGCATGCTCGAGTAAAGAAAGCCGCTGGGACTGAGACGCTGACAAGCGGGCCCTTCACTCCTGACAAGCCTTCTTCTTCCCCCAGCGCTTCCTGAGCTCCGATTGAAGCTCAAAATTCAAAGAAGTGAAAGGGGAATCGATTGAAAGTTTACCTGAGACTGAAAAAGGGGTATAAGCTCTACTCCTCTCTGCTTTCTCTCAAGCATGAAATATTCTCCCCTTTCCCAATTGAACCCGAGAAGAAGGGAAGGTGATGAAATGGCTAAGTCGAAATAGGCAAAATTGAGACTCGGGGATCGCAATGGGGCCTCTTGAGTATGTCACGATGCTATTTGAAGTGTCAATTTGATTGGTAACATGTTAATTTGAATCTATGCATATGTGACATATGGTGCGGCTCGGGTGTAGTGCAAATGGACTCAATTAGTTACCAGAGGGGTGAATTGGACCTTAGAACATTATAATGGAGTTAAAACGATGCTATCTGTCAACTTGATATGCCTTGAAACACAATAACCAAGAAGGGAACATGTTAAGCTTCAAAATGGCTCGGGTCCAATGTAACTCAGCTTGTTAGCTGCTAACAGCTCATCCTGGTTCCCATGGGCATGTGTATTGAATACCTGAGGTCAGTCCAAAATAGGAGAATCTTTCTCTGCATAATAGAAGCATGCAATTCATCACACTTCCTCGAGATGGCAGTAAATCAAGGGCTTTGATACCATATGATGCCCTAATAGCTGACCTAAGGGTCCAAATTGATCCAACTCATAATTGATGACATGTTAAAGTGTAATTGGGTGATCCCCTGCACAAATACTCATGGAAAGATGCTAATCAAGCTGAAGCATTTGATCAAGCACCTATGGTCAAGATGAGACCACCTCAGCTGATAGAAACCCTAAC
The DNA here is from genome assembly GCA_033356055.1 of Carex pumila. Lineage (NCBI taxonomy): Eukaryota > Viridiplantae > Streptophyta > Magnoliopsida > Poales > Cyperaceae > Carex > Carex pumila. The sequence continues at coordinate 455,648 of JARJHM010000029.1, forward strand.
CTATGCTCATAGCCTATAATTAGGCACCCCTAGCCAGTGCAAAACACACAACCTACATACCTCATAGCTCTGCTTTGTTAGAGATAGTAGTAAAAGCCCCAAAACATAGCAAGTTAGCTCATAAGCTCTCTTCTCCCTTCTTTGTTAGCAAGCCTTGTGTTTTTCTTCCATTTCTGCAAGTTAATAGGTATAATTTAGCATAGGAGAAGCCCTGATGGCTGTATGATGTATTAATTCCCTTGGTGAACAAAGTTTGTTTGAAAGATTTCCATTCTCTTGTTTATTTTTCTGTTATTTCAGTGTGCTTTGCTTTGATCTCTTTATTCTACTTGATTTGATTAATAACATTGCTATTTTGAAGCATAAAGGAGAGAGCTCCATGCCATGGCATGGAGCTCAATGATCAAAACTTCCTCTTTCTCTTTTTTCTTTTCTTTCTTCTTCATTTTTTTTTCTTTTTTTTATGGATCTGTTCTAAAACCTTCTCTTCAATCTAAAGTAAAGCAAATTGTAATACCACGGCACTTAGGTAATGGGCTCAATTAATTAAATTGTTTAATTAGTTAAAGAAGCTAAACATAATTAATCCATTAGATTTATCAAAATATAATTGTAGGGCCAAAATAAAAATAATCTAACCGTGCCCACGAACCCAAGCCCAATACCCAAATTAAATTACTAAACCTAGTTAACCACTATTTAAACCCCTCATAATCCCCCCCCCCCACACACACACACAAACACCTAAGTTTTCTCTGTAATATCTTATTTGTTTATTTTTCTTTTCGTTTCTTTTTTTATTCTCTTTGAAATCCAACGCATAAACGATGCATGACATCTATACGGCTTGGTTTGATTTCTTGTTCCTTCTTTGATTTATTTATTTATTTATTTATTGTCATTATTTTTGTTTTATGTTATTTCCGTGTCTTTTTATTTCATGCATAGTTCGACCCATAATCGGTGCAAGACACCTACACGGGTCATGTTACGATGACAACCCCAAAAAGGAACCATAGACGTTCCAATGGTTGGAGTAACGATAATTTTGAATCTCATACAATGATTCTATCAAGTTTTCTTGCATTTCATTTCCTCCCAACTAAAAATGATTAGTTCCATAAATATACATAAATATCATCGTGAATTTCTTTTCTGGATATATATTAATACTCAAGCAAGATTTTTGAAGTAGAAGAAAATCAAGATTTAATATACAATTTAATGGCACTTTCCTTTAATAATTCACTTGCAATATTTTCATCTAAATATTATAACGTTTGGTTTCTTCCTTGTTTGTTGAATTACTTTCCTTACATACACTTAACTTATATTTATAGATATATTTTACCAAGCATTGAGGATGCACTTCTAAATATGTCACATGATTCAAACGTCCAAGATTTTCATTAGTTATATATATATATACACACACACCATTTTATCCTTGAATTAATTACTCGTCAAAATATTATGTTTTTCCTTTACTGTCTTGACCAATCTTAAATTAGGTTCATTTTTCTCATTTAAATTTAATAGAGATGATTTCCTAGATTGAACCTTATTGAACTTTATTAAACTAGTGAAATATTGATATCTGTTCTTGCCTCAGCCGAGGGTAGTCAGTGTATATTATTTATCTAACATCCATTGAAATAATAAGATTAAGCTTCTTAGATTTTAACACGTCTTTTCCTCTTATTTCGTAATGAATAATCTGTGGCCTAAATAATTAATTAGAGAATTTGTGATTTATTTCCTTTGTTTAATGCTTCGGTTAATTTTTCGACCTTTCGGAATTTATATGACCTCTTTCTAGTGCTTTTATTCTCTGCAAGAAGTCTTCATGAATATTTTTCTTTCGGATTTAATCCACCTTCTAAACTTTAATGATTCATTATCTCCTCTTAAATGACTTAATCAAAATAATCCAGATTAAAGGAATTATTACATAATTTAATTAGTAACTAAAGAACAGTAGAATAATAAATATGAAGTACTAACTTAGGAGTAATGTATATATCGATTAGGTTCGAACTCTGGAAATTTAGAAGATCTCGAGACGAATAACCACTTCCCTACGGCAACAGATAAGGGTTTCCTAGACTTTATAAAACTATTTTACTTTCCTATTGTCATTCAATTATTTATTATTATTGCATTAGTTGAATTTATGCATGTTGTTGTCGAACCACTCGTATGACTTGAGTAGACACAAATAACATACATGAAATGATATGATTCATATATTGACCAATAGACTTGCATGAATAGGATGTGTTGAGCATGACATGAACTGTGTGATTGAATAAATGTGTTTTTGAAAAAGAACGAATATGGTAATTGAACAGGGGCCAATATGCTTGCATATTGGGATGTATACATTGGGTTGAGTTTCGACTGGACCCCTCATTAACGTGACTGTAGGCGAAAGCGGTCCTATCACGGATGTGATTGTAGGCTGACGCGGTCCCTTCACAGACGTGATCGTAGGCGCAAGCGGTCATTTCATGGACGTGATTGTAGGCGGAATTGGTCCTATCACGCCAAGACCTAGCGGCATATGAATTCACCGTCCAGTGAGGCAAACGAACAAGATTAACGGATTTTTCTTTAAATAAGTGAAAGTAGTAAGTAATGATAGAATATGCATTGCATACGCATTTTATTTTCTTATCATATTTGTGAATGTAAGTAAAGGTTTTATAAGCTCTGGGCTGGAACTAAATCCCGCACTGAGAGAAGGTTCGATCTCTCACCCGTTCCACTTTTATGTGGGTTCCAGGTAATGAAGAGGAAGGATTCGAGCAAGAACAAGAGTGAGACCGAGCGGAAAGACCCATGATTAATAATTGCCACATGTTGTTTAATATTTATATTTCTTTTTCATGATTCAAATAATTGATACATTGAGCAGGCATGGCAGTGCTTGTGCTACTAGCCATGTCTGCCATGATCGTTTGTCAAACTCAGTTGTTTATGAAATAAATGTGGCATTATGTTTTGTTGTTATTAATAATGTATGTGATGTGCATACGCCTTATGTATAAATACGTGGCGGGTTGTCCCGGGGTGTGACAACTTAGTTGGTATCAGAGCCAAGTTCATACAATATCAATAACTTTCCGCTAAGAGAGAGACAGGAATGATAAGGTCTGGTCTTTAGATTACAAACGAGCAAACATTAGATTTAGTTAGTATAAGGCATGGTCTTTAGATTACAAATGAGTAAGCACTATATATAATTTCGGTGTACCCCAGTAAGAACTGTTGCGAACATGGTGTCGAGGACAAGTTTTGTCTAGGAAAAACTGGAATTTAAAGCGAATCCATTGTGATCCCCAGTTTACCTGGGAACTTACCTGGCTCTGTTAGTGACTGGCCCAAAAGGACACCATTTCAAACTCAAATATATAATGTAACACATTTTAACTGTAGATGGCGAACCTAGTTAGAGAACCAACCATTTGGATGAGAATGTATCAAACTACACTGCCAAAGGGAGCTAGACCATTTCACGGGTGGTGCGACTTGTCTGGAATAACGGCGCACGCACTAATCTCAGTTAGTAGCTCGCATTCGATCATCTCATCTGATCTTGCAGACTCAAGTGGATTCGAAGTTAAGGACACTGGGAGATGGCGCATCTTTCCAGAACTAGAACGTAGAGTTGCAGAAAAGTACTGCCCAAATCTTCAAGTAAACACGCAAAATGGTTGTTGGCTGGCAGAACCGCTCATAGGATACACTGGACCATATGAGCTTATATTGGGAATGGACTGGCTAACAAAGCACCATGTACTAGTTAATTGTGCATGTAATTCGCTAGTATTTTGGGCACCTGAACAACTTCCCGTTAAAACAATCATCTGGCGCAAGTCCAACGGGGAAGGAATATTTAGGGGTGAGAAACTTGAGGCGAATTACAAGAAGAGCCCAGAAGAAGAAGAAGAACCATTCACAATGACGAAATCAGAAATGATTGGATGTATCACATGAGGAAAGACATACTTAATGGTTTCTTTGAAATGTAATAGGAAATTATGATGTAACGGCTATTATAAAATATAGGAAAATTATCAATTTTAATATAATGTACCCCATCTGATATAAAGGAAATAGAAGAATTTTATGTTTCTTTTTATCAAACGAGAACGGATCAAATTAATCTTGGTTTTTTTTTTTTTAAGGAAGAATTTTATGAAAAATATAGAAATATCTTGCACGACGATGATGAATACTTGCTCGATGAGGTATGAATATTTGCGTGACGAGATATGAATACTTATGCAATGGACAACTCGAAAATATGTCATCATGAATCTCATTTGAATGAGAAAATTGTATAGAAAATGTTCGTGATTTTAGATTTGCAAAATATTTCACAGATCGTCAAAAATATTGGTTATATTGAATGAAGAAAAAAAAAATCACCTCCAAAAACATATAAAAGATATGAACTATTTACACTTGTATGACAAGAATGAATATTTGTGCAACAGACAATTCCAAAATATGTAATCATGGATCTCATTTGAAAGAAAAAATATGTAATCATGGATCTTATTTAAAAGATATTGGTTATATTGATCTCATTGGATTCCTAAATATAACAAGTTTGATTTTAATATTAGCACAATGTATGAGCTTTGATTTATTGATGGTTTAATACCATTAAAAGATAGGCTGTTAATAGAATTAGTACGATGGGCCGTTTTGTGGACTTTATGGTTGGCAAGAAATAAGTTGTGTTTTTAGGGAGTTACAGCTAAACCTCAAGCAGTAAGAGCTCAAATTATTTCTCTTGTGAAATTTTGGGTGACTTCAAAAGATAATGAGTCTGTTCTTAGATTGTTGTTAGTACTTCCTACTGATGTGTTGCATATTCCTGTTTTTTGTGATGATTTACTTGCACAGGAGGATGCTACGGATGGGATAGTGCAGGAGCACAGGGTCACTCCACTTACAGATGGGTACGACATAAGTGAGGACGGTGAAATTTGATACAGGGGTGCAACAATTTTATTTTAGTTTAGAGGCAGTTTCTTTTATTATGTTTGATAATGGTTTTATGTTATTTTTGTCTCTTGGCTTGTGGTTATATGCCTTGTTATGTTGTAGGGTTGGTTTAAGTACGTATTTTTGTAGTTGCTTGTAATAAGAAGGACTAGTACCACTGGTATCAATACTTGTCTAATGATGTATGGTTTCGATTTATGAAATCAATGGAGTAACCCACTATGGAGTAACCTGCTATTATAAAAAAAAACTTAATTATTATATATCAATATTTGCACGCGCCAATTATAAAATCTTTCAAATATTAGATGGTCCCTAAATAGTAAGTCGCACTCCCAAATAGTTAGTAATTACTCAAGTAGTTAATGACTCGGGAAAAAAGTTATAGAAGGTTGCGGATGAATAGCTAGATGTTCTCTAGTATTAATTGCGACAAATACGAAAAATAATGGAAGGTAAATATAGATAATTAGAAAGAAAAACTTTTTCTTATTTCTCAAAATTATAATTGACGGACTGACTATTGAGTGCATGTAGCGCTCTCCTTTTTTGTTTATCATGAATCACAATGTGCTTCTTTTGCAGTAATAATTGCAGTCAGTATGAATCACGTCAAAAAGACATAAAAGTCATTTCATATCATATTTGTTACCTTTGTTACCTACGTAATTACTTCCAGGTTAAGGCATCCAAGAAAAGTGGATACCTTTATGAAAATAGAAAATGAAATCTATATTCTATTACTTATTCGTAATTTTACACCTCAATAATACAAAGTGATAAAAAAAGAAGAAGTTAAATGATACCTTCTTATTAATTGTCTATTAGTAACTATATATTATTGCACAATAACATAGTATATTACAGACAAAATTTAATAAAAGAGTTAACTAAAACCCATTACATATAATAAGAAAAAATAAGAAACATTGATGAAAAAGCGGTTGTGGATAGATTTGAGGCTGAGGGTTTATGTCACTGCAAGGTCAACCATATCTGTATAATAAGAAAATGAAACATATTAAGAAATATATTGGTACAATAATTTTATGCCATTTCAAAGTTCAGACCAGGAATAGAAATAGTACAAAAAAAAAAGTCATGGATAACCCCATAAATATATAATCACTTTCCAATTGTGTAAAATCTGACAGACACCTAAAAATTAATAATTTATTTGGCCTTCCTATCATAATTGCATTCTATTTAGTTTATTTATTTATTTGGATTAGACAATATGATCTCTAATTTCATAGTAATGAATATATCTTTGGCATACTAACTTAAGCGCAATATGACAAAAAAAAAAAAAAGGCGTCAAGTATCCACGTAAAATTATTCTGAAATTTAAAAAATTTCTAAAAAATTTGGGAAAAAAATTATAGATTAATTAAAAGGCCACACGATCAATATACACAAAAAAAATTATGGTAAACAAAACATTAATTACTTGATATATTGGTAGCCGGGATGACTCTGGTCCCATAGTTCTTCATCATTAAGTTCCTTTCAAAGATCTGTAAAGTTCATTTACATGATAATTGATCAGTTGAGAGAAACAAAAAGCTGTCAATTATATATTATTAAATACTATACAGTTGAAATGGACACAATGTGATTCGTCTACCAAGTATTATCCAAATTCATGCAGCGCCCTCAACTCCAATTTAAAGTACAAATCTCTATGAAGGCTACAAATCCATATATATAACAGATCGAGAAGTGCAGTAAATTAAATTACCATGTATTCATCTTAAATTTCAGCACGACAATATAAAAAAGCTTAACTAAAATCAACTAAACAAAGTAAAATAGATAGGGTTTGAATATTAATTTAAGACCAGTTCTTACCAAATTTTTAGTTAACTAATATTGATTTTCTCAAATATATCAAAAGTGCACAATTGAAATAACAAATCATAAATTTTCATTATTGAACTTCATAAGAGGGAAAAGATAATGTGAGTACTTCTTAATAAAATAGTATTCAGGAGAACATCATTACTTATATAATTGGTTGTTTTCACCTATACCAGCTCACACTAAATACCTGTGTACATGCGTATGGTGGTTCTCATCTACCAATTAATAATTTGCAATTTGACACCAAGTCATGAACACTATTTTTGTCACCTACCAATTTTGTATATTGTCCTTGCAACTTATTTTTGTATCCATCACTAGCTAATAACTATATATTAGATGAGAGTGACGCGAGAGAAAAGATGAGATGCATGACAAATGGATCGCCTAGCTTAATTAGTTGTACGTATAATAGAAGAAGGTGGTTTTCTAAAGTCTGTTCATAAAAATAGTAAAAAAAACAGGTTGAGACTTGTTATACACACACTTTATAATTTGACGATTCGAATGACGTACTTCTTCAATCCAAAAAATCCAATCAACATTCAATATAATTTTTTTTTACTCAAACGAAAAAACAAGATTCTATGCAAAATCAGACATGAATCCACCTAATTAATTAACTCCATATCATTTTAATTACAAGCAATATACGTCTCATATTTATTTTAACTAGTATATAATATGAATGTTTTGCCTATTATACCCGTCACCAAAAATATTCGCCATTTCATGTTTTTTATATCACCAACGAAATCCCGGGACATATTCAATTATTTAACAACATATTAATTTTTATGTTATAGGTCATATCTACCACACTTAAAACGTAAATTCGTATTAATTTAATTTAATGCATGATCTATAGATTACTACTATTTCTTTGTTGGTATTCAATATCATTCTATTTAATGAGATGGTGTGTTTTACTTCATGTCTAAATTATTATTTCAAATTTTAAATATGTGATCCCAACCGTTTAATTTGAATTTCATATTAAATTATCTTTGTGGGTCAAATTTTACATTTTTAAAAAATATTTTACTATTTTTTCCCGCTTTTGAAAATCACTTAATTTTGATGGCCACAATTTTCTAGAAAATAATATATTTAAAAATTTCTACGAATATAAAAAAAAATTTAAGAAAAATTTAAAGTTTGGTTTCCTATGATAATTTGATATGGAGATTGAGTTGAAGTCAAGTGAAACGGTTCAAATCGACTTTTGAACTCCAAAATTGAAGATCCAAGCATGAAGTAAAACACATTTTTCACTTCACGAAGTACAATTAATAATAGCCCAACTGTCTCTCCTCCCCTCTCTCTATGTATATATATATATATGAGTAAAGCTAGGGTGTGATGTGCTCACCAAGAGAGTTTGGTGAGCACAACTCTAAAAGTATATCGGATCAACTTCAAACGCCGAATCCAAACCGTTGAAATCCTTGTACTTCATGAGTGATACATGTACATATAAAATTTTGAAAGTTTTGAATTTATTTGCTACACGGTCAAGCGGTCAAAGAAATGATTAAAAATTGAATATATAAAACAACTTATAAATTAAGTTATAAAAAGTTAATTTCTTTGACCGCTTGACCGTGTAGCAAATGAACTCGAAACTTTCAAAATTTTATATGTACATGCATCACTCATGAAGTACAAGGATTTCAACAGTTTGGATTCGGCGTTTAAAGTCGATCCGATATACTTTTGGAGTTATGCTCACCAAACCCTTTTAATGAGCACATCACACCCTAACTTTACTCTATATATATATATATATATATATGATGAGAGTTGCTTCTATCATTATGGATATAATCAATTACAACCGTTGATTGATTAACGAAAAGGGTAAAGTTGGAAGAGATAATTTTAGTCAGCTAGCGAATTTAGCGTCTCTTTCGTTCTTCGACCTCTTCACTTTCACGGCAAAAAATTCCTGCCCCTTCCCCTCTATCTCTCGCATCGCAGCCAGACCCCTCTTCACTTTCACGGCAAAAAGTTCCAGCCCCCTCGCGAGTATCGCAACCAGACACTACCCCCTCTCTCTCTCACGAGTATCGCAACCAGACCCTACCCCCTCTCTCTCTCGCGTCGCAACCAGCCCCCTTCCCCCTCTCTCTCTCTCGCGAAAGAGAAAACGCGAATACCTCTCCTCTGTTCGCCCCTCTCTCTCTCTCAGTGCGTCTTCTCCCGCGGCCGTCTCTTTCACTACAAGAGCTGATGCCCCTTTTCGCTGCTCTCTCCTCTCTCACACAGGTCTGTCAATTTTGCACAGGGCACTGACCTCCGGCTGCCACCTGACACGGCTCCTCTCACGTTTCCTCCAGATCCTTATAAATCAAGGTATTTTCTTTTCTTTCTTTTAAATATTTTGTAGTTCAATTTGGATTTAGCAATACAAGAGCTGATTTCGGGTGTTAAAATCTGTTGATTAGGTTTTAAAGCAAAATCAAGAACTCAATTGGGTAAGTACCCAGATTGACCAGAAAAGTTTCCAATTTAAAATTAATACTAGTAGAGATATTTTTGCTTTTTTATCAATACAAACTGGATATGGTTGCAATTCTTGTTTTACTACGTGGATAGTATGAATGTAACATAGTTGTAGTGCTAACTTTGTAATTTCTCTTAAAAACTATACTATTCAATGCATCTCTTCTATTGAATTTTCATTTCTCTTAGTACCATATTCATATTGTAGCAAAAATCAGACTTGTATAGCGTTTAATTGAACTCTGAGTTATCTCGTACAGTATACCAGATTTGTACCATATTCATACTGGTACTGCTCTTAACTACTGGTACAACTTCTATGAAAAAACATAGTGGTATAGAAACAATGACAATTCTGATTGGGGGTTTTTCTTTTAAATTGGATGTAGTTTGCTCCAACTACATTGTCAGCTTCAATGAGTTTCTCTGGCACTGCTGTAAAAAGCATACATAGAGCTGGTGTTAGATTTGTTAATTTTGGTTGTTATTTTTTTCATAACCATTGTAGACTTTTGACTTGTCAAATTAAAAATTGAGTAATCTGTATCTCAAGTGAAGCAATGTGTATTTACTGGTACCAGGAATGCAATTAGAAGTTGGGATAGGAATGGATTAGCGAATGTATTTACTGGTACTGGGTGAAGAAATTAGTTCTTAAGTGTCACTTTGTTTTTTTAATCTTTTTTAATTATATACCTTAAGGGCACAAAAGCCATTTTTATTCAAATGAAATCATTTCTCTTTTATCATGTGTACATTACAATCACTAAACAGAAAAAAATTCAATTCTTTTCTATTTTTGTTCCGATCAACAAAATTCAATTAGAAATCATCTCTATTGAACTCTATTGAATTGAAATCAATTGAACTCTAACACCCACATGGTTCTGATCATACCCTTAATAAGATATTCTTATTATGACAGTGTTTATGGAGGAGAGCGAACAACTGATGTACCCTTCGACTCAGTAGTCTACTGCTGAAGCAGATCTCATGGTTTGTTTTCGACTGAATTTTCATATCTATCTATTCCAACCTTGTTGGTAAAAAACTCAAATATTGTAGTAATGCACTTACCTACCATCTATTAATGGCTGTAGCAATCAGTGATATTACAATCTCGTAATTGTTTTCTAAATTGAAATTTTGTATAACCTATGATGGACTACAATTGTAATTTTGCAATTCATGAATTTAAATTAGGATTTTGCAATCTTGAGAATGTAAGTTTTAATCTTGGTACCTAACAATACAACTGCTTCTACTTGACCTGAAAGCAAGTGAGCATAATGACAGCAAGAGAATAAGATATAAAAATTATGCACATGGCCGTAGTAACAAGTTTATTTACCAAATAATTTAGTTCAATTTTGATTATACCCTACGTTATTTATGGAGGGAATAATGACCATAATTTGAAAGATCCATGAGATGTAGAAACTGTTCCTACTTAATATGGCTTCATTCCACCAATTTTTGTAGGCTAATGAAGTTGACGTAGCATCATTGAGAGAGTATGAAAGGTTTGTTAATATGGCATTTTCAAGCCAAGAAGAAACTTACGAGTTTTACAACGATTATGCAAAATAAAATGGGTTTAGCATAAGGAAATTTGCTTTACTTTATTGTTTAGATCTAAAGTTTTATTTTCAGATGGAAATTTAATTAGATTAGAATCTGATGTAGTTGACAAAGTTGGGTGTATGTAGCATAACCAATTTGGTACTTTTGCAAATAATATCCTTCTTGTTCTATCCACCATATTTTTTTTTCATTGCTCTTATGATACTTACCAGTATAACAGAAAAGAAAGGAAATACATAGTACTAATGATGCTTGAATATACTTGATGATGCTTGATTATGCAATTTACTACACAATTTTCATATGCACTCTTGGTATGATATTGCATGTACCAGTATTGGTACGTACATACAAAGAGGACCAGCTTTCCAATCTCTTTTGGGCTGATTTTTTTATTTTTGACTTTGGAGAGACTTGCTTGTAAGTTTACATATTTAGTATGGGCTCATTTCTGAAAAATGTTTTGAGTGCTTATTAATACCATTGATCTGTACCAGTAACTACTTTGGTCTTAATTGCAAAAAGGCACATGACTGTTGAATATGAAAATTGTGTCCGGGAAAGAGTAATTATTACTATCTCATCCATAATGAAATTGTTAACTCAATCCAATGCTTGTGCACAGAATTTTTGTGTTTTTTTTTTTTTTTTTTCCATTTTGTGTACTAGTATCTTTGTACTAAGTTAAATGGGTCATTTTTTTTATGTAATTAACAGTATCTTTGTACATAGTGTATACAAATACTGGTACCATTTGAAATATCAATTATTTGATGGTTCTGAAAAACAAAGGGCCTTAATGATTCAAGCATTGATGTGCTAATGAAAAAAAAATTAATGAATTGATTGGATCTTTTCTCTAAAGATATGAACTATTTATATACTAGATAAACAAAGGTACTGAATTAACGAATTCAAGCATTGTTGCTTTTGCAGTACGAAACTGTTTGTTTCATAAGTATGAAGCTATTTGTTTTCTATGAAGGAAGGTGGTGAGTTGCAGGATCTTGTCAAAGAGAGCAACTCATCCAATTCGAAAGACGATTCAAGTTTAGATGCGCACTTGGTGTTGCGTCACAAGGAGCTTATTGACTTGAATCCAGTAATGGTTTTATGAAAGGTTCACCGGAGGAACCAAGGTACGGTTTCAGTGGCACGCTTGTTGTGATACTCAAAGAAGAGTGTGTTCTGTTCAACCATCAAATTGCATACCATTCAAAGGAAAACAAGAAAATAAAAACAATGGATAAATTAATGAATAAAAGGAAATTGAACAAATTAATCTATATCAAAGTTGTAAGAGTTTCATGATACAATAAAAGGAAATTGCATACCACTGGTACACAGTACCACAAAAAAAAATTGAATTTTTTTTATAAAATCTTAGCCGTGATTGCTAGGTTACAAAATAAAAAAAATAAATAAATAAATAAAAAAACATTCAATTCTAATGCGACAGAAACCATCTCTAGTCAAATACACGCATTATATGCTCCATTTTTATACAAAAAAAAAACCAATCAGGGCATGCCATGTCAGCAATTTCTTTGAAAATTCACAACTCTTTAACCATTTTTAGTTAGAATCTGTATTTTATATCAAAATTCATGGTTTCAAACGTAGAATATTACCATGAATTTTAATGTCTTTTCCCTTCATCTCGGGAAGATTTTAAATCATTTGGCGTCTTTCCAAGTATTTTTAAATCATTGCCAATTTTTGTTTTATTCATTGACAACTTTTTGGGGTACAACACATACCTCCTACCTGGCCTACAAATTCGATATAGAAAGCACATAGGACAAGTAGATATTATTGTCAAACTTCTACCTTATCCCTTATTGACTCTCATCTCGCTACGCCACGATCGGACGATCTACCTCAGTTGTTACTATTCATTTTTTGCCTCATAAATTGTCTCAAATCGCCTCCGAAATTGCCCCTTCTCTTTCTCTTTTTTTTCTTATTTTTCTCTTCTGATGGGTTTGAGTGAATTGTGAGTGGAAGAAGAGAGAAACAAGACTTACATAGCATGTTTGTCAAAAAAATAAAACAGAATCGCTAGAATTCTTGATGGTTCTGAAAAGAAATGAGCCACCATAATTCCTAACGGCCCTGGAAAGAAAAGAGCAGTCAGAAATTCTGACAGTTTGAGCATTTTTAAAAATACACAAAATTTATGGGCATTTTGTATTTTTTTTATTGAATTATGGATATTAATAAAAAAAAAAATCGGCTGTTTAAATACGGGTTGGGCGACTATATATAGTTTTAACTTTTAAAAAAGGAGCGTGCTATGTCTAGTGTTCAAAATAACAATATAATGACTGAGTTTTTTTTTTTAATCTTAGTTTAGGGTTTAGGGTTTAGATAATTCTCAATCATCAAGACTAGAAAGATTTAAGTTCACAATTACATTCTTTATTTCTTTCTGTAGTTGTGATAACCGAGATTACTCCATTCGCGTTCTATTAGAATTTAAGTTCACAATTACGTTCTTTATTTCTTTTTGTAGTTGTGATAACCGAGATTACTCCATTAGCGATCAATCAAACGCAACATTTGTCTGAGGATCTAGAGATTACTAGGTGATCTTAGTGAGGCCAGAGGGTTAGATTTCACCCTTTCGTTCTATTAATCTTGTTGGTCTAAGAGAGTGTAAAAAAGTGTTATTGGCTTGACAATCTTCTTGCATTGTAAATACTAATTATAGAGATTTGCAACTAAAATCTTGGTCTCTCTTTCATTTTGTTATACTTGATTGCTTGCTGCAATTGCTTCTATTGCGTGTGTCATATTTCTCTATTTGAGTGGACATTGGTGTATATCTTCAAATGCCTTTGACTTTAAAACTTAGTTGAGCACTTGAGCAGTCATAAGGCAAATATCTTTTGTTACCGTTTACATAAACTGAGAGTACAATCTAAATTCAAAACCCCCTTGTCTTAATTCATATTGTACATAGGCTTAAGAAAATAGGGGAGGAAAGACTTTTCACAAGGGAAAAAAAGTAATTTTTTTTACGTAATTATTGATGTTAATAATAGGAATTGGACTCTAACGGCACCATGGCAAGGAGCGAAAATTCTTGTACCAACGAAATTCATTGTTGGTGATAAAGATGTCGGCTTTAAAACTTTCGGGACAGAGATGCACATCAAAAGTGGTGGTTTTAAAGCTATTGTCCCAGATCTTGATGTGGTTATACTCAACGGTTGTTACCATTTCATCCAGCAAGAGAATGCCGAGGAGGTGACATCTGAGATTTTATCTTATTTCTCTAGTCTAAGTTAGGCACCCATCTTTTGTCCAAACATAAATGGATGAAAAAATAAGGTGATCGGGGGCAATATATTCACAAAGCTGTTTCGACTTCATGCAACGCAGCAGTCTCGTATTTTCTCATTCTGTTTCTATTGGCCGTGTACTGCGTGAAACAAAATTAGCTCTGTCAATATCTTTGATGCTGCTCATAGCAAACATCCCAGCTGAACTAAGTACTTAAATATGTTTATATTATTTTTGATTGAGAACATTTTTCTTTGAAATAAGCACAAAATTTCGATGGGTTCGAACTGATTGTTTGGATTGAATCAAGAGAGTGCGAAACAGTGGCTTATTTTAAAAAAAATGCATTGGATTTGCAGTTGCTACATTAATGCAATCTACATTACGAAAATTTTATATTGGTATTTCCTTTTCTGAAATATTTTTTATGTATCGAAATAAAACCCAAAATTTGTTTTTCAGATGAAAAATGGAAAACAGGGGATTCTGGTTTTTGCTAAGTGGGCCCGTGTTTTTTCTCATTTTTTGTAAAAGCAAAATTTTTCCTAAGATACACTGAACAAAAATTTACGTATGATACACTCAACAAATACGGCCGGTTGATCTTATTTATTTTCACAAGAAATTCCTCCATACAGATTTGATGATTTTTGAAACTTATTTCACGAATTGCCACATTAGTCCACTCTGGCTTCTTCTTTCTTGTTTCCCTATATGTTTGTTTTAGTTTAGAACTTTGAGGAGATATTCCTATCTCCACTGCGATTTGAAATTGTAATGGTCTGTCTGAAACTCTGAATACTACTAGTATCAGTTGTGAAAACCATAGAACTTGATCAGTTTCACCAACCATAGAAATTGAAATTGTAATGTTCTGTCTAAGGGTTGCTAATCCTAATATAATACTGCTCATTTTCGTGTTATAACACTCTAATCGACAAAGACTGGTAAATGGACGAGACCTAGACTTTACCCTAATCAATTGCATGGAGTTCTATGATAATTCTCAATCATCAAGACTAGAAGGATTTAAGTTCACAGTTACGTTCTTTATTTCTTTTTGTGGTTGTGATAACTGAGATTACTCCATTAGCGATCAATAGAACGCAACATTTGTCTGAGGATCTAGAGATTACTAGGTTATCTTAGTGAGGCCAGAGGGTTAGATTTCACCCTTTCGTTCTATTAATCTTGTTGGTCTAAGAGAGTGTAAAAAAGTGTTATTGGCTTGACAATCTTCTTGCATTGTAAATACTAATTATAGAGATTTGCAACTAAAATCTTGGTCTCTCTTTCATTTTGTTATGCTTGATTGCTTGCTGCAATTGCTTCTATTGCGTGCAGTGTTTTAAAATGCGGTTTTGTTCATGCATGCGGAAGGCCACTGCATACCGCATATGCGGTATGCGGATTTTAAAATAAAAATTCACGTATATATATATATATATATATGAGAAGGGATCAAGTTACAACAAGTTACAACAAGCATTTTTTATAATTTCAAAGTCCAAATCGTCGATCCAAACCGTTAGATGTGATCTCCACAATAAAATGTGCTTGGATACCAAATTTTACATTTTTTTGAATTTTTTTAAGATGGGTACAAAATTCAATGGTATGAATTTGACTAGTTTTTGTACCCATCTTAATAAATAGTAAAAAAATTCCAAAAAATGTGAAATTTGGTCTCCAAGCACATTTTATTGTAGAGATCACATCTAACGGTTTGGATCGACGATTTGGACTTTGAAAATGTAGAAAATGCTTGTTGTAACTTGTTGTAACTCAAAAAATGTTGTAACTTGATCCCTCCTCTATATATATATATATATGTATATATATATTCAGGAATATGCTAGCATGCTATGCATAGCATAGAGCCTCTCCGTGCAACGCCTTGGATTTCGACTTTTCAAAATCCTAACGGTCGATCCAAACCGTTCATCTTATTCTCCATATTAATATGTGTTTGGGGACCAAATTTTACATTTTTTGAAATTTTTTTACTATTTCTTTAGATTTATTGAAAATCGCTGTTTTCAGCAAATCTGGACCATAAAAAAACAGCGATTTTCAATAAATCTAAAGAAATAGTAAAAAAAATTCCAAAAAATGTAAAATTTGGTCTCTAAATACATATTAATATGGAGAACAAGATGAACGGTTCGGATCGACCGTTAGGATTTTGAAAAGTCAAAATCCAAGACATTGCATGGAGGAGCTCTATGCTATGCATAGCATGCTAGCATATTCCTATATATTCATATTCATATATTTGAATTTATTTTTACATAATAACATAATCAACAATAATTTTTTGATTTTCTTAATATAAATTTTAATTAAAATACAATCAAATTATCAAATTCGCATGGGAAGACTGCATGGCTGTATATTTCAGTCCGCATGGCCGCATATTCAGACTGCATGACCACATATTCGGACCGCATATGCGGCCGCATGAAAAAATCGCATAGAAAAACCGCATGAGCATTCTGAATATGGCTGCCGACTGCATATGCATATGCGGCCGCATTTTAAAACACTGATTGCGTGTGTCATATTTCTCTATTTGAGTGGACATTGGTGTATATCTTCAACATGATGAAATTACTTCCTGACACATCCGCGGTTTCTCCCCAAACAAATATAACCATTTTGCATTAATTTGCATAATAATTAGTGAGAATGAAGCGTAGAAATCCAAAATAATGGATACAATATAATAACAAACAACCTTATTATATAGCCAAAATGTCAATAAAACAAAGTAAACCGGGTGTAAGACAAAACTTGAACAATTTACAAGGAAAACTATTTGTAAAGGTTTCGTTCTGGCTTTGGCTGTTAGCCTGTTACATTTGTATTCGATTGTATAGCACAGTCTTCTTTGTTCCATTCACAATTTTTTAAAAAACCCATTCCTGATCCATACTCGATTGCATAACACAATCTCACTAATCTCTATTTCCTCCGCAACTTTTAGAAAAGCCATTCCCGATCCATAGGCTCTCTTGTACCCTTTTGATACTCTGATCACTAGCTTCTTCAACTTCTGGCATCGAGGTGCCTCAATCTGTCTTAAATTACGATGATTCCTCTTTTTCCTTACCAGACAATGTTGCATGTTTAGCCATACTGTGAGCTTCTCCAGATTTGGTGAACTTTCAAGGAACCATGCCACTGGACCCGAATGACAAGCCATGCACCAACCATTCAGAGACAAACACTTCAGATTGTTGAACCTTGGTAACATTGTTAATTCTTCGTCCAATACAGTCTATATAGAGCACAGATCGAAATTCAGCCAATAGTAATCCTTAATACCAAGTCTATACATTTAAAAAGAATGAATATTTCTCAAAAAAATAAAAAAGAAAGAATCATCAGGATTAGATGTATACCTTCAATCCACTGCCAGACAAGTCGAGATGTTGAACGGCAGAAAGGCCAGCAGTGTTACAACCGTTAGGATAACTATGATTAACATGAGCAAAAACTAAAGATGACAAGTTCATCAGTGTTGTTTGGAGGGACGAGCTAGGGAACTCCAAAGATACCAGATTAGGAGCGGAAATACAAAGGTATAAATAAATCCATCTTTCCCATGACAAGAACTTTAGTGTTGTACTGGAAATGATACCGGATCCTGACATCAGGCAATTTTTTATGGACAAGTCTTCTATCACAGGACAGCCTGAGAGAACTTTGTTGAAGGTTTCACCCCAAATCCTTAGATTTGATAGGCACAGTTTTTTAAGGCTAAGGAGGGTTACAACCTCTAGCTTTGCAATATTTCCACGTATTCCTCGACCCATCTTCAAGTGCAATTCCTCTACAGATTTGCAAGTGAATATGCTGGAAAATGAATATGCGTATGCATAGGAGATCAGAACATTTAGATAGATGATTCGTGGACTGAACTTAATGACCTCAGTTATAAATGTTGGAGCAAAATGTTCGATGAATATGTTTTGACAAACACAGTGGAACATGTTTAGACGCGAGTTATCATAATGACACAGCACTGCGCTGACAAACTTCTTCAAACTTGCATCGTCTGGAAAATGCATAAGAAGCCATCCATGTGCACGTAGGTTCAAGTTTAGATATAGCAAGGAGGAACATACTTCTCTCCATCTCTTTGACAAAATGCTCAATGTCATGACGTCTCTTGATGATAACAAGCATAAAATTTGATTGAGGATGTCATTGGGAAGATCACTTATTCTGTCAGTAATGTTGGTTGACATGGTTGGAAAGGAAATTACTTTCATTTCATGTAATTATGTATTACCACCGACTGATATTGTGCCAGTATCACAAAAGGATTCTGTTTCACAGAGAAAAAAAGAAGAAGCGAGAAGTTACGTCCTCCTTTTATCAGTTATTGAAAGAAAAATCATATACACTTTTTATTTTAGAGGAAAATTTATTTGTTTTTATATATATATATATATATGATTTTTCTTATATATATTCCTATAATGAAAGTAATTTCCTTTCCAACCATGTCAACCAACATTACTGACAGAATAAGTGATCTTCCTAATGACATCCTCAATCAAATTTTATGCTTGTTATCATCAAGAGACGTCATGACATTGAGCATTTTGTCAAAGAGATGGAGAGAAGTATGTTCCTCCTTGCTATATCTAAACTTGAACCTACGTGAACATGGATGGCTTCTTATGCATTTTCCAGACGAGGCAAGTTTGAAGAAGTTTGTCAGCGCAGTGCTGTGTCATTATGATAACTCGTGTCTAAACATGTTCCGCTGTGTTTGTCAAAACATATTCATCAAACATTTTGCTCCAACATTTATAACTGAGGTCATTAAGTTCAGTCCACGAATCATCTATCTAAATGTTCCGATCTCCTATGCATACGCATATTCATTTTCCAGCATATTCACTTGCAAATCTGTAGAGGAATTGCACTTGAAGATGGGTCGAGGAAAACGTGGAAATATTGCAAAGCTAGAGGTTGTAACCCTCCGTAGCCTTAAAAAACTGTGCCTATCAAATCTAAGCATTTGGGGTGAAACCTTCAACAAAGTTCTCTCAGGCTGTCCTGTGATAGAAGACTTGTCCATAAAAAATTGCCTGATGTCAGGATCCGGTATCATTTCCAGTACAACACTAAAGTTCTTGTCATGGGAAAGATGGATTTATTTGTACCTTCGTATTTCCGCTCCTAATCTGGTATATCTTTGGAGTTCTCTAGCTCGTCCCTCCAAACAACACTGATGAACTTGTCATCTTTAGTTTTTGCTCATGTTAATCATAGTTATCCTAATGGTTGTAACACTGCTGGCCTTTCTGCCGTTCAACATCTCGACTTGTCTGGCAGTGGATTGAAGGTATACATCTAATCCTGATGATTCTTTCTTTTTTATTTTTTTGAGAAATATTCTTTCTTTTTAAATGTATAGACTTGGTATTAAGGATTACTATTGGCTGAATTTCGATCTGTGCTCTATATAGACTGTATTGGACGAAGAATTAACAATGTTACCAAGGTTCGACAATCTGAAGTGTTTGTCTCTGAATGGTTGGTGCATGGCTTGTCATTCGGGTCCAGTGGCATGGTTCCTTGAAAATTCACCAAATCTGGAGAAGCTCACAGTATGGCTAAACATGCAACATTGTCTGGTAAGGAAAAAGAGGAATCATCGTAATTTAAGACAGATTGAGGCACCTCGATGCCAGAAGTTGAAGAAGCTAGTGATCAGAGTATCAAAAGGGTACAAGAGAGCCTATGGATCGGGAATGGCTTTTCTAAAAGTTGCGGAGGAAATAGAGATTAGTGAGATTGTGTTATGCAATCGAGTATGGATCAGGAATGGGTTTTTTAAAAAATTGTGAATGGAACAAAGAAGACTGTGCTATACAATCGAATACAAATGTAACAGGCTAACAGCCAAAGCCAGAACGAACCCTTTACAAATAGTTTTCCTTGTAAATTGTTCAAGTTTTGTCTTACACCCGGTTTACTTTGTTTTATTGACATTTTGGCTATATAATAAGGTTGTTTGTTATTATATTGTATCCATTATTTTGGATTTCTACGCTTCATTCTCACTAATTATTATGCAAATTAATGCAAAATGGTTATATTTGTTTGGGGAGAAACCGCGGATGTGTCAGGAAGTAATTTCATCATGTTGAAGATATACACCAATGTCCACTCAAATAGAGAAATATGACACACGCAATCAGTGTTTTAAAATGCGGCCGCATATGCATATACAGTCGGTAGCTATGTTCAGAATGCTCATGCGGTTTTTCCATGCTGTTTTTTCATACGGCCGCATATGCGGTCCAAATATACGACCATGCGGTTCGAATATGCGGCCATGCGGACTAAAATATACAGCCATGCAGTCTTCCCATGCGGTTTTGATAATTTGATTGTATTTTTATTAAAATTTATATTAAAAAAATCAAAAAATTATTATTGATTATGTTATTATGTAAAAATAAATTTAAATATATGAATATGAATATATATATATACGTGAATTTTTATTTTAAAATTCGCATACCGCATATGCGGTATGTAGTGGCCTTCCGTATGCATGAACAAAATCGCATTTTAAAACACTGCACGCAATAGAAGCAATTGCAGCAAGCAATCAAGCATAACAAAATGAAAGAGAGATCAAGATTTTACTTGCAAATCTCTATAATTAGTATTTACAATGCAAGAAGATTGTCAAGCCAATAACACTTTTTTACACTAAGATAACCTAATAATCTTGTTGTCAAGCCAACAAGATTAATAGAACGAAAGGGTGAAATCTAACCCTCTGGCCTCACTAAGATAACCTAGTAATCTCTAGATCCTCAGACAAATGTTGCATTCTATTGATCGCTAATGGAGTAATCTCGGTTATCACAACTACAGAAAGAAATAAAGAACGTAATTGTGAAATTAAATCCTTCTAGTCTTGATGATTGAGAATTATCATTGAACTCCATGCAATTGATTAGGATAAAGTCTGGGTCTCATCTATTTACCAGTCTTTGTCGATTAGAGTGTTATAACACGAAAATGAGCAGTATTATATTAGGATTAGCAACCCTTAGACAGACCATTACAATTTCAAATTCTATGGTTGGTGAAACTGATCAAGTTTTATGGTTTTCACAACTGATACTAGCAGAGGCGGATGTATGTGAATGGAATGGAGGTCAATTGACCCCATTTTTTTTTTCAAAAACTAATAGTTATGTATGCCTTTTTAATATTTTTTATTGTAAAATGTTATGGGAATCTCAAAATGATCTCCATATTTTATATAAAAAGTTTATATTGTTGACCCCATTCCTTTTTAAAAGAAAAAATAGTAATTATAGGCCATGTATAATTTGAGAAACTCTAACATTTCATATTATTTATAATTATTTAAAAATTTGACCCCCATTAGTTAATTTTCTGACTCCGCCCCTGGATACTAGTAGTATTGAGACAGACCATTACAATTTCAAATTGCAGTGGAGATAGGAATATCTCCTCAAAATTCTAAACTAAAACAAACATATAGGCAAACAAGAAAGAAGAAGCCAGAGTGGATTAATGTGGCAATTCGTGAAATAAGTTTCAAAAATCATAAAATCTGTATGGAAGAATTTCTTGTGAAAATAAATAAGATCAACCGGCCGTACTTGTTGAGTGTATCCTACGTAAATTTTTGTTGAGTGTATCCTAGGAAAAATTTTGCGTTCACAAAAAATGAGAAAAAACACGGGTCCACTTAGCAAAAACCAGAATCCCCTGTTTTCCATTTTTCATCTGAAAAACAAATTTTGGGTTTTATTTCGATACATTAAAAATATACAGAAAAGGAAATACCAATATAAAATTTTAGTAATGCAGATTGCATTTATGTAGCAACTGCAAATCCAATGCATTTTTTTTTTTAAATAAGCCTCTGTTTCGCACTCTCTTGATTCAATCCAAACAATCAGTTTGAACCCATCGAAATTTTGTGCTTATTTCAAAGAAAAATGTTCTAAATCAGAAATAATATAAACAGGTTTAAGTACTTAGTTCAGCCGGGATGTTTGCTATGAGCAGCATCAAAGATAGTGACAGAGCTAATTTTGTTTCACACAGTACACGGCCAATAGAAACAGAATGAGAAAATACAAGACTGCTGCATTACATGGAGTCAAAACAGCTTTGTGAATATATTTGCCCCAAATCACCTTATTTTTTCATCCATTTATGTTTGGACAAAAGATGGGTGCCTAACTTAGACTAGAGAAATAAGATAAAATCTCAGATGTCACCTCCTCGGCATTCTCTTGCTGGATGAAATGGTAACAACCGTTGAGTATAACCACATCAAGATCTGGGACAATAGCTTTAAAACCACCACTTTTGATGTGCATCTCTGTCCCGAAAGTTTTAAAGCCGATATCTTTATCACCAACAATGAATTTCGCTGGTACAAGAATTTTCGCTCCTTGCCATGGTGCCGTTAGAGTCCAATTCCTATTATTGACATCAATAATTACGTAAAAAAAATTACTTCTTTTCCCTTGTGAAAAGTCTTTCCTCCCCTATTTTCTTAAGCCTATGTACAATATGAATTAAGACAAGGGGGTTTTGAATTTAGATTTTACTCTCAGTTTATGTAAACGGTAACAAAAGATATTTGCCTTATGTCTGCTTAAGTGCTCAACTAAGTTTTAAAGTCAAAGGCATTGAGTCAATAAGTGCCTAATAATTGATCTAATTAATTCAATGGGTGGTTGTTACCAGTATCACAAGAGACAAATAATTAAGAATAATCAGGTGTCATCTGTCAAAAAATAAATGAGTTGCAGTTAGATAAAAAACGTATAAATACTATTCACAAGGAAAGACTTACGTGTCCAAGTTTCTATAGTAGTTTAGGGGTCCAGTAAACCCATTTTTCTGAAATTTCTCAGCAAAATATTGGAGTTCATCCTCTGAAATCCACTCAGGCAGAGAAGTTGGGGCCTCAAGGAAATCCATGATCTCCATTCCAGGAGGAGCACAAAGATTTTCCATTTTTATTGAAAATATTTTTTTAAGTATAGTTAAGGCACCATACTGATCAATTGAAGTCTCTGCTCTCCCAGGTTCCTGGGTTTCAATTCAATTTTAGAATCACTGAACCAAATACTCAACAGTTATTTAGAAAAGACCTCCTAATGGAACACTCTTGTTTCTTCAATTAACTCCCTGAATTTTTCAAATTTGTTCCCTCCTGTAATCTTCACACTGCTAGCTAATCTCGAGTAAGAGAAGTTGTATTTTTTCTTTTCTTTTTTGAGAAGAAAAAAAAAGGAAAGAAAGTTTGAACTTTTTTCTATTAAAATAAATGCGAAAAAATAAAAATAAATAAGGGCATAGAAAAGGTGTCAAATTTTACCTGAAACTGTGTGATATAAAATCCCTCTCCAAGTGCCTTAAAACGGTCTGTTGGTTTAATAGATGGATGTCTAGGGAAATATGGGTATGCCAAGTTAACTAGTGCTTTTACCCTGTCAGGCCGAAAGAGGCACAGGTGCCATGCTACCATTGCACCCCAATCATGGCCCACAACAAATACCTGTACCATACAAGAGGATCAATTTACAATAACAT
Organism: Carex pumila; assembly: GCA_033356055.1. Taxonomy (NCBI): domain Eukaryota; kingdom Viridiplantae; phylum Streptophyta; class Magnoliopsida; order Poales; family Cyperaceae; genus Carex; species Carex pumila. The sequence goes on from JARJHM010000029.1 coordinate 479,531, forward strand.
GAAATTGTGCCAAAAAGACCTGCCAAATAACTAAACCTTCAAAGCCAGACCTGAATTTAGTACCTAGTCACAATTAGTATTATAAAATTAGAACACTCTAGAAAGCTGTATGACATGATTAATGCTTATTATAGTCATTCAATCTAATGATTGGGTTTCATTTCTAGCCTACCCCAACTTGTTTGGGACTAAAGACTTGGTTGTTGTTGTTGTATATTCATTCAATCTAATGCGACAACCAAACTGTTATAATACTGTTTTAATAACAAAAAGACTTGAAAATGGGGCAACAACCTGATGCTTAATTGGATATGCCTGTCTTGGGAGGAAAAATAGAATACCAAAGTTTGGTGCCCTGACTTAGAAAGTATAAGTAGGCTAATCAAATGTTTGCTTGAAAACAGCTACTATAAATTTGAATGGCCGACTTGCTCTGTTGCTGGGAAATAAAATATTGATGAACATTCTAACTTCTAGAGCTTACTTAAATGATTAATTATACTTGATATTGATTTGGATATTTACCCATCAAAAAATCAAAAATTAGTTATTTCCCCATCTAACCTTACTTAATTTATTCATACCCCATTTCTTAATTTCAGTACTTAAAGATAAAAATTAATATTAATAAAACATGAGAATGACAGTTCTACCCTTTTTCTTTATCTCAGCATTCAACATAAAATAAAATAAAGTAAAACAAAAACATTAGAATTGAAGGTCTCTTTCATTGCCTCTTTGCTTCCGGTTCATAACAGTGATTTGATCAAACTGATTTCCAACCCGTTCTCTCCTCTCTCAACCCTGAAATCTGCCTCACACAACTCCCTCCATTACCACTGCCTCCTCCTCACGCGTCATTGTTACTGATTTTAATAAGAATTTGGAGATGAACCTGCTTGGTATCCAAGCATCATTCTGTTTAGTTTTCAAAGGAAATGCTTCAACTCAAAAGCTATATTGAAGCATCATTCTGTTTTGGACCAGTACAACACTTGAGTGCACAGTAATTCGTGGTATACACACAGCACATACCAGACCAAAAAAAGGTAAAGAAAGAACAGAGAGTTCTTTGGGGTGTGGGGGGAGTAGGGTTAGTACATGACCTGATAAGTGATTTACTAATCCACACAATTAACAAGCAACAATAAACAAAATTGTTAGTACCTCTACTATAGCTGTTGTGGGCGAGACATGATCCTTAATTCCAAGAACACTCCATGTAAGATAAGTTAGAGAGCTAGTCGGAATAATGCCTGTTGGCGCCAAAATCACTTTATTAATATTACTCCTCCTAAGCAACCCATTAAAATCTTCATTTATGATAACATCACCTCCTACTCATATTATAACATTGGGACATGTGCTAATGTTGCTTGTCGAATAATAGTCTGGTACAGTACCTACATAAACTAGGAATCTTTTCCACCGCTTTTCAACCCATGACTAGCAAAACAGTAAGAAATTTGATAAGGAAATAAAAATTTGGGGTCTGGGATTGAGAGAGGAGAGAATGGGTTCGAGATCAGTCTGATCAATCACTGCTGTGAATTGAAAGCAGAGAAGGAAGAAGACCTATATTTTTGTTTGATTTTCTGTTAGATGCTGATATTTTTGTAGTGAATTGAAAACAGAGAAGGAAGAAGACCTTCAATTCTGATATTTTTGTTTGTTATGTTTTATTAATGTTAATTTATATTTTGATGTGATTAAACGAAGAAATGGGGATATTGATAATTAAGTGAGTTTAGATGGGGAAATTACTAATTTTGATTTTTAATGGGAAAATATCTACATCAAGAAGTTATGATGGGCATATATCTTCTCTATTCTAAATGTTGAGTAATTATGCTCCAAAAGGCAATATTTTGATGAATTCGATTGATTCTCAAGATGGTGAAAATAAACTCGAGCAACCAACACACTCCAATTAGCACACACAATGTGTTTGATAATATGCCTGAGAAAAATTAGAGTAGCCAGACTTACACGTGGCAGCTCGAGGTGGTCTAGGAGCCCGATGAGGTCACCGACGATATGAAAAATGGTATAAGCGGCAGGATCGGCTGGCACATCGGTGTCACCATAGCCGCGCAAGTCGGGGGCAATGGCACGGTATCCATTTGCGGCCAAGGCGGCCATCTGGTGCCGCCACGATAGCCACAGCTCAGGGAAACTGTTCAGATCAATGGAGCATAGACATCAAAACATGAGTAAAAGATTACAATGAACTCAGTAGAGAAATTTTGAGTGTGAGGTTAGAATTTAGAAACAAACCCGTGAATGAGGAGAACGGGTGGGGCCGAGAGGTCGCCTTGCTCGGCCACATGCATCGTTATCCCGTTCGTCGCCACCTGGCGGTGCCGTACCTCGGGGAATTTCTCCTCGTTCGCCATCTCAATCTCTCTCTCAACCTTTCTCCGCTCTTTTTTTTTGAAAAATGATCTCTTTCTTTGAGGCTCTCCTTCTCCATTGTGGATATGTCCAGTAAAACTTTTTTGGATGCTAGTACACGAATTCGTATCCTCTGCATCAACTCAAAAGGGTTTCTTTTGAGTTAAAGAATCTCAACCGTTTGATTTTAAACGGAATCAATCCGGCACTTGCTTATAACATAAAGGTCTTTCGATATTAGTGCAGATCTACAGATTGCACAGTTAAAATTCATTAACTCAAAAAATTATCTTTTGACCTCATGCAGAGGATACGAGGTCGACATTGGTGCAGAGTCTCTGTCATGTGATGCTGTTACTGATAAGTGATACCTACCCACCTCTTACCCACCTCTTACTCATTTTTTATTTTCACATTTTACTGATCAACTTCCTGTTTCAAACTGGTGCATGAATTACTAGTAAACTTCTGATATCTGAAAGTTCAATATGATCCATTTCTATTATGATTAAACGCTTTACATGTGAAATTTAAACACTATTAGATGCGTCTAATATATGATTATTTGACAAGCCAAGTTTTGTGTCCCTAGAACCGTCGTTTTAAACGGACAGTGATGATCTTCGTCTATAACCAGGGGCGGACTCAGATTTTTGGTGAAAAAAAAATCTCGAATCGGGTTTAAATAACTTATCAGATTTAAAGTCATTAATTAATTGAGTACTCGATAAAAAATTAATATTTTAACTTATATTTTTCAATATCCTGACTTATAATTTATGATCCTATAACTTATAATTAATATTACTAATCATAATTCAAAAAAAATATTTTAATTTTAACACTAAATTTAACCTGAATTACAAATCAAACATCCAGAGAGGGGCAGAAGATTTTTCAGAGAGGAGCAAAGTCGATCGATACCAATAGATCACCACTAAAACTCGAAATCCAGGGGCAGCAACCCCCCCCCCCCCCTCCCCCCCCCCCCCCCCCCCCCCCCCCCCAAGTAAATCCACCCCCTGTGTCTAACAAAAGATAATCGTTTCTGCCTTGTTCTTGCCTCGCATTTTTATCTTTTTTTTTTAATTTAAACAACCTATTTAAATTGTTTATTATGATCTTTATATTAAAATGCACTTTGAAACCTAATTTTATATTTTCTTATAAAGTTTTACTATCTTTTTAGATAGGTACAAAATCATTTTTTTTTTCTCAAAAATTCTGAACCATGTGAATATCTATCTAAAATATAATAAAAATGTTTAAAAAAGTTAAAAAAGATCTACAAACACTTTTTAATACATAAATCATTTTGAGCGTTAAAATCGACTATTTAAAATTTTGTAAACGAAAAGAAAAATACGAGACACAAATGAGAATGAAAAACTGTAGTTATTTTAAACCTCCTCTTAAAAAACTTACATATCGGAGTTTAATTGTATAGGCGTGGGTCTTCTGTTTCTGATTTTTAATTGTATATTAAAATTTAATTGAATTAATTTTTTTTAATAGTATCTATATAGTTCAGCTTATACAAGATGCAAAATATGTGCTTATAACTTGATATTTAGAATTTCACTTTGTGATTCTGATATTTTAGTTTAAATTCTATCTACCACACGTTATGCGTTTTAAATTTCAAACTTCCGATCTGAATTTTCAAGTTCCTTCCCCATAGTGTATCAAGTTTCATAATATTGAAATGGACAAAAATAAAAGCTTAGGCAGAGTAAGAAAGAATCAAAACTGTGATTGATTTAAAATAATTGATTATGGATACTATTGCCCCATTAAGGGCTTGTTCAGAAATTACTGTTTATGTGGGAAAAAAAAAAAATTCAAACTGAACTTTTTTTTCCCATGTGAACAATAAAAATCAGTTCAAAAATTCTGCATTTCTATTCCTACGTGCACGCCGAACACGCCCTAAAATTTCTCTATTGTTATAAATGTTCACAATATGAGTATTATTTAATTTTTTTAATTTTTAAAAAAAGTTGTGAATATCATTAAATTTGATACAATATGAGTATTATTTGACGGGAGGGATATATTAACCACCATAATATTTTGAAATAACGGTAATAAGAATATAATTATATAGTATGGATAAATTGTGTAAGACATTTGATTCAATTTGAAGATATTTTGTTTGTCACCAATCAAGTAATGATAAAATTGAACAATTAGGACATGTTTGGTATTTTTACTGTTTATGTGGGAAAATAAAAATTCAGTTCACTGAATTATTTTTTTCCCACAGAAACAGTAAAAATCAGTTCAAATTCTGTGCCCATGCTTATTCCTGATGGTGCGCTGAACAGGCTCTTAGTGTTTCAAACTGCTCGACAGATGCCCAATTAATTTTCATATTACTTCAATTTAATACGCAACCTATCTAAACTATCGAGGAGTTGAAAAAATATAACCTATTTGATCTGTTGTCATGTTGGTCAAATGAACTTGTTGTCAACATAACCCATCAAATATATTATATATCAAAAACTGTAAAAAAATTTGAAGAAATATTTTTTTCTTGAAAAAGCAAAATTTGTTCAATTTGAACCGTTGTAACCATATACAATCTAATAAAGGGTAAACTAACATCAAATTTATTCATTTTTTTTATTGATACGTAATTAACTACTCATGTATGTATAGTGCATTCTAGATGTAGGGTTTTAAAATTAAACATATTATTTGCAATAATTATTAAAATTGCAGAGATATCAATTGTCGGTGTAAGTGTAAGTGTAACCAGAAACTGAATAGCGTATGTATGAATAATCCGCCTGATATTGACACCCAACGCTTTCATGTAGTGATCTATTGCAATTCAAAAATTATGATTTACGTGGATCGCACAAATTTAAGTGTAATCGTTACAAAAGCAATGTAGCCGCAGGTGTCTAATTCTTCAGTTCGGATCAGTGAAGTAACTCAATTTTTGGGTTTTAAATCGGGACCGTTTGATTTGAATCTGTGATAATTTATCCGAAGTGGAGCACACACACATCCCGAGAGATGAATTCAAATCACGAAGAAATCTCAAACAACAGATTCAAACTAGACAGTCTCGATCCAAAACCCAAAGATTAAATTACTTGAGAGGATCCGGATCCCTATTTCTTACCGCAATATCAGCACGAATTCAAATCCTATCCTGTACCGTAATAGGGAATCTTTTACAATTACTGGATCTCAACCGTTCTTTTTTTGGCACGAATATCAAAGCTCAATAATACTGCCCATGCACTAGCCCAGATCCCAAAGTGGCTGAGAGTTAATCTCAAACCGTAAAGTGAAGTGGCTGAGAGTTAATCTCAAATCGTAAAGTGAATGAAATCTTTTACAATAATGGAAATAATACTTGTCCTTGGCAAGTTAGATATTGGTTATAAGTTTCATTAGTAAGTTGTTTGATTTTCAAATGATGATTGCTGTTCTTATGTTATCCATTCATTCCAGCTTTTACACTTTATAGAAGTATTCGTGGATACTTTCTCCACCATTCAATGAGACATGAGGGATCAGTTAAGTATAATTTCAAGAGAATGTGAGATATCCTTGTATTTGTGTCAAGTTGACAACAAAAGTTTCCAAACCTCATACAAAAATTCTGCACTTGCCAATTTGCATGTCGATGTTTGAACAAGGAAAGATCTGCTTACACCAAAGAAGCATTTTACATTTTTGAACTAAATCAAATTGAAACATTATTGATAGAAAAATATGAAACAGGAAACTGTAGAACCAGTAGAGAAGAGAATACTGTCAAGTAAACCAGTAATTAAATTCAAAGACAGCAATCAATGTCTCAAACATTGCTGAACACTTTCACACTATATATGGATTATGGATGCATTATTATTCTCAATATCAACATTATTTCTTTCTCTTCTTATAAAAATATTACTGAGAAATCTTCCTTTACAACCAGTGCACATGACGGCAAATATTTCTAGAACAAGACGAACACTTAAAAGTAAAAACCTAGAATTCTTCAGTCATGGCAAATAAGCATGGTTTGTTCAACCATTACATAGAGGGTCACTAAGCTGCCAGATAAACCCCAAATAAATTTCATTAATTAAACCTTGTCATCATGAAACCACCACCTTGTTTCCTTCGGTGACCTACCATTACGGCAATTTCTCACATAGCGGTCATTATCAGCAGGCCGTTCCTACAACAGAAAAGAAAACTAATAAATACATCAATTTTTAGCCATTGACAAACATGTATCAGTCAGTGTAGCACCCAAATCCATTTTTACTGATAAAAGGGCATACTGTGTCAATATAAGGTGCACAACATCAGAACACTATATTAAACCAGTCAACTAGCATAGAAGAGATAGTACTTCAATAAAAGTAGTCTTGGGGACAATTATTTTGTGGCCTAAGCATTTCCCAAGAATCAATGCAGGGCAAAAAGGAGCAGACATTGCTGGTATAGAAAAAGTCAAACATTGGCACACAGTACTAATACCTGCCATGAACAACAAATTTTAACTGAATTGATAATTAAAAGTAATTGAAAACCTTTGCAGGGGAGCTTGACAACATGGATAAGATGCTGATGCACACAGAGCTCACGGTCATGGCCGGCGACCAAGAATCATACAAAATATCTGCATAGACCATAGAAACATTGTAATTGCAGAAATATATTCAAGATCACTTGCTATTGACATCATAATTGTAAAAATACAAAGATTTCTTTTCATATAAATAATCTATATTTCAATAGCAAGATCACAATGCTAAAGCCATTAAAGTATTACACCATATTAAGCAAGTAAAAATATTTGTATTATAAAAATCAACTTCTAACTTTGATGAACTTGCACTAGAAATTCTACCCATTGAAATAAAAGCCTGACAATGATTTGATTGATCAACCTTTTCAAATAAGCCCATTAACTGCCATATGTTTCCAAAAGAAAGTCATTCATTCAATAAATACGAACAATAAATAACTAGTGGTATTATATCCCAAAAGAGGTATATTACTATGACAACTACACAACATTACTTACCAATATCAGATATCAGTACAGAAAAGAAAGAAAACATTTAACACCACAAGAAAAGTAAACAACCACATGGTTAGGTCTCAAAAGTCAAAAGCAATACCATTTTGAGGAAAACAATCAAAACAACATCCATTCAACAAGCATAAAGATAACAAATATCACAATTTTAATTATTTAATCAAACAACTAATGCAAAATAAGGATTACTTGACACTGCACATTAGCATATTGTTTCTTCAAGGAATGAGTTTGCTTATCTCCACAACCACAAGCATAAGCTTGAAGATCAAGCAAAAAACAACGAACCAGAAGTGAACTGAGAGAAACTTACATTTTAAGGCCGAATTTAACTTCAATCCTATTGTCATATTTTAAAACTGTTTATACCTTTCACTTAACCTTAACTTATCATGAACTTGGGAAAAAAAATATCAATCAAATAAGCTAAGATATATTAATCTGTAGATTACTTTTGCCACCAATCCATGAAGTGAATTTAAAATTACCTAAGCAAATGTGCCCATTGCTGTATATATGAGGATGAAGGGGTGCTGGGGGAATAAAAATAACCTGACAAAATTAAACAAAAAAAAACAACTCAAATTCACAGTTCAGTTGACAACATTCAAACTGAATCGAATTGTTTGACATCACGATTCTGATAAAACCTGTGGTGCCTCCATCGGGTAATGTTCTGGAAAATCAACCTGGAGCTGGTACGTTTCGCCAGTATAAAGCGTACCAGGTGCACCAGTCACCTCAATTACCCACCTATAAAGAAAAGGACATCGAATAGAAATCATTAGAAAAGTAGAAACAATAAACACAAATTTGCATCAGACCAGAGAGCTATCTAGTAAGAAATAAAGGTCTAACCTTTGGAGGCTATCATTCACCTTATACTTAAATCCAGCGGGGGGGTTGGTTTGCCATTCCATCACCTCTTTCTGAAGCCGATTGGATGCGATCTTGCTCAAAACCTGTTACAAATCGAATCAAATCAGACGGATTTCAATGCAGAATACCGATTTGGGGGTTTCGATCGGAGGAAAAAAAAGGAGAACCTTGCGCGACGGGGCAGAGGAGCTGGTCATGGCTCGGAGATTGAGAGAGAAGCGTCGTCGACTATAGTTTTTGCTTTTTTATCTCTCTCTCTCTCTCTAGAACGTAGTATTTAATGAGGTTGCTCCTCTCTCCCTTCGCTTGTTGTATCGACTTTGGATGGGTCGTGGTGTGAATTAATATCCTAATATCCTCTGAGGTAACAAAATATTTATGTTTAGATCTGAACCGTCTGATAAGAATCTGAGCCAATACCAACCAAGGTGGTATCAGAGGGGCTCTTTAATATTAGTGCGAATTATAATCAGACGATCAGATTTAAACAGAAATATCCTGTTACCTTCGGTGAAATGAATTCGTCGTGGTGGTGGGGTGGAGAGAGAGGAAATTAGTAGGACGAAATTGCCCCTGGTTGTGAATTGTTCGGTATTATTGCGCGAGCTAAGCAATAGAAACATTTTTTTGGGTTTTGCGTGGATTCTTTCGTTTCGGTGGAGAGGAAAAGGTAAAGAAAGTCGGTCTTAAAGGTACTTTCTTCCCTGCTTTTCTACAGTACGCTAACAGAGAATATTAGAATCTAGATCGTACAATTTGCATCACATGGTTTGCACAGTACCATAATAGATGTCTCACATGAAAGGAGGCATCAATACTGCCAATGTCGACTGTTTGATTCAGATCTGACGGTTCTATAAAGGAAAACAAGGTATAAATTTTATGACGACAAAAGCAGCAGATCCATCCCATCTCAGGGACAAATATGCCTCTGCTCGAGTGCGTATCCTCTGAGATATCTCAATTTTTGCGTGACCGACGTGTCCGGTGCCTATTCGGAGGTGATGTAGGGGGTCAGTATTATTTGTGCTTTGAAATTCGTGCAGAACGCATTTAAACGGATGGAATTTTCCATAAAGTCACGCAAAGTTTGAGATATCTCAGGGGATACGTATTCCCTCTGCTCTCCCTTGTGAATTCGAATTCGCATCCTCTGAGATATCTCATGTTTTGCGTGACTTACTGGAAAATCTTAACTGTTCAAATACGTTCAGCACGAATCTTAAAGCTAAAATATACTACCCACCCGCGCTATCCCCGAATAGGCACCGGACAAGTCGGCCACGCAAAATTGGAGATATCTCAGTGGACCCGCACTTCGTTGGTTGGGTACGGATTACGTATCAGCACAATTGGACACCGCTAAAACAGCTCAGCACTGTCTGTTTTGGGCGGGGCAACTAGGATGTCTCCTTTGAAGCGTTATCCGAGCCGTCTGATATAATTTTGACGGTTAGATTTGAGCTTTGTCCAACCTATCTGGAGTGGATCATTGATTAGAGATATTGTCGAATTGCTGACATGGAGCATCTAATAAAGCCCAAATAGAGATCAAATTGAACCCGATTTTAGCCTGGAAATAATTGGTAATAGTCCAAAATTGTAGACTGAGTAGAATGGAAATTAAATGGACTATTTTGTAAACTCACCCCGCAATGGCCGAAGACTTTTTTTTTTCTGAACTAGAATCAGATTCGATTCTCTCCTGCCATTACAGCGATATATTCAGGATTCGAGGATAATTATGTGAAATATAAAATTTAAAAATTTAAATTTAAATTTATAGTAATATATTATATGTTACTATATAAAATAAAAAAAATCGTAAAATTGTGAATAATATGAGACAAATATCGTATTGATTGGAATTCGTCGATTAAAAGAATATTTGAAAAAATTATTAAAAAAAGATTAATTCTGTAATTACCGATATTATTGGGAAACTTGTTAGGTGCCACTTGAATTGTTATTTAATATTGAAATATGCGGCTCCACTTTATTCAAATGAAGGCGAATCAAAGATCATATTTCTTGCAACTTTAAATAATCCAACTCTCTAGATGCTGGTTGTATATATTTTCTTACCGAAAACAACTGCCGACTAAAAAAAAACCTTTATTGATCAAATGAATGTGTTGTATTTTCTTAAATGCAATTTCGATAAAAAAAAAAAGAAAAAGAAAAAGAAAAAAGAATGGCAGAGTACATTCTTATTAATGTAGCAGCCACTGATGTACATAATTGGACTCTATTTTTGTAACCGATAAGATAGAAGAGGCGTACATATTTTTGAGGCATTTCTTATTTTATTGTCAGATTTTTTTTCAATTTAATAATTTGTAATTATGTAATTAATTAATTTTTAGATTTTAGAATCTAGAACAAGGAACCGTTACTAAATGCCACTTGCAACTAATCATAAAAAAAAAAAAAAAAATTCCGACAGGTAAACTCAAAGCATTATAATTTTAGAGATAAATTTTGTACAAATTATTTGTTAGATGTGAATTATGTATGTATGTATCTCAATCTGTACAAAATTAACATTATTTGACGATTTAGCTGCAGAATAATATTGTGGCTCACTCTAATTGATGGACGATACAAATCATCAAATTATTGTAAATAAAAGTCTTGGATCAATTTTATTATATTTAAAAAGGATCCAAACTTGTAATTTAATATTGTGAAGGATTGTAGAGTTCTTTTTATTACGTGTAAATTAAACAAGGCAACAACAAAACTGTAAGACGGATTCAACTAATAATTTTTTATAAGGAGATTCTCCAAGTCGGACAATTTCAAACCAATAATTCATTATCTAATGGAAATGGCGACACGAGGTGTGAACAGATTAGTGTTGCATTTTGTACTTATCTGCGTCTATTCTTCAAAACAAAAAAGAGGGTCCCACAAAATACTTTTATACAGAAATCTTATTTTAAAAAATATAGCAAAAATTACAAATTGTTATGAATAAATTAAGTTAAGAACGTCCAATTGTAACTCTCCTATGTTGTAACTGTTAGTGTTACATCATTGTTATCAAAATTTTGTTTATGTAATTGTATGATTTATTTATTATCTTTTTTTCGATAAATATTTTATTATTTAGATCATTCAGATAGAGAACTTGAAATTGTGGAACTTTATAATTTTGTTAATAAATACTCTAATAAAGTGGTTCTGATTTTAGTAATTAACAATGAATATTAATTACTATTATAAAATTAGTATTTGGTTTAGATGATTATCATATATTATGTATCATCGAATCTAGATCGTACAATTTGCATCATATGGTTTTCACAGTACCATAATAGATGTCTCACATGAAAAGATTATCTTAAGACATCAATACTACCAATTTCGACGGTTTGATTCAAATCTGACAGTTCTAGATGAAAGGAAGATACTTATTTTATGACGACAGATGCAAGGGTGCTTCTCAGGGAGTTTGCGTCCTCTCAGATATCTGAGGTGGAATTAATAAAAATGGACGGCCTAGATTAATTCTCATCAAGGCCAAGTTCAATCCGATAGTTGCTAAGGTTGTGAGGGGTCTGGTTTGAGATTCGTGTCAAGTGAAATGAACGGTCCAAATTCATTGCTTGCACCTCAAGTACCTGAGGTGATACAGATTCCTTCTCCGGGACCTGAGATATCTCATATTTTGCGTGATCGTGCAGAATGTATTTGAATGGTTGGGATTTTCAAAAAAATCGCGCAAAATATGAGATATTTCATAGGATGTGAATTCCCTCTAGGCTCTGCTCTTGTTTTGTTAATTCGCATTCTCTGAGATATCTCATATATTACGTGACATTTTGAAAAATCTCAACTGTACAAATACATTCCGCACGAATCGCAAAACTCAAATAATACTGCCCTTCTGCGCCATCTCCGAATATGCACTAGACACGTCAGTCACGCAAAACATGAGATGTCTCATAGATGAGGAGAGTTCAAATGCCTCCATTTTTTGTGTCTCCACCATGCCTTCATTTTTTAAAACTTTAATAACTCAAAATTTAAAACTTAAAAGTTAAAATAAAACCGTTAGATGTGATCTATGTTGTTTTTTCTATGTTCTCATAAAAAAAAAATATGACATTTCAATTTTGTTTTTATGTGAATCAATAAGTTCAAAAATCAACGTCTAGAAATCATCTATATTAGTGTGTTTTTTACAAGTTCTTAATGACAATCAAAATAAAATGGAAATGTCATAATTTTTTTAAACGTGCATAAATAAAATGATGTAAATCATATTCAATGGTTTTATTTTGACTTTTAAGTTTTAAATTTTGAATTCTTAAAGTTTTTGAAGATGGAGACATGATGGAGGCACGGAAAATGGAGGTATTCGAACCCTCCTCATAGATACATGTTATGTTTTGATCTAATTGTACGGGCGCAATTGGGCACCGCTAAAATAGATCAGCACCTTCTGTTTTGGACGGGGCACTAGGATGTCTCCTTTTACGCGTTATCCGAGCTGTCCGATATAATTTGACGGTGAGATTTGAATTTAGATTTGAGTTTTGTCCAACCTACCTGGAGTAGATCCTTGCCAGAGATATAGTCGAATTCGTATCCTCTGAGATATCTCAAACTTTGCGTGACTTTATGGAAAATCCCAACTGTTTAAATACGTTCTGCACGAATCTCAAAGCACACATAATACTGACTCCCCACATCACTCCCGAATAGGCACCGGACACGTCGGTCATGCAAAAGTTGAGATATCTCAGAGAAACGCACTCCCGAAATGATGCATCGAATAAAGCCCAAATAGAGAACAAACTGAACCCCATTTCAGCCTGAAAATAACTGGTACTGGTTTGGAATTTTATAAACTAGCCCAAGGCCTGAACTAGAATCACATTCTCTCTCTCGTGCCACTACAGCGATATGTTTGGAATTTGAGAATAATGTGAGATAAAATATTGTATTATTTTGTCAATTAGTCAATTCAAAAATTATTTGTGAAATATTGAACCAGAATAATTCCGTCATATTAGCGATATTATTCGGAACTTTGTTAGGTGCCACTTGAATAGTTGTTAAATTTTGAAATATGAGGCTTGACAAATTAAAGGTGATAATTTTTTGCAAATTTATATAATCCGCCTCTCGAGATTTTTGTTAAAAATTTTGAGTTACGGAAAACATCTGGCGGCTAAAAATGAAATAAATTCATTATATTTGTCATAATGTAAAAGAAATATGTTCATTAATCAACGCTAGGCTTATGATTTATAGTAACTGTCTTTATTACGAGGAGGTATTCAATTACACTATTTTTTGGTGACATCGAATTACACTCTCTATTTTCAAAGTTTTTAAACTCTAAACAGCCGATTCAAATCATTCAACATGATAGATATGTTAAAATGTGCTTGCATATCAAATTTCACATTTTTTTTGGAATTTTTTTACTATGTATTAAGTATTTAACAAAATCACTATATTCAGACCATTGAATTTTGTACCTATTTTAATAAATAGTAAAAAATTCAAAAAAATATAAAATTTGATTTGCAAGCACATTTTAACATATCCATCATGTTGAACAATTTAGATCGACTGTATGAATTTTAAAAATGTAAAATATAATTTAGTGTTACTAAAAAAAATGATGTAATTGGATCCTCCTTTATTATTAATATACGGAATCTCAACAGTATATTTTTTGTAACTCGGAACATAAAAGAATCAGCGACATGTGACTCAAAAAATGACAGGGAACTTCGGCCTGGTTAGCGAACACCCAGATGAGCAAAAGCGAAGCTAAACAAATGAAATAAACAAAGTTTTATTTTGTAGAGTTGAATGACTTTCTAAGGTCGTTGCGCCCAGTTAAACAAATATATCAAAATAATACTTGTTGACCTGATGTTCATGATAAGATTTTTCGAAATTGAAAGGTTAAAAAAATCTTCATATCAGAACAACTCCACCAATCTACATAGTGATTAAACCTACAATATTCAAACAACTATAATTTGTTATTCATTATATTTATCCCACAGTATTTTCAAATGCAAGTTGTTACCCCATTCAGGGGCGGATGCAGGATTTTTGTCAGGACAGGACAATAATCGGATGTAAATAGCTTATCGGGTTCAAACCCAATAACTTATCGGGTACAATTCAACATAACAAAAAAAATACTAATCAATATAATAAAAATCCTAAATTACTTAAAAAAAATCAACAATTCAACATTTTTGTTCAACTTGACAGCCTCTGCCTTTGAATTCAAAAAAAATAAAAACATTTTGGTTCAACTAATTTTCGATATTTGGGACCAGCACCTATTTGAGCTGCGCTAATTTGTTTCGCTCAGAGTTTATATTGGCTCCGTTCTGTCTATTAGAATTCCAAAATGAACTACAAGGGAGCAATTTGAATTCCAGAGAGAGGCAAAGGTCCGAAAAGCAGATTTTTAATACTATTTTTGAAAATCCAGCGGAGGGCAGCTGACTCCCCCTGTGCTACAGTAGATCCGCCCCTGACCCCATTCCTCTCTAGGGCTTGTAGTTCAATAGCTTTTAATTTTCATCATGGATTTCAAGCAAAAAGTGATAAAAATCATCCAGCAATTTTATTAACATGTGATGGTAAATCGGAGGATATAAAATTTGAAAATCATGCTAATAATAATATGTTTTACTTCCACACATGTCAAGCCATACCAAACCTTAAAAACATTACAACTGGGTCCACAAACTCCAGTTCACAACTTTATTACCAAGGCAAACTAAAGTACATAATTAAGCAGATGCACCAGATGCAGCAGAGGCAAGCTCTGCAACCTTATTTTCAAGTGCCTTTTTGTCAGCACCAATGATCTTGAATTCCTCAGCACCATTTTTCAGAAAAAGGAAGGTCGGCATTGCTTCCACGTTGTACTGTTTTGCAACATCCTGGAGCATAGAAAAAATCATTAGATTAAGTAACATCCATATTGATGATTGAAAATTTAGTTATATCCATACATATATTTTTTGGCAACTCAAAGATGGGAGTAACTGACTGCCCATTTAAAATAGGGTGAAGTTACTCATATAATCCAATTCGTTATAACTTATAACGGTTCCTAACACAGAATTATTGGAGAAAGTAATATCATATTATTAAACTTTTCATCCATTATCTATCATTATTTCATACCCCCAACGACATGCTCAGTAAAACAAATGGCCAAATTAACCCCAAATCTTTTGTACCAACTAAAATGACTTGATGACTCATCAATGTACCTTTGCAAACCAACAAGTTACTACAATAGACTTGATTTCTTTTACTAAGCTTGACTTTCAGAGAAGGGCAGATGCACACTAGAGGCAGTGGCAAAACAACCAAAATTTAAAATGTCTTGTTCTTGACATTATCATAACATTTGGGTGCTATTTGCAAATGCACCATAAACAATTCTTAAGTTGGTTGCAAAAGAGTAGATGCTACATGCAAATAAAAATTACCAACAAGTGAGGAAGTAATAATAACAATCTAAGCCATATGATGTAGGGATTAGCCACTTGTTTCCATACAACAGTAAAAGTAACTCTTTTTGGCTCATACCAGTACCAACAGTACCTGCCTTAGACAGTATTAGAACATTTCATTATATATGAAAGTGAAAAGGATGTACCGCTTGCTCGTCGACATCGACCTTAAGGAAAACAAGATTAGGGAATTTCTTTGACAGCTCAACAAAAATTGGGCTGATGATGCGGCATGGCCCACACCATGTGGCAGTGAAGTCAATCACCACCTGTTCCAGACACATACAACATTCCAGAGTCAATATTATTTACACAAATATAAAACCTGAAAGTTTGATCCAGTTTTTAATGTCCTCGTAAAATTGGGTGAGACTTTTTTTTCGGTTGGAGGAGAGATGTCGGACAAATTGAATTGAAAAACCTCTAAATGTGTTTCTCTTTCAAGCATTGTGCTACAGAAAAAAAATTAACGGAAGTTGAAGCAATAAAAAAAGGGGGCTTTCTCTTGTATCTTACAAAAATTTTAGGTTTCTCTTTGTACCACCAATTTTTTTCTAAATTTTTCTAGGTTTCTACAGTTGCCATCTTACACGGGAAAAAGCCACATAATATTCAATCAAACAGGTATTCTGTTCTACTCTTGGAATATAAATTTCCGATGATGAAAAAGAAAAATTTGAGCGCTGATTCTGAAATAAAAACTATAAAACAAATAAACAAAAGGAAAAAGAAAAGGGAAAAAAAAAACGAAGCGAGTAAGAGGCATACTATCTTGCCAGCCTCCTTGGCCTCATTGATCTGAGCATCGAAGTGGCCTTTGTTGGTGATGACGACGACGTTGCCATGATCCGCCATTTTCGCACGATTTGGATCGGGTTTTCTTTTTCGTTTTCTCTTGAAAGAGGAAGGTATTTAGGTCACAAATAGAGCTAGGGAAAAGGTACCCATTTTATAAATTCACGGGGGCGAGGTATCCTGATCTTCTGTGGAAGGAACATTATAGTAAGTATGTGTAACGAGCTATCTAACAATTATTTAATAGAATTTATAATTTATAAAACAATTAAAGAGGGGGAATAGTATCTTCTGCGGAGTCGTTTTGTGCGGAACTTTTAATTTATTCTGTTTATTTCGGATCGGATGGAAAAGATTGGATTTTATCTAAATTGAAATTTTTTTTTTAAATTTGCAGAACTTTTAATTTGATCAGTTCAATCTGAAACGAACAAACCAAATTAAAAGCTCCGTACGAAATGACTGCACAGATAATACGCTTCCTTAGAGAGGAGGGTTTGAGATGTCTCCCACATGGCCACAAACACCGACATAATTGTAAGGAGTTCGTCTCCTCTGCATTAACTCAAAAAGGAATCTTTTGAATTAATCCATCTGGACCGTCCGATCAGCTTTATGATTCGTGCAAATTAAAAATCGCACTAATATTGACGACCCTATGTTTTAGGCGGGCGGTCGATATGTATTAATTTAAAAGATGTTCTTTTGAGTTAATGCAGACGATGTGGACTCAATTATAAGAGGGCGACATTCAATGAATCATTTTTTTAAGGAGACATCTGTAATCTTTGTCAAAATTCAAAACCAATAATTCAATATTCTAAATAGAAATGGCGACACGATGGTGGGAACAGATTGGTGTTGCATTTTGTACTCACCTTACATCTATTCTTCAAAACTAAAAAAAGGGGGCCCCACAAAATATTTTTATATAGAAATTTTATTTAAAAAAATATAGCAAAAAATTGCAAATAATCACGCGCATTTGACATTGATTTTTGAATGGTCAAAATAATATCTGAATTTCTGTGAAATTGCTGGAATATTCCTCTTTCTTCTAGGGCCTTCGGATGTTTGGGTTCAAAATGAGAACTGATGGGTTTGATGGTAATTTGATTTCTAAATTCTAGATTCATCCGGATGCTCAGTTTCTTTCTAGCAAGTTCCTTCCTTTCTTTCCATATTTATCCCCAAACAATGTAACTTGATGAGAAATCGTAAATTCAGTCTGACTAGATTTTCATTTTCCTAATTTGTGCTGTCTCCTACTTTTTCTCTCTCTCTGACTTTTTTTTTCTCAATCTCATTCGCGCAGGATGTATGTGTGCTTGGTTGGCTGTTGTGATTATTTTCTTTCAGCACCATTAATATTTAATTTTATTTCCCTTTCGATTTTTTTTTGTTGGCTGTTGTGATTGAAGCATGTAGATCAGTTTGAGATGCTATTATGCAATACTAATCTTTCTATAAACTTAATCAAATTGTAAGAATGTTATTATGTTGTTGAGATTTTTGTTGACTGTTGTGATTGAACTAAGTTTCTTAAAAAAAACTGTTATAAACTTTAGTGTTATATACCTCTTTCTATATATATATATATGAAAAATTTCTAGTGTATCCATCTAAATCTTTGAAATAGCCAATTTCTCCATCAAAATATCATAATATCCAATATATCCATATAAATTTATAATTATTTCTTTTATCCCCTTTTAACAATTTAATATTTTATTTAATTATTTTAAATGTTAAATTGATCAATATACTCTCTAATTTTAAATGGACATGTCCATTAATTCTAAATGTCCTCTTCCTTCCTCAAATTTATCTCTCTTCATCATTATCTCGATACTCTTCCTTTCCTCTTGTCCCTGTTAAATAAAATAAAAAGTTGAGTTCACATATCCAATCTTTAAAATAAGAATCAATTTTGGATTAGAGAATTACGTAGTTATCTGATTGTCTTTTTAAGTTTTTCCTACGGGCATTTCTCCGCAAGAAGAAAAAAGTTGCAGCATAGTAAGTATTGGTAGCAGTCAAAATGAAAATAAAAATTACATCATCAATGTTTTTCCACAAAAATGAACTTACAAACATCCCTCGATGCCAACACCATCCTTGAATATATAAGACGAAGTCAACTTGGAAATGGATTAAATTAAAATTAGCTCAAACAACGGCCTATGAGAAAATTAGTTATAAAGAAACCTGATTCATTAAGGAATTCAACTTCTGATCTAAAATCAAATTTAAAATTGATACTTAAAGAATCGACCTTGTGAGTAATTATGTGATATATCTAAGGTAATATTTGTTGTAGTCCCGGGTATTGTAGTCTCTGGCAAGCCTGGTATTGTTTGCTATGTGGGCCCACAGTCGGGTATTGAGGGAAGTCGGGTAAACATTGTCATCTCAGATCATTGCCATGCCAGCTAGGAGGCGGAGAAAGACATGAAACTTACTGGTCAGATTGTTGCAATACCAAACACGTTGAAGTGCAAATGTAAGCGAACCAATTTATGCAACCATAAACAGATCCTAATAGTAATAGCTTGTTTATTGTTTTAGTATATCTGTTGCTATATATCCTAATTTCAATGCTACATTTGTGAGAAAGAAATGTTTTGCTTTAGAATAAATGAACAAAACAGAGTATTGACTTGGATAAGGATGAGCCATTTCAGAATATAAAATTACTTCATTTGTAGGCACCAATCAAACATTAACTATCCTTAAATTAATTAACATAACAATGAGAATGTAAATGCGAACACGAAAGAGAGGGAGAGATTAGAAGAGAGATTAGAAAACCATTCTCAACAATGGCGTGTGAGTCCTCACTATGATAGGCATGAAATGGTCATGTCTAGTTGAAATTTGAGGGTATATTAGTCATTTTAATTTTTGAAATAATTAAATATAATGTTAAATAGTTAAAAGGGGATAAAAGAAAGAATATTAAATTTGTATGGAGATATTGGATATTATAGTATTTTAATGGAAAAATTGGCTATTTCTAAAATTTAGATGGACACACTGGAAATTTTCCCATATATATATATATATATATATATATATCATGTCTAAGGACTTTTCTTAAAAAAAATCATAGATGTTGGTTCAATAAAACATACGCAAACAAAAAATACATTGAAAACATATCAAATAATAATAAAGAAAATTGTATAATATTAAATATTTAATTACATTATTATTTAATTTTTTTATTTATTTGCATTATTTAAAGAAAATTAATTAATTAATTAATTTAATTGCATTATTGATAATATATTAATAAAAAAATTGTATAATATTAACTATTTAAAGAAAAATATAGTTTCTCATAACTCATTTCACGATACAACCGAACACTCAATTTAACACATTTCTATGATTAATCCTGTGCATACTCTTATACGTGGGTTCCCACATTTTCAAAAGTGAGTTTTCATTTCCATCAAATTCTATTATGTGTAATTCCGTAACATCCAAACACGCTCTTAAATTTTAATAAGGTCGGCTCCCAAAAATAGCTCCCCGACACGGGGAAACATGATTGAATATAGATAAAACTAAGTAATGACAATTGATCAGATCTTTCTTGGATCCTCTCTTTCAGACTTTGAGCTCAAGGGACCAACTTCCATGTCAAATTCAGATCCTCCCCTTACCGTAACGGATAATATTTTGGAATTATTTGATCTAAACCGTTCTTTTTAATTTGGCACGAATTTCAAAGTCAAATAATACTGCCCTGCCTTAGCCCGAATCTCAAAGCAGCTGGAATTAATCTCAAACCGTAAAGTGGAGGGAATCTTTTACAATATTGGAGAGAATACTTGACCTGGCCATGTCCATCACAGATTCAATGTGACACAGCGGCAATGTCAATGAATTCAGATTCAACATGTCAATGAGTCATCAGTTTTATTGTGCCACAAATATCAAAGCGAACTCCCTCTATTTTAAATAGATTCCAAAATAATTTTGACCGTTGGCTGGGTGGAACATATTTAACTTTAATTTGTTCCATTGACCATATGTTTATTGGGGTAAGAATAATATTGAGTTGCAACTTGCAAAGAGAATATTACATTTCTGTAAGATGTGATGTTTCAACACAAAAGATGCCCATTGTGTATCATAAATAAATCAATTAACCAAACAAAGCTAATTACTTTCACCTCTTTTGGTATTAGAGCCAGTTATTATTATAAAGGATAAGCTTTTAATTTTCTTTAGCATCTTTATAATATTTTTTTTAATTTTTTTTTATTTGATAACTTCTGTGTTGTTCTTCACTTTAATCATTTAAACGGAATATATGTTTTTGAAGTGTCAAAGGTTAAATGCAAGTCTGAGAATAATAATTTTTTTGTGTTTCTTCATATGCTTTTTAGTGCTGCCAATTGTGTTGTTAATCAAATAAAGCTAATTACTTGCATCTTTTAATACCCAAAGAAAGTTAATTACTTGCACATCATTTGGTATTAGAGCCAATTATTTTTGTAAAAGGAGTTAAGCTTCTATTTTTATTTTGCAATTTTACATTATTTATTATTTATTTTGATTAGATAACTTGTGTGTAATTCTTCACTTTTCTCATTAAAAGGGGACATATGTTTTTGAAGTGTCAAATAATCAAATACAACTCTTAGAAAAAAGGAAAAAAAAAATAAATTTACCGATCGATTTATTAGATCCGAACCTTAGACGGCGGCGGGGCGGGGGGGGGGGGGGATTGGATCGGCAAAAGCGGATGTAAGATTTCTATTAGAGATGACAATAATCGAATTCAAATAATTTATTGGATTTTAAACTCAGGTATAAAAAATCTTTTAAAATAAAAAAGAGGAGGGTTCAAATGTATCCTATTTGTTTTCTCTATTTTCAAAGTCCGAATAGTCAATCCGAACTGTTAGATACGATATATATATTAAGATGTGCTTGGAGACCAAATTTTACATTTTTTGGAATTGTTTACTATTTATTAAGCCACTTTGAAAAATCGCTGATCTAATGGTCAAGAAAATGTAAAATCAGCAATTTTCAAAGTGGTTTAATAAATAGTAAAAAAATTTCAAAAAATGTAAAATTTGTTCTCTAAGTACATCTTAATATATAGATCACATCTAACGATTCGGATTGACTATTCGGACTTTAAAAATAAAAAAAAAGATTTGAAAAATAAAGTACATTTGAACCATCCTCAATAAAAAATTATAATAATTTTTTAATCTCTTTATTTTCTCCCTCTCACCGTCTAATTACAATGTATAGACATGACATCTTTTCTGACAGTACCTAATGAGGGAGAATCTGATCCAATTTCTTTGACAAACAATACTTCATATCGTGATAAGTCAATCTTAGCATATTAGTCTAAGAGACTCTTTCTAGCCAATGGATTGGTTTGATCCTGCTCATGATGACAACATCTTTTGTTTTTGTTTACGCTTGGAAATTCAAAGAAAATTACCGTAAGAATTGAGATTCAAAGAATTTTGTTTCCGCGTTAGTCTCAGAGCGGCCATTTTTATTAATATCCCAAAAAAAATAGATAATTTTAAAAATAACCTCGTTTTTTTTTTTTTTTTATTAATGCCCTAACCGCTTGGAAGCGGAGCGGGCCAATATCAACACCAAACCGCCCGTATAGTGGGCGGTCCACTTTTTTTTTTTTTTTTTTATAAGTTTTTTTTTTTTAAAACAGAAATTTTTTTTTTTTATTGAAATATTAGAAATGTTGAATATATTTCTTTAGAAATAGATGTAATACAATATAATTTAATTTATTAGAAAGACTACAACAAATAACCCGGATCAATATTTTTCAGGCCGGATTTTTCGTGGCTGTAAGAAAAATTAATATATCTCTTTATGTGTTATTGGACAAAAATAAAAATGCTTAGATTCTGAGTTATTGATCCCGGTTCAAAAGTCACTTCTATGTAATCTAGAAAATATTATAATCCTTCTAGGACATTTAATTTATAAAAAGTTGTATCTATTTTGAGAATTCTTTTTGAATAACAATTATTAAATAACTTAAAGTTTTTATTTTTTTTCAAAAATAGATACAACTTTCTATAAATTAAATGTCCTAGAAGGATTATAATATTTTCTAGATTACATAGAAGTGACTTTTGAACCGGGATCAATAACTCGGAATCTAAGCATTTTTATTTTTATCCAATAACACATAAAGAGATATATTAATTTTTCTTACAGCCGTGAAAAATCCGGCCTGAAAAATATTGATCCGGGTTATTTGTTGCAGTCTTTCTAATAAATCAAATTATATTGTATTCCATCTATTTCTAAAGAAATATATTCAACATTTCTAATATTTCAATAAAAAAATAAAAAAAATTTCTGTTAAAAAAAAAAAGAAATTTTTTTTAAAAAAAAAAAAAAAAAAAAACCAGACCGCCCAATTCAAGGGCGGTTCTTTTTTTTTTGAATTTTTTTTTAAACATAAATTTTTATTTTTTTTATTTTTTGTATTGAAATATTAGAAATGTTGAATATATTTCTTTAAAAATAGATGGAATACAATATAATTTGATTTATTAGAAAGACTGCAACAAATAACCCGGATCAATATTTTTCAGGCCGGATTTTTCGCGGCTGTAAGAAAAATTAATATATCTCTTTATGTGTTATTGGACAAAAATAAAAATGCTTAGATTCCGAGTTATTGATCCCGGTTCAAAAGTCACTTCTATGTAATCTAGAAAATATTATAATCCTTCTAGGACATTTAATTTATAAAAAGTTGTATCTATTTTTGAAAAAAAATAAAAACTTTAAGTTATTTAATAATTGTTATTCAAAAAGAATTCTCAAAATAGATACAACTTTTTATAAATTAAATGTCCTAGAAGGATTATAATATTTTCTAGATTACATAGAAGTGACTTTTGAACCGGGATCAATAACTCAGAATCTAAGCATTTTTATTTTTGTCCAATAACACATAAAGAGATATATTAATTTTTCTTACAGCCGCGAAAAATCCGGCCTGAAAAATATTGATCCGGGTTATTTGTTGCAGTCTTTCTAATAAATCAAATTATATTGTATTACATCTATTTCTAAAGAAATATATTCAACATTTCTAATATTTCAATAAAAAAAATAAAAAATTTCTGTTTTAAAAAAAAAAAACTTATAAAAAAAAAAAAAAAAAAAAAAAAAAAAAAAAAAAAAAAGTGGACCGCCCACTATACGGGCGGTTTGGTGTTGATATTGGCCCGCTCCGCTTCCAAGCGGTTAGGGCATTAATAAAAAAAAAAAAAAAAGCGAGGTTATTTTTAAAATTATCTATTTTTTTTGGGATATTAATAAAAATGGCCGGTCTCAGAGAGACAGAGCTCGGCTTTTTTTAATTTTATTTTATTATGATTCAGAGACCGCGAGATTGGGGGGTCCGGATCCCTAAGGGCGTGCTCCAACGGGGGGAACGGAGGGGAGAGTGAGGGAATTTTGTACGTTAACTTGCTCCACAAATCAATATCGGAAGGAAAGGAAAGACTAAGCGAGTGGATGGTTTACCCTGCGGGGCCAAAAAACGTCACCCCCAAATCAGGGTGTAGCTGAAGGAAAAACGGGCTCACCAGCGAAATTGATCAACTTTGCCCTCTTTCCGCCTCTGAAGCTTCGTCTCCCGTGATCTCAATTTTCTCTCTCAGATATTTCCTGTATTTTCTTATGGCGATCTCCGCTTTTTCTCATAGCTCTTTAAATAACTTCAATTCTATAAATTCATAAATTCTTCTCAAAAGTACCATGAGGGGCTACTCATGTTGGATGAATATAAGGTAAAGGATTTTCAAATGCTTCTTGATTTGTAGTTCTTGGTCTTGACCCATTTGTGGAGATTGAGTTTGTTAATTCTTATGCTAAATATGTAAATCTTAGAGATGTACGCAAGCTGTTCGATGAAATCTACTTGACTTTTTTATGATTGATCCGAATATCGTTCACGATGCTCATTAATAATGTCAAAGCACTGTTTTGGCCGGGTGTGATCGTGTATGCGTTGGTACACAAATTGCAAGAGTTAGGTGTATACTGTACAATAATGTCAAATAATTTTCAAGATTTTCAATTTATATTGGTACCGTACTTATTGTTATTTGATTTTGAGGGATGCCAAGTGAAAGACTTAGAACAATCATGAAGTTGGGCTTACAAATTGACAACAATTTCTTTGTTCTATGAGAAATTGAGGAAGCATAAATAGAATATGCCAGAATCTCAGTAGCACTGTCTTTAGTTTTTATGTTTTTCAATTTCAATTTAGTTGTTAGTTAACATGTAATAGGTTTTATCATCAATTTCAGCTTCTTCTTCTTTTTTCAATTTACTTTTGTACTCTGGAACAATCAGAAGTGTAGGGTGCAAGTTACAATTAGATCCTTCACCTTTCCAATTTATAAAAAATAGAGGGACCGGACTGTCATTATCTCCAATTTATCGACACACCTCTTCTTGGACAACATACAAAACAAGATACAACAATCACTGGTATCAATCGATCTCAAAGTGATGGAGCAGGAGTACTGTTTCATTTGCTGGTAGTTAGATGTCTACATTATTTTTTTAATTATATGACTTTAGTTTTTAGGTAGTTTGCTAGTAGTTGTCTTTCCAATTTTTTTATTATTATTTTTTTATGGTAATGTAACTTTGTTAGACTCTTTAATTAATATACTATACCACGGGTTTCTCATAAAAAAAAAAAAAAAAAAAAAAAAAAAAAAGACAAAGATTGATTTTTGATTTAAATTCTTTATCCACTGTTTGTTGTTATCCTGTATGCATATTCTTTATCCACTCTTTTCTGGCTCTTGATGATCCTTTGCTACTTTTTATTAAGTCAATTTTGTTACTAGATTGCATAATACTAAACATAAATATGAATGCCTATTATTTCTCTTGAAGGACCTATTTATAAACTTCAAATGAGGGTACCAGTGGGTGTAGTGGTAGTACTGGTACCACTGGTACAAGTGGAGCTATATATGAACATGCTGATATATTGAGTTTTGCTCTGGTTTTGTATTTTTGTGAATTGCATAGTTGCAAGTTGAGTTTAAGCCTTATAATAGAATACTTGTGATTTTTTTTTTTCCAGAATTTTGTGTTTATTATGAGATGCTCCCAATGATGGACAAAAAAGCAAAATTTACCTTTTTACTGTCCAAAACCAACTAGAGGGCAAACTAGTAATTATAGATAAAATATAAGTGAAGTTAAAAAATAACAGCTAACCTCTCCCCTTTCTCCGTGAGGAACGCTATCCTCTGCAGAGGTTTTATCTGCGGTGCTGTGCGGTGGTTTTAATTTGGTTCATTCGTTTCGGATCGGACGGACTGGATTAAGGGTTCACCAAATTTTGAGTTTTTTAAAATTCGGGCAAGATCTGATCTAGTCTGTCTGATCCGAAACGAACTGCCAGATGAAAACCACCGCACAATACCGCAGGTAAAACCTCCGCAGAGAATACGCTCCCTCCTCTGTGAACCTTATTGGAGCAAGTAACTTGCTAAAAATATTTCCTCCCTTCCCCTCCCCTTCCTCTCTTCTATAATTACTGGAGCACAGTCTAAAGTAATCCAATCTTTGAGTTTTGGATTGAAACTGTTCGATTCGAATCCGTCGTTCGAGATTAATTTGTGATTCGAATTCATCTCTCGAGATGTGTGCGCTCCACTTCAGATAGATTATCACATATTCAAATTGGATAGTCTCTGTTTAAAACTCAAATATTAGGTTACTTTACCCGATCTAAACTCGAGATTGGAAGGGCTTCGTCGTTTTATTTAATCAGTGACGTGACTTTAATTTTTAATTAGACTTGACCCGTATTTTATTAAACTGCACTGAATACAAGTTGGACTTTCTGGATTCACTGAGGAACAAATTAATTTTCAGGGAGATTGAAACGAACTGGACCTATTTTTTTTTCACTAAATTTCAAAATTCAAAATTGACAGTTACCTCCTGAGCTAATGTACAATTGAAAAAGAACAATCTAGATTTAATCTCAGTCGGACTAAAAAAATTCGATATCTAAGATACAGGGGTTTGCTTTATACGGATTCGGAAATCGCCTTCGCCTGTATTTGTATTTATCTGTTTCCATTATTCAAAATAAGTTATAGTCACAAAAAATATTTTTATTTAGAAAGTATATATTAAAATATCTAGCAAATTTATCAAACAATAATGTAATTGGAAAATTGGGTATCACGTTTCCCACGCACACTAGGTTAATGTTGATGTGATTGAATATAAATAAATGAACTAATGACAGGGCCGAATTAGCTAGAAAGGTTGAGCTTAATTTCTTGGATCCTTCGTTTCAACGGAACTACTAACTTAATTCCATGTTAATGACGGGACCGAATTAGAAAGGTTGAGCTTTCTTGGATCCTTCGTTTCAACGGAACTAATCGGATTGGAGAATTTGCAAGGAAGTTTTTCAAATCTGGAAGCTGCTGAATGGAAATTCTGGATACAGTTGTTATTTTGCTGATGGAAGCCACAACGAGTTGGCAGAGTACTTGGCTAAAAAGAATAGAATTGAATCTTGGGATGTAATGGGTTTTATCTACCCTCTGTTTAAAGAATGAATAATTATTTGAGAACCCTCACTTTTGTTTTTGCACTGTACTCACATATTTTCTAACTCAATCAATATTTTAATTTGACCATTCTAACTAATGATTTTTTAAAATAGATTCTCTCTCTCTTTCCCCACCTCCATTAGCAATATTTGATTGGATATATATATCTACATTACTTATAAAAAATATTAATACTTTCCATCTGTAATATATAAAATGTTGAACTGATAAATAATTTTTATTTTATTGTTCAATATTAGAATGGATATTGATCAAAATGTGTATTTTTTTAGATGATTTATGCATACAAGATAAATAATTTTCATTTTATGATAACTGTATAGTTATAAACACTTTTTGAGATTGCTGTAAGTACAGCGTAGTATAGATATAAATACTTTCAATACTTAGATATTAATATTTCAGTCCCCATATGCAGTTATGGTTCCCCATATCATTTGAGTGGTTCCTAATGCGGATACGACGTCAGAAATTTAAAAAAAAAGTGCGGGTATGATTATTTTCAGTCCTCACAAGTAATTATGGCAGTTTAGATGCGGGTACGACGTCAGAAATTTCAAAAAAATGTGTGGGGTACAATTATTTAAAAATAATTAATTTTTATTATTTACATTGTTTACTATATAGATATAAATACTTGTGTTCTTTGGACTACATACTTTAAGATCTGCCTATTAATATTAAAAAAAAAGTTACAGATCTAAAATGGTTGTGGTGCAGGTACGATTATTTTCAGTCCTCACAAGTAATTATGGCAGTTTAGGTGCGGGTGCGACGTCATAATTTTCAGAAAAAGGTGCGGATACGATTATTTAAAAATAATTAATTTATCGTTGACATTGTTTACTATATAGATATAAATACTTATGTTCTTTGGACTACATACTTCAAGATTTGCCTATTAATATTAAAAAAAAAGTTACAGATCTGAAATGGTTGCGGTCTCCACAAGCAGTTATGGCAGTTTAGGTGCGAATACGCAAGTGCGGGTACTCATATCAGCTTCCAAAAAAAAGGGTGGCAACAAATCAAACCAAATTGAACTTACTCTAGTTTGAGTTTGAATAAGATTTGAATCGAACTAGATTTAATTTATTTGAATTGAACTAATTTCAAAAATTAATTGCGAACTACATATTTTTTGAATTGAAATCAGTTGAATTACGAACTACAAAATTTTTTGACAGCTCTAGTTATACCAGTAAGTTATGCATTAGTTTTTTTCTTGTGGGACAAAATTCACATGGTTTTCTTGTACTTTTCACGAATTTACACTAATGGATTATGGACTAGTTCAAGATTTCCTTACAATTTACGTTGCTAGATTGATTAAAATCACGGCATGAATCTAGTCAAATGAAACTTATTCCATTGTTAATTTGTTATGCTGCTGCTGAAATATTTTTTTATTATAAGTTACCATTAATTATATTAATAATTTTGAGCTGTGATATAAGTTTGGTTCATGCATTATTAAAATTAATGGTTGAATTTATTAGTTGTATTATTTGAGATTTGAATTTAAATAGCTTGCGAATCAATTTTGAAAGAGTTATATCCAGTTTGAGTTTAATTTGAATAAGATTCGAACTGAACTGAATTTAATTTGTTTCAAAATAAACTAATTTCAAATCAAACTAAATTCAAATTAAACTCAAATCGAATCACAAACTAGAAATTTTTTTTTGCCACCCCTACATATATTGTATTAGCAAGTCAAGTCAAGTCAACATTAAATTATTATTTATTCATTCGACAACCAGGTAGCTGGGAGCTCCAAGTGGGCCCGTTTGCAATAATGAATTTACGTTGGCAGGTTGTTATTTTTAAGAATATATACACAATTCGTTTTTTTTTTATAACTTTGATCGATTGTTATTAAGAAGCAACGTGTTATTTTTCTATATGAGAATAAGTGACGTAATACAACAATAATGAGATATTTTTTGTAACGATAAAAAAATGGCTTTTTACAACAAATTATTTTTATTGTTCAGTTTTTTTCTTTTCTCGACAGATGACCGTCATAAATCTACTTTTTTCTCTCGCAAAAGTGTCTACTTATTGTAGTGTAATGTGTTAATAACAGATATCTCAAATCAGTCAACAAACTTATTATTTATTAGTGGTTATTTCAGAGTTTCTACATTCGGATGTGTTTCTATTAGAATTTAAGATTGAATTGAGAAATAATTAGAGTAAAGATGTTGTCCCCCTTGAATCTGTCCTCTATCTGTCCCCCTAACAACTTTCCTTTTTTGTTTTCCCACGTGGTCAAAATTCACCATTTTCAACTTTCCTTTTTTGTCCCCCTAACAACCTTTCTTTTTTGTCCCAATCTGAACAGGTGTGAATATTATTAGTGTCAGATGTTAATATTGTTAGTGTCATATGTGAATACTTCATTAGTTAGATATGAATAGTTATATATATGAATATTTCATTTGTTAGATATTGAATACTTCATTAGTTATATGTGAATACTTCGTAATCGTCAGTATGAATACTTCTTGGAAGAGATAGGGTGAGAGAGATGAATCTAACTTTGAATTTTGAATTGTATAAATTATTTTAAACATGTATGAATACTTTGTAATCGTCAGAATGAATACTTCATTTGTTTAGATATGAATACTTCTTTATTTAAATATGAATAATATATAGATTCGCTGTAGTGGTCCCCAATCTTGGTAAATGTCGCTTTCAAACGATTGTGGTCCCCAATCCAGGCTGTCACAAGACATCAGTGGTCCCCCTGGTTGTTACTGATCCCCTCTAACTTGTGTTTACATATGACGAATGGTTCTAATAATAAGTATGAATACTACAAATTCGTAGGTATGAATACTATACGTTTTGACTATTAATAAAATAGCATTAATCTTGCTCTTTGGTGGTAGTTAGCACGTTTTAACTTTTTTTTTGTCTTTTAGTGCGGGGGACTGTTAGTTGATCCCAAATAATTATTCTTCTAGCAGTTAGGCTTTACTATTATGCAAAATTCTAATCCAACAAATTTATTTTAATTGATTGGATATTAATTAATGTGTCTGATATTGTAATCTTAGAAATTAATATTTGAAAGATTGCAAACCACATATGTTGCTAAGCGTCTCTAGTCTGAAATTTTTATTAACAGTAAATAGAAAAAAAAATTAAAATTGGAAACTATATAGGCATATTTAGAAAAATGAGATTGCACATGTTAATTCTTTTGGTGCCACCACGCTCCTTCTCATCTTTTCTTTTATGGCAAATTTATGTATTTTACAATCATAGAGTTTGCTTGGGATACCCCGAAGCCTAACCATAGATAAAGAAAATGTACAGTAAAAGTAACAAGGTCTAGGGTATGTGTATATATATACACGCAACACACGCTTTTGCTGAAAAATCCATGAAGTTAATTCTTGTATATGTAGATATCTGTTGCGTTTAATTTATAACCTTGAACACACAGATAATATTTTAAGAGGAAAAGAAAACAACAAAACGATAAAGATAAACTACCAAACATTGACCTAGAAAATTCGCAAGCAGTCCCAAATAGAATATGTTACATCTTATTTACTGTTTGCAGTTTTTGAAATTTATATATATGTTTATCAACAGATAATTAAGAGGAAAAGAAAACAACAAAACGATAAAGATAAACTACCAAACATTGACCTAGAAAATTCGCAAGCAGTCCCAAATAGAATATGTTACATCTTATTTACTGTTTGCAGTTTTTGGAATTTATATATATGTTTATCAACAGATAATTAAGAGGAAAAGAAAACAACAAAACGATAAAGATAAACTACCAAACATTGACCTAGAAAATTCGCAAGCAGTCCCAATTAGAATATGTTACATCTTATTTACTGTTTGCAGTTTTTGAAGTTTATATAATGTTTATCGAGGAGGGTTCAAATGCCTCCATTTTTTGTGTCTCCACCATGCCTTCATTTTTTAAAACTTTAATAATTCAAAATTTAAAACTTAAAAATCAAAATAAAACCGTTGGATATGATCTACATCATCTTATCTATGAACATGTAAAAAATTATGACATTTCAATTTTATTTTGATTGTCATCAAGAGCTTGTAAAAAATGCACTAATTTAGATGATTTTTAGACGTTGATTTTTGAACTTTTTGATTCACATAAAAACAAAATTGAAATGTGATAATTTTTTATGAGCACATAGAGAAAATAACATAGATCACATCTAACGATTTTATTTTGACTTTTAAGTTTTAAATCTTGAGTTATTAAAGTTTTAAAAAATGGAGGCATGATGGAGGCATAAAAAATGGAGGCATTTGAACCCTCCTCATGTTTATCAAGGTACATGCAATAGAAAGTGATGTCTCCCGACTTCTTTCTTATTTTGAATAATAATGAAACAGTATATTTCTCCTCAATCATTTTTGTTGAAAGAAAGCAGCTAACAGTCCTCCAACTTCAGTCTTCTAAAAATTTCTGGAGATTTTTAACTAATTATGTAAACATCAATACTAAATCCTGTAAACTAATTCAACAAATTCTGTAAACATAAAAACGCGTGAAAGCTGTTAAAAACATGTGACAGCTGTTGGAGACCACTTTCTGTGAACATACACATATTATCCTGTAAATATACACATATTATCCTATAAACATACACATATGATTCTGTAAACATACATAGTGTATTTGAAATTATAGCAGTTGAAATTATGACAGTTGTAACAGTTAAAAACGTGTCAGAACTAAGCTAAAAAATGAAGGCTTTTATACATGGCAGTGGAGTCTACTCATACTTGCTAGTCAAGCAGATCTTTTATTTATGGCATAAGAAATAATAAAAAATAAATTCGTACCATTAAGTTTGAAAAGAATTCCAACTTTCTCTTGTGTAATCAGAGTAAAATAAAAGGATCCGACTCTGTCGCTTTTCTATAAGAAAAGTAGGGTTCTATTTTACCAATTCTAACCATTCAAAATTTTTTATTCATGTATCTATATAAAGAAACTTTTTTATGAACAAATCTCAACAAATTTGAATGATTGGGATCCGAAAAGTAGAACCCTGCTTTTCTTATAAAAAAGCAACAGAGTTGATTCCAAAATAAAACCCCTACAATATAACAATCTTTGTGGCCTATGGGCATTATCAATTGATACGTCCAAAGGGCATGGTAAAAAGTTTCAGTACAATAAGATGTACCTTTTAATCCTAAATACCCTTTTGGTTTAGATTGCAAGTATACAATCCTACCGTGTAATATATTATCGGGTATCGATCCACATGGAGTATGTTTAATTACTATGCTTAAACTTTAGTAGTAAATTTCAGAAAAATATAATAAAATAAAGTGCAATAAAAATAAATTGGGGGGTTTGTTCTAACAATTCCTAGTTTTGGGTTCAATACCCGAGAGAGAAATTTTAAAATAATAAAAGTAAATAGAGGAAATAAAGATTGATTTGCTTTCTAGTTTGAGAAGATCTAGGGGCATTCAGTCTACAATCCCTTGCTAACTCTATCTATTCCGTATTTGTTTGAGTTCATGTATGATTTAATGAGGTTTTTAATCTAATATGTCATTAAGGGTCACTTTCGTGAATTAATAACGTATCTAAGTAATTCGGATTTCATGGTTAGGTCCTTCACCCTAGCTACCTAGACCATAAGCTCTTGTTAGTCTCTCCTCTTCTCAAACATTGATATTTCACGATTAAGTCTATCATACCAATACCCGATTCGATTTGAGATGTCCTAATTAGGATTTGGCTTCACGGTTAGGTCCTTCACCAAGTTATAACCTTAATTTCTATAGTTCCGGCTTAGATTACAGATTGATTAGATCTTAGTCCAAACCTAGGGTATTTGCATTCATAATTTGGTACTCTCTTCTCATCCTAACTTCTTTGGATCCTTTGCATAACAAAGAGATACCAAAGCGGGACTACTTCGATCTCAAGTACTAAACTATGTAATTAACACAAATGATAAATCACAGAAATTAACATCAAATCCCATAAAATAATCATAACAAAAATAAATAACCGAATAAGATACAATTAAACAATTTCATGCATTGACCTAAACCCCTAAAGAGAGATCTATTCTCTCTTGGAGAGATCCATTACAAAAATTGGCAAAAGTAAGAATAAATGAAATAAAGAAATGATTACACTCTTTATTTGATCAAAACCCTCAATCTTGCCGACTTCTTGCTCGAATTTTCTTGCTTAAAAGCTTTCCTTACTTCAGAATTTTACGCTAAGTGTGTATTTCCTTGGAAATAGATATGCACCAAGGGGTGAGAGAGAGATGAGAATGGATGATGGATTGAATGGGAATGAACATCCTCTTTTATAGCCAAGGACCATGCCCAATTAAGAGGCTAGGAAGTGAAGTTAGTGGGTATTATATTTAGATTGTTTTACAGGATTGCGTTGTCCACATTTGGCTGTAAAAAACGTGTTCTTAGTGCGCCAAAAATAGAAACCGTGTTGAAAATGTGTAATTTTGGCTTTTTTGCGAGTTTAGTGCATCCCACTGACCCCAAATTTTCATTTATTAGTTTCTCATATTGTAGATCTTCTTTTTAGCTTTCCAAAAAGTGGTCGCAAGCCTAAATCGGAGTTACGAGTCAAAAATTATGTCCGTTTTAAGTTCAGGCTCCAGTTATGCGTTCTGCTACAGTGCGGCCAGGCCACCCGTACTGGTGCTACAGTGCGTCTGCACTAGGCTCTGATTTTTTGTGTCCAGATTTCATCTGCATTGATATCCGTGCGTTCGCAAGGATTTTGGCGAATATCTTATTATACCATTTTAAAATTGGCGCGCGTCTAGAAATCCATCTAAGTACTTAGTGCGGCTGTATTGTAAACTGTGCGTCCGCACTGGATATTTTTCTTCGGTTTTCTTCATTTTTTGCAAATTAAAATCAAACAAATGCAGTAACTTGATCTAAAGTGTATTATATTCACTTTATATTAAAAATACAAGATATTTAGTCTTTTTTCGCGATAAAAATCAGATCGAATATGTATATAATTTAGCCCTATCATCAATGCAAAAATAAATAAATCACTCTATCGAGTTGAACTATATAGGTGTTAATTATGTGCTTTGCAAAACAATAATTGAAAGTACGGAGTCTTTATCTAGGTGTTTATTATGGGATTAGCAAGTCAAGTACCAAGTCAACTATAATTTAAATATTTCATATTACCTATGTTTGTTTTCTTAATGAGTAGTCGGCATCTAGTTGTGAAACACATATTATACGGAACTAACTAATTAAATTCCATGTTCATAATAGACCAATGCAATAATGCCAATTGAACCTTATGGGGATTCTGATAGGGGTTGTTAGTGATACCCTTTTATCTGTTTATCCAATCCATATCGTATCGTATTCAGTGGCGTAGTCAGAATTTTTATCAGAAGTAGGCAAAAATAATTTACAACTAAAGATTCGTCAGCTTATCTTTACACAGTTACAGACACAACTCATAATTGTTCTTTCTTTGTAGTTTTTTTTTCTTAAACAGTGAGAAATTGAATACAAAAAAAAGAGTTTTGAGAGAACACAATATGGTGGCTAGTGAGAAAAAAGGTTTGTGAGTTAGGGTTTATGTTAGAGCGCTTAGGTCAAGCATGGGTCAAAGTGTTGGTGTAAAAAAAAAAATCTAGAATCATGATTTTGAAAATCAAAATTAAAATTGGTAGAATTGAATTGAATAAATTGAATAAAAAATTTAGATTTTTTTTTCCAAAGAAAGCTTGTTTTATTTTCTACTAAAAAGAAAAGAGAAAAGAATTATAAAAATAATATTCTGTCGAAAATTATATTACCTCATGATGTGAATTATGCAATACAAGTAATAAATTCTAAATTGCACTCAATTTGGTTGCAAGTGTACAACCTTATCGAGGAGTACTTAGGGATCGTCTCCACAGGGACAAGTCGGAATTTCAAGTCTAACCTAATCAATTTAATTTAGTAAAAGAAAATAAAAGGAATTTGTTTGTTTTTAGGATGGGTTGGTTGTGATTAAATTGAATTAAACTAAAGTCTTAAAGCAAAATCTGAATTTTTAACAAGTATGAGAAATTAGAGTTTCTTAGGGTTCCTATCCACTAGTGTTATGACTAATTGGTTTATTAAATTTGTTCTTTTAATTATGAAGGCACAGTTGGATGTTGTAGGTACAAAGGGATATCTCTATATTAATACCATCTTTAAATTAGAATAAACGTCATCTCTCGGTACTTGGCTACCCTAATCTAAAGTCATTAAGTTCTTACTGTCCCAATAGATCTAGAAAATCGTCTTTCACCTCTCGGTACTTGACACAATTTGTCTAAACTATTAGGTAAAACCCGTATAAGACAAGCGTCACCTCTCGGTACTTAGCCTATCAAATACCCTATTCCTTATGGTCTGGACCTAATATTCAATTTCTCAATTGTAAATACCAAATCCTAGGGTTTCATGCGATTTCGATTAAGTCCTCACAATCAATTAAAATAAAGTATAGATCATAACAAAGAACAAGAACATATGCAATAAAACCAACTAAATCATAACAAAAGTTTCAAGTACAACCCTAATCAACCCTAGAAAAGCCCTTAGCCAACCATGGCTAAGACACAAATGAAATCAAAAGAATAAAAGAGTTCCAAAGGAAAGAAAGAAAATAATAAAACCGGTTAATCAATGATCTCTTCTCCCTTCTTGCTATTCCTTGCTTTTCCTTTTTCTAAACCTAGAAAATTCTGCCTAAAAAACGTCATTCAAACAGTTCTGCAACCCTAATTTTATAACCCCCTCTAAAACCTAGAAATAACCAACAAAAAATAGCAAATTCGGACTCTGAACCGACCTAATTGCGGGCCGCAATGTACTGTAGCAATACATTCCTTTTATATTCTTAGGTTGTAGATCTTCTCGTTAGCTTTCCAAAAAGTGGTCACAAGCCTAAATCGGAGTTACGAGTCAAAAGTTATGGCCGTTTTAAGTTCAGACTCTATTTTTGGCTGACTGCTACAGTGTATTGCGGGCCGCAATAACTGTGCTGTAATGAAGAGGCTCTGACTTGTTTGGTTGCGGGCCGCAATAACTCCATTTCGGGCCGCAATAAATGTTGGCAGAAGCTCATTTCTTCGTGCTAACTCACCCGTTTTACTTCGTTAAGGTCCAAACACTTGATTACCTGTAAAACAAACATAACTAGGGCAGTAACTTGAACTTTTGGACATTTCTAACCTAATTAAACTTAATTTAAACTAATTTAACCAAAACTTGGCTTAATTTACATACCTAACCCTAGGTTTAAATAGATACAATTTTGGCTTATCACCTCAAAAAAATCACCAATATAATATAATACATTTATTTTGGTAAATAAATATTTTCCCATTTATTTATCTATTTTTTACTTTGATAAAATTGAGGTCCACAAAAGTGGTTTGCAACAAACCACTATACTATAATACTTTTTTTAATACAAAGTTGACTAGAGCTAATTGTTGTTTGCTCCTTTTAAATGTTTATCGAGTACATTCTTTTAATAACTTTTTTTAATACTTCTTTTTATTTTGAGATTGAAAGACTGGTTAAGTGCTGCAAATCACTGTAGCTGTGCATTAGAATTTTTCTTTAATGAATTAGGTGCTGCAAATCATTGTACTGCATACTTCTTTTAATACTCTATTCTTCAGACCAATAAAATTCGGCCCATTCACTTGAATCATTTTTAGGGCCTGTTCAGTGCGCTATTGTGCGTGTGGGAAAAAAAATTCACTCAGACTGAATTTTTTTTTTTCCCACGAGCACAGTAAAAATCAGTTCAATTACCATGCACATTTCTCAACCCATTTAAATGCCGAACAGGCCCCTATCAGATTCACCTTCTATTATCGTTCTTTTTCATTCCTTCCTCCCTGAAACAACGGATCGACACAACTGCAAAATATAAGCAGCGAAATTTTTACAGGGGTAGACAACCAACCTTATCAAGAGTAGGCAACAACACTTAACTGAAGCAAGCAACGGGTCAATTTCCATATACTCAACACAATTATTCAAAATCCGCCTACCCCTGGATGAGTGTAGCTCTACCTTTGATCGTATTTGAAAAAATGAGTATAGATAAGATTTTTTTTTCGTTAGCTTATTGAGTATGAGTAAAGATAACGATTTCTTTTCGTTATCTTACCCATTATCTTATAAGATAAATTTAAAAATAAAATTTTATATATAGATTTATATTTGAATGAAGATAATACATGATACAATAATTTTTACAAATTAGTTGTATTCATTCTTTTTTTGCTTGTTTTGAAAAATATCACTATAAAAGACTGACACTTTTCGCGAGGGTAAAAAGTAATTTTTTGCGACGGAGTACTGTTATAAACGTGCCTTTTCTATTCGTGACGGAGTACTGTCATAAATGTGTTTTTTCTCTTGCAAAAATTGTCTACCTTGTTGTTGTGTATTTTATCAAAAACATAAATTGAGATGTCAATGACACTTTTTTATTCGTTTATCCGATCCGTACCGTATTTGAAAAAATAAATAAGGGTAAAGATTTTTTTGTTTTGTTATCATAATGGATATGGATATGAAAATACCTCCACCCGATCCGTACTGTAGCCGTTGACACCCCTAAATTCTGATCTAGTCAATTACAGATAGAATGAGATCGGACTGTTTATTTTAACCTAACATTTATTTGAAAGATCCTCCTGCATCTAAGGCAAATTTAAAAATGTTAGAAATGTTAGAAATGTACTGCATGCCAACAATTATTCAGGTCAAATTAATAGTTAATATATATATGGATTAATATAATGGACCGTATATTGATTAATTATGGACTGAAATTTCTGCTCGCTTTTGGATAGACATTTTCTATCAAAGTGCATATGAATAGGTCCGACTAATTAACAGGTGCTTATAAACTTATTGGAATATTGATAAAAAAGAAAAACTTATTGGAATATATATATTTTGGGCATTCATAGTTTCATATATACTTCCGAAGTAATTAATAAACAAGCAACTTTTATAAATATTTCTTAAATATATCATAATTTCCAGGGCATTCAATAGTGCTATCCCACATGATATGGGAGATATCTTAAATATATATTTTAGCTAAACAGAAGTAAAATACTCTTGATGATTAATCATCTATATATATATATATATGATCTAGTGTGTCGGATTTTTTTTTAATTTCTACTATGTACCTTTAATTATGCTTCATCATGGGTTCAAGCAAAAATTGATTTAAATCATCCAAAATTTTTATTCACAAGTGATGGTAAGTTAGAGAATATAAAAAAGTTGAAAATCAAGCCAGCATAAAAAAACCAACTAAATTAATTAAATAGATAATTAGACAGCATCTGCAGCTGAGGCAAGCTCAGCAACCTTTGCCTGAAGTTTGGATTTGTTGGCATAAATCCTCTTGTCGATCTCAGCACCATTCTTCACAAAAACAAAAGTTGGTATTGCACTCACGTTGTACTCTTGCGCAATAGGCTGGAGCACAGAAACAATTATATATTAGATTAACATCAATATTAATTAGTAAAAAAGTTCGAAAAAAATGTAAAATTTGATCTTTACGTCCTTATCTCTGTAAAATTTGGAGCATAGAAACTATCATTTAGTCCTAAATACTATTCAATATAATGATGAGCTCAGGTGCTTAATAAAGTACACACCCTCTTGTTTTTCACGTCCTATCTCTATTTTTAAAGTTCAAATAGTCGATTCAAACTGCTTAATGTGATCTCCATATTAAAATGTACTTGGACACCAAATTTACATTTGTTGGAAATCGTTTACTAATTTTTTAGAATTTTCGAAAGTTACTATATTTCAGAAAATTTTGGACCATAAAAAACAACAATTTTAAAAAACTCTACAAAAATAGTAAAAAAGTTCTATAAAAAATATAAAATTTGGTCTCCAAGCACATTTTAATATGGATATCATATTGAACAGTTTAGATCATTTGTTTGAACCTTGAAAACAACATGGAAGGATGTGTAAAGCACCAAATAGCTTATTAAATCGCCTTAGCCCCATCTCATACTGAGCAAGTAATAATAACAAGAGAGTAGAACTAGGGTGTTCTTAAGTTCACAAACAAAAAAAACAATCTGATGCAAGGTTAGCCGCTTGTGAGTTTTAAAAATAATTCTTCCTTGCTCATACCAGTATCAGCAGTTCCTGCCGGAGTTGGTTCTAGAACCTTTTATTAGATATGAAAGTGATTAGAACGTACGTACCGGTTGGTCATCGGTATCGACCTCAAGGAATATAACATCAAGGTGTTTCATTGACAGCTCAGCATAGAGTGGGGCCATCATGCGGCATGGCCCACACCATGTGGCAGTGAAC
Organism: Carex pumila; assembly: GCA_033356055.1. NCBI lineage: Eukaryota > Viridiplantae > Streptophyta > Magnoliopsida > Poales > Cyperaceae > Carex > Carex pumila. The sequence continues at coordinate 519,235 of JARJHM010000029.1, forward strand.
TTAATCACCAGCTGTTTCAGACACATATACAACATTACATAATCAATATTATTACGAAAATATCAAAAAAAAAGTTTGATCGAGTTTTTAATGTCCCTCTTATTAGATCGGATAACATTTCTTTCGGTTGGAGGAAAGATGTATGACAAATTGAAGCTGAATGTTGGAGATATATAACAAAGACTACTCAATTGGAGATGATTTAGCTTGGTGATGTTTATTATAACTTGTATGAGGAATATTGCAAATCACACCCTATAACTATTTTCTCTGTTCTTTCCGGCCCTCTTCCCATAATTACCCAAATTAGAAAGGAACTGAACAGCTCATTGTACCGTAACATCAACTCACCTTTGTAATTTATGAGATATATCAATAAAATCAATTCAATTAAGATTGCTAAATTTATTACTGAATAACCTCTGAAAGTTTTTCTCTTCAAGCATTGTGCTACAAAATAAAAAAAATCAACTGAATTGCAATTAAGCAATAAAAATGAGGTTTTATGTTGTATCTTACAAAAAAAATTTAGGTATTTCTTTGTACCACCCAAGAGCTCATAATTACGAAACAAAAACTATAAAAGAACTTAAAAAATGGAAAAGGAAAACAGCTGATAATTAAGAGGCACACCAGCTTGTTAGCCTCCTTGGCTTCATTGATCTTAGCCTTGAATTGCTCGGTACTGGAGATGACGATGATGTTATCGTCATCCGCCATTTTCGCACGATTTGGATCAGATTTTTTTTGTCTGATTTGTTTTCTTTTGGAAGAAGACGACGACTTTTAGTCACAACACAAACTCTGAAATGTTCCCCGGCGAGGTATCCGGATCTTCTGTGGAAATAATATCGTAGAAAGTACGTGAAACTGAAAGTTTCTCGGCAGGGAGCATACTCACAAGATTCGCAACTTATATCCAAATAATTCATTTTTTGAGTGATATCGAACTGAACGCCGAATTATTTAATTGACCAAACTTTTACCTAATTAAACCCAAATAATTCGCAAATTTTACAAACTTTTTTCAAATTTTCCTAATTATTTCAGAATTTTTTCCAATTTTTTTTTTTGCTCTTGCAGGACTAAGATCTCTAGTCTGTATAATTATAAATTATATCCGAATTATTCCTGAATCACAAATTTTTAACCTTACCAAACTCGAATAATTCATTTGTTACTATGCCGAGAAGGTGCTTCTTTGCACAATTTATTTAAGAAAAGTCACTGAGATGCTTCGTTGAGGTTCGCTTTGAAGTTGAAGTTTACAATCAGTTATAAATTTTAAGTTTCTTGAACAATTTAAGAAGGAAGATGACAGATATAAGCATCAACAAAACCGTAAGAGGGCAACGTCCAGCCAAATTTTATTTGGACGATTATAATTAAAGTATAATTGTGTCTTCTTACATTTTTAAAATTTTGAAAAGACACGATTACATTTTAATTATGACCGATCAGAGTAAACATGAAATGAACAGACCCACCTGCCCTGCACTGGGCAGGAGATTTGGTTCTCAACAATAATTCGACCTCTATGGTTTTTTTAATTAAATCCTTACATAAATTAGTACTGTGATACAATTTCAGCATAGACCAATATTTGTTCTTGGTTCTTGTTGCTATCCTAATTAAAAACGAGACCCCTTTGAAAGGAAATCCTTCGGTAATAATAGTTAAAACAATACAAAGCGCTTCGTGTTGGAGTAAAACAAAAATAAGGTTTCATTCCTGCACTGTACTATATAATAATTCGTATAAATACATGAGAATGGTCCCAGCAAAATTTGAGAACTACAATTTCAAAATGATACAACAATGCTGCTTGGGGCCTTGTACAACAATACATGTGGTAAATAAATAGCAACGCCCATTGCAAGAAGCCTTAAAAACACAATATGTAAATTATAAAAATTTATAAACTAGATAAACATATATTTAATGAGAAGACAAAAAGATGGAGAACATATGAAAATTTTACCTTCTATAGATGACAAAGATTACACTGTACTCTACAGTCTACAATGCTAAAATATCATTCCACCATCCAGTTCTGAGGAAAGAATCTTCCCTTTCAATTCCATCCACACTTGTGGTGTTTCCATTTCCCTACAACCAAGATAATAACATTATTTGATCAGATATTGAATGAAGATATAGACCAAGATACCACGCAACTTTTGCAGATGGCATCTGTTATTTTCAAATTTGTAGGATACCACAACTTCCGGACACTTGCAACTCACATATTATTGCAGTACTTTGAAGATTTGAAAATTCCACCAACTCTATATTAAAAATCATACCAAGCAAAGAACAACTAATATTGTCTTTGACTTTACCCTATTGCTTAGCTTGAATCACTTAAATTAATAGAAGACAAGGTCATATATTTCAACATATAAATGTTGGGCATTACCAGCAATATTTTCATAAGTCTGTCAAAGTATGAAAACTGTTTTATCACATTTTGTAAAGTCACAAAAGTTGGTGCAATTTGCAAAAATCCTCTATGAAAAAGTACTGACAACTGATGGTAATTATTAGTCCAGGTGTAAATAGACAGTACCTTTAAGCATTGCTTCTTATTGGTATTGCAAACTGGATAATCCTGTGGGCAGCAATATCTAGTATCCTTGCAACAAACTGCACTCTCCAGTCCACAACAGCTCCAGGAAAGACACACCCCGAGCAAACGCCATGTGCAACAGCATGTACTGCCCGCAGGGCAGTACGTCAGGAGGCTGCACTTGGTAGGACTCGGATCCGGTGATGGGGGTGGGTTCGGGCTTGTTTTTGTTGGGTATGATGGCATCATGTTAATCCCACAAATACCCGTTGAGCTGCTACCGTTACGTGCCATCATGATATAACCATCCATGCCCCAGCTTGTGCCCCATGAGTTTTTAACGATCCAGTAGTCCTGCCCGTTTTGTGACCCATACCCAACAATTAGCACAGCGTGGTCTAGAGAGGTTGAACATGGACCAGTAAAGATTCCCTGTAGTTATAAGATGTTAAGTTATTATTTCCTGAAGTTTTTAGTCATTAAAATTGACTGTCTTGTACATCTATTTGGTATGATTTGTTTTGGTCAGTGGGGCCTCTGCAAGTATTTGGGCCTGAAAAGTTTCAGCTGCAGGATTAACATAATGGTGCAACCGTGTACATGTATTTTAGGCATGTGTTGTATGCAACTAATACTGTAGATTTTGTCTATGCTCCTACAGATAATCAAAATATCATCTGTACCCTTATGCCCCTACCATACAAAAAGATAATGTATGGCTCTCCTCTCCTATCCTCCTTTAGTTTTACAATTCCCAGCTTATGTTTATTTTCTCCATTTCTACAGAAAAAAAAAGTCCACATCGAAGGGTAGTATGGTGTCCTTTTGAACTGAATGTGGAAGAGGGGACTGGAAGAGCATTATTCATGTTTATCAGTGGCATTTGCGATTGGTTTTACATCTTGCAAGGGTTGTGTATTTCAAATCACCTCTTTCAAATTGAATATTTAAAAGCTATGGTGCTATATTGGAGAAGATCAAAACTTAGTACTTTACTCTTCCAATGTCATGGTGATAAAGTTAGTATCATACAAAAGAACTCTTACACTAGAGTATAGCTGAAATGCATAATCACTGCCACAGATTCCAACACTGACAGGTTGGGTTGCCACTGCTTGGAGCACTAGATCTTCTCTATTTGGAAGTATATCTGTGTAACCATCTATTGTCACAACACGGTGGTTAACCTTCAACAACAATAAGAAAAATAATTTCAGATGTACTTCTAAAATTCACCATGATTCTCAAAGAACATGAGGATCAACATCCAAGAAAGAAACTCAGAGATTGAATAAAAAACATGTACAGAATATATACTATTAGTATTATTTAGCAACTATTATTCCATGCAAATTTAAAACCAACATTTGGGATTTACCTGATCTCAATTCAATTCAAATTTAGGATCAACAATCAAAATTTGACAGAACATACTTTGCCATTACCCTGTGGGAATGGATTTGAAGTTCTTCAATATAGGGTGGTATTTGCAAATTGCCAGATTTTATTAATCACCGGTGTAATTCACCAAAAAAAAATTATATAAAATGTACCTTTTTGCTCTGGCATTTGCCATCAGCAGCTTTATATGGATAGTCATCCTCAGAATCGATGCCTTTATTTTTTATCACCCACTTGTATGCATAATCCATGAGGCCACCATTACAGCCCATGTTGTAACTCTTGTCACAGTCGATTAACTCCTGCTCTGAGAGGCTGATGAGGGACCCCGACACAATCTTGTTTATTCCTTCCATTGCACCAGTGGCAGAGAAACTCCAACAAGCACCTTTGAGAAGTAACACATTACTGATAAATAGATAATTATTTAAATATCATGCATTTCGTTGTCAACTGTATTTATGCTGTCGAGTTAGAGAAATATCCATCAGCCATGGCAGAGTTGTATTGATATGCCATTTATATCTTGAAAAAAATAAAAAAATGAGCATTCTAAATGGAGAAGATTTAAGAGACAGTAAGTTCCCATTTACCACAATAACCCTACCATGAGAGGGTAATTTATGTTGTACAACCACTTGTCATGTAGGCATCAAATTAATGCTAAAGTTAGATACATAATAAAACATCAATAATAGATATCCTTTAAATAAAAATGTATAGAATTAATATGATGGTAAGTGTGACTGAAATTTGGACTTGTGGTAGAAATACCATATCAAATGGAACAAACAGCTGCAACCAAGCTAGTCAATTGATACCACTGTACTGAGCATGCTCTGCTGCCATAAAAAGGGATAGTAATGTGAACAATCCAATAGGCAGCTGTCATGATCCAATAGGCTAAGATCACATTTTTTGACCTTTTGGGGGGATTCTTCTTTTCTAATCTGAACCGCCCAACTCTGATTGGATGGTATTCTTGCTGCCATCACCTATACGGCAGTGGATGTGAAGTTCCACTGTACCATTACTGCCTATTTGCAATACTGCCATAGTACCATTTTACAAAGCTTGACTAGGAGACCCCTCTCTATAAGCTAAAGAAACCTCACCATTTTGGTAGATATGAAAGCATGCTAATCATATGTTTCATTGGAAGTTTCATAGATGGGAGATCAATATTTCTAATTTAAAATTGGTCATGACGTAAAATTAACTTAAACTAGAATAGTAAAATAAAAAAAAAAGAATAACTAGGACTCACCGCAGCTTCCTTGATCTTTCACCTTAGTAACAGCCCCTTGCTTCCTCCAATCAACCGAATCTGGAACATGAAAACCTGCTCCGAACCCGGTAAAAACCCTCTCATTGTTTGACGGACCAACAGTTTTAAGCCCGGCTAGCCCCAGCCGGGTCGAACGGAACTCATGCGGAGTCAAATCCGCGAAGGCATTTAATGCGAGGGTATAGCTCGAATCCCCCGCTGAGTTGTGGGATTTCACATAGGCGGCGTTCTGCTCGAAGACGCGAAATCGCGCAAGCTTCTCTTCTTCAGTGGCGTAAGTCTTTCCGTACTGTTTACACCACGACTCGAACCGGTCGGAGTAGGAAGAAGAGAGGGGAGAGAGAAGAGAGAAGAGAAAGAGAAGGAAGAGTTTGGTCGGGGAAGCCATGGATTGGCGGAACCATGTGGATTGGGAACAGTTGCCAACTACTTGGCATTGACATTAGTGTAAGACAAAGTGCTAGTTGATTCAGACTTCTTCTTGTGGGGTCCATGTGTCTGTCATTGTTGGCGTATAAAACCGGGTGCAGGTAGGTGTTTTTTTTTATGAACTCCAAATCCTCTGACGTAACTCAAATTTTGACTTTGGAACTCCGGATCGAGGTGAAATGCACGAGATCCTTCAATATGCGTGCCAAACAGATTGTACGGTGAAGATCTAAACTCAAAATTTGAGTTACTCTAGGTGATTTGAAATTTTTTTCATGTGCCCAATGGGACCACGTTGAATATCTCGAACGATGACTGTCGAAGGATCAAGGCGTGCTACTGTGATTGTGTGCGATAAATGTCGACGGTACACCTGTGGCCAATGGAGCCGAGTTTTGATCGACATTTCCTTGAAATTTTTGTCATGTGGCTCAATCAATTACGGATAAGTCCTGGTTTCTTTGGACATATTCATCTATTTATCTATGTAATTTTTGGCAGGAAGCTATCGTTTTCAGAAAATCATGGTCAAAAGTTGGTATGTCATGTTGGCTATTTTTTTCGTAAAAAAAGCCTTAAATATTTCTTATCTGTATGAAATTGAGAGAAGATAACGAAAGAGACGTTTTTGGTGCTTTTTAAAAAAAAAAAAAAATTCACGGAGTAGATTTTTGTTTAGTTTTCTCACATACTTTGATCACACACAGACACATATAAATATAGAGTTGGGTTACGGTGAGTTGTGAATTAAAGTGATTATTTTACTTTATGCTTATATTTTGCAATTTTAAAGTTCAAAATGTCGATCCGAACAGCTCAATATGATCTCCATATTGAAATATGCTAGTAGACCAAATTTTATATTTTTTGAAATTCTTTTACTATTTATTAAGCCACTTTGAAAATCGCCGATTTAGTGGTCCAAATTTTTTTACTGTTTTTTACTGTTCATCCAGATTTTCAGATTTTCAAAATGGCTTAATAAATAGTAAAAAATTTCAAAAAATTCAAGCATATTTTAATATAGATTAAACATTTAACGGTTTAAATCGGCTATTTAAACTTTAAAAATAAAGATATTGTGTGAAATAAAAACGTATTTTATTTCGCAACTCACCGTCTCTCTCTATATATATATTTACAAAACAAAATACTACTATTTGCAAAATGGGTAGAGAGAGTCACGTGTCCATTATTACAGTAGAAAACATACCTTCTTTTGTTATTTTGTTTTTGTTTGTGGGCTCACTACAAAAAAAAGGTTGCTCAGAGAAAATTCTTTTTTCTTTATCTAATACATTGTTTTGACCTCACATTGGGGGAGGATTCATATCCATAAAGTACCTCAAATTTTGAATTTAGATCTGGATGATCAAATCTGTTGTTGCACAAATATTAAAGAGTCTGATACATTGCACTTCGAACCTGAATGATCTGGATTCTGATCGGACGGTCCACATCTAAATTAAAATTTTGAGTTTCTATTTTAGTTTTATCAATTGGCCCTCTAATTAAAGATGATTTTATCAAGAGGAGGGATAGGATGACACTGTTTTTTGGTGACATCGGATGAAAATATTTATTTTTGAAGTTTCAAAGTCCAAATAGTCGATCCAAACCGTTCAATATGATGGATATATATTAAAATCTACCTGCATATCAAATTTTACATTTTTTTTGAATTTTTTTACTATTTATTAAGTACTTAATAAAATCGCTATATTTGGACCGTTGAATTTTTGTACCCATTTGAATAAATCCAAATAAAAATTCAGAAAAATGTAGAATTTGATGTGCAAGCACATTTTAATATATCCATCAAGTTCAACAGTTTGGATTGACTGTTTGGACTTTAAAAATGGACGGTGTCATCCGATCTCTCCTCTTTTATCAATTAACTAGTCAGCCTAATTCAGTATTTAATATGTTTTCCAACAGACTATTAAAGGGATGTTCAAGAAATATGAGACCAAGGGAAAAAAATGAAAATTAGAATAACAAGTTAACAACAATCAATTCGACATCTTCCAACCAATCCAAACAATCTCTTCCATTAATTGTAACAAATTCTTTTGTCTATCAGACTCTGCTCCATCTTTCTCTTCAAATAACAAAGGTTGAAATTGTCAAATTTCCTTGGCTTGTCTGTACATGTGCCATATGTTTATCAATTGCCAACCCTTCCTGATCAAATTATCCGTTATAACTTATAAGTATTTTGTTTAGCAAAGTCGACACTTTATAATATTATTGTTTCAGGTCACGAGAAAAAGTGCAGATATTTGTATAGAATAAATGATCTGCAGTATTACGTACTTTGTAGTTTTTTGTGCATTTACAATCCATGCAAATGAAAAGACCGCTGATATTAAATATTTCTGCAAACGAAACTGCTCGTAATATCATTTTTTTTTAATTTGTAAATGAAAAACACTTTCACAATAGATTATAAAAAAACATGAACATATTTTGCAGGGCATAAAACCCTTAACAATAAGTTGCCAAAAGAGCAACAGCAAGAAAACAAGCTGGTTATTCCACCATGAAGAGGAAACTAAAAAAAGATAAATAAAACAACAAAACTGAATCTCAACACTCAACAGTCAAATCAAGTACAAATAAAGAACAACCAACAGCACCATATATGATGGATCAACTGTCGCCGGCATTAACTTAGGAATCATTTGTCGGGTTGAAGTATCTGTTGGTGAAACACATGGAGTCGGCAGCAACGGCATTGCCGTCTTGGTTGCGGTGCCAGGTGAAGTGTGCATGAGTCCTGTTTTTTATGTCAAAGATGGCATGGCCAAAGCTTGCCTCTCTGAAAGACGAATAGCTCGGTTGTGGCTGTGTCATGCTGCAAAATTGAAACATTGGAATGTTATCTGAATGTTAGACATGCTGAGTAGCGTCAACAGTTCACACAAGAATAGATTTATAATTAATTACTTGGTAGAAAGGCCTTCGGCGTTGCCTCCATCTCCAACGGTGATGTATACTGGAGCATTTATGTTTAAGATTGGTGAGCAGTTTGCATTGGTTATGTTGTAATCAATGTTAGAAATCCTATGCTGCAAAAATTGAAATATTATTTGTCAACTTTTTATGTTGTATACTTGTATACCTTCAAAATATATAGATGATCCAATTTCAGTTTTTTTTTTTAAATGCCTTGGCAGTGGTTGATGATCCAATTTCAGTTAATAACAATGTATAGTGGTACATATATTATGATTGAAATGTTGATTGATTTATATATACCTTTAGGCTATATGTAATCAAATCACGCATCATTTTCATAAACCAAATCTATCCATGAAAGGATTAAGAAAATTAAATTAATAATAACAATATATTGAAACATATAATAGTTACTCACACTTCGCTCGTAGGCATGGACATGGCCGGAAAACACCACATCTACCTTGTATTTCACCATCCATGCCTCAAATTGGACCCTCATGGTTTCACCCTCCATGTAGTGAGAGTAATAGCTGTTGTACCAAGGCGAATGCAAAAGCACAATCAGCCATGGAGTCACTGTTCTGTCCACTTTTTTGAGTTCGGCCTGGAGCCACAGGTACTGGGGTGTAGATTTCCCTTGAAAGAAGAAATCACATGATTCAGATGATATGAAAATTATTACAGATAAATTAGTCATATGGGTGCTATAGGGAGAAATAATAAGTTAATAACAGTATTATTGTCTGATTTGTTGTGTACCATATGCACTAAAGGATGCCAAGACAATGATGTGTGCAGAGGCGCGTCTAACAGCATAAAATTTAGGCTCTGTGCTGCCAGATGCTTTGTATGGAGTTGGATACCTGTTTGACATTGGCTTGAACGGAATAATTTCCCCCTAAAAAGACACAATGTTTTGTTCAAAAGAAGGCCTTAGATCAAGTGAGATTACAAAAAAATAATGACTCACAATATCAGGGCCAAAGTCAATCTCATGGTCTCCAACAGTCCAAATCCATGGCTGGTACGCCACGATGCTCTCAATAAACCGGCCCCATGTATCCCATCTGGTGTTATCATGGTTTGGATAGGTATCAGCATAAGAGAAATCACCAAGGAACAGCAATGCGTCAGCATCTGGATTTGCTTTGTAGTGTGAAAGAGTACTGTTGGAATCATAGGTTTGGCCAAGATCACCTGCACATGATAGCAATCACATGGTGTACAATGTGTGTGTGTGTGTGTTTTAATGGTTAGTGGCTTTAAAGTTGTACAAGGTGTTGATTTATGCAAACTTCTATGAACAATAAATCTCTGGGAAAGGAAGAAAAATCAGGAGATTGATAGTTTTACTGATAAGTCCAAAAGTGTGTGGGACATCAGGACCAAGCGCAGGAGGAGTTTGGAACGAGAATTGTCTGATCGTGTCATTTTCTCCAACAGCATAATAATATGTAGAGTTAACCTGAAACAGGAAAATGAAAAAACTAATCCGGTTTAATAATTTGTTCAACTATAATATTATTAATTTATGAAGGCCAAATAGGACGCCACCTGGGCAGGGGACTTGTGGGCCCTATTGCGAGAACACAACCGACTAATCTTCAGTAACAAGAGCAAAACAGTCTAAACAGAGGCATTATTGGTGCAGGATTCAGTTAATTTCAGTAGAAGTTAGACGTTGGTGCATATGTTGTTAACAGTGGTATAATAGCACTTTTTTCTTTTTCTTTTTTTAGGTAGCGATCCTTACTGAGTGAAAGGTTTTATACTTTTATATATAATAAAGGTGTCCCCTAGAAAGACACCATTGTAATTTTATTTTTGGGATGTGGGCACCTGTAATTATCCTTTTTATCAATGAAAATCTGTAAGATGGCACCTCACCACCTTACCCTCAAAAAAATATTATTACTTTATCGGTAAAGAAATTTCATTGTATAACTTATTTCAATTAGTTGAACTACGATGTTTGATATTATTACAAAAGAACTTATTATACAATTAACACTACATATAATTGAAGTATAATAATGGTGAATTTAAAGGACCTCCAAGTTGGTCAGCAGACAGTGATGGATATATCCAGATGTGTAGGTGTAGTAGGTATACTGCCTAGCATCTCCCTCAGCAGAAAGGTGGAGATTATTTTTGGATTTTCCGTATTTTACGGTGTTTGAGCCCGGCGCATCTCCGGTCACCCATGAAACAATAACTGCTGTACCATTGTAGTCTCCTTGAGTAATGTGAACCTTCAATAAATTGAAAGAATATCACGTTACTTTGTTATATCTAAAAGAATTGAGTTTAACAAAACAACAATATATTTAAGTATTGATAAAATTAATTAGTTATTGTTAGTTCTAGTATTAAACCAACCACAACCAAATTGTGTTATGCACTAAAATGAAATGTTCATGATTTCATTAAATTCAAGTTAATCTTTTTGAAATTTCTCCTTTTCTAATGTTTTGAATGAGCCCATGCGGCCCAATTCAGTTCAAGCCCAGTGAACCCAATTCTACAAAACGTAGGTATGCATTTCTCAAAACAGATTGATGCACAAAATTTTTGTTCTTTACACTATTAACATGACTTGGATATAACAGTTTTTATTCTCACCTGTTGAGGAGCATTGTATCCTGCTGGAACCTGAAAGACATCAGCATCAAGCGGCATATCGACAGACGCTGCCAACTTTCGTCTGTAGGCGCTCGTCACTCCTCCATTGCACTGTACAGCTAGCCCTGCTACAGCAATCAAAGCCAACAAGAAAGCCACTATCTGCTTTCCCATATCTCCTCTTTGTTAGTTGCTCTCTATCTATTAATCTCTTCCTTGTGAGAAATACAATGAGATGGCATTCACTTAAATAGCACAGAGATGGAGATAAACACAGAGAATATCCAATAATGGTTCTATGGCATTGGAATATTTTAGTCTAGTATTACTGAAACCTACGTTGAGTTCAGTTAGTTCATTTGAGCTAGTCTTATTTTCAGGAGTGAGAGCATCTAGATTTGACTTTTTCTGTGGCCTGCAAAGGAATTGAGTTTTTGATTCGAGGTAATTTATATTGGAATAATTATGACCGTAACGAAGAAAGAGCATTTATGTTAAAAGGGCTGATAGTGTAATATGCAGATCTACTGTCCCTATCCTTAGATTTAAAGTGTTTTTTTCTTCTTTTTTATGCATTGTTGTTGAGTTTTACTAAAAAAAATGCATTGTTGTTGAGTACCTTTTTACTACCTTTTTCTAAAATATTCAATTAGCTTTTGTGATATTCTGGAGAAAGAATAAAAAGGGACTTCCGGGTTTTTGTTGATTATAGGGACGTTTAATTTTTTGGTAGGCGCAAGTTCTTGCCGTTAATTACCCGAAACGTTTGGGTCTCATGAGCCTCAATATTCCAATACTTAGGACCAGTGAATCAAAATAAAAGGGTTGTAAAAATTATCTGTTCTCCCTCTTTTGCCCAATATATTCTACGGATGCACATGAATAAGTGCAGATATTTGTATAAAAATGATCAGCTCCATGAATCAAAATAGAAACGCAACACTCCCAAGAAACTCCCTTCCCACCCGATTATATTTCATCAGAATAATTCTTACAATTTGTGTGTCTAGCCTATACTACTGGCACACTTTTCTTACAACAGGTCAAGAGGAATAAATAGCCTCCAGTACCAAATACAATTAGTAATATCTTTCCATATTTCTCTCTATTTCATACTATACTTGCATTCCTAAATACATTATAAAATAAATTGATAAAGTAAATTAAATATTCTTCTATCTCTAAAGATCTTGTAGATATGCCATGAATCCTCTAAATATTATTGCCATATCTGCCAATACTCCCTCTCAAGTTGGCAAGTACAAGTTTGTCATGCCCAACTTGTCAAGTATGGCAATGAAGTCTTTGCTCGAGACTGCCTTTGTGAGTATATCAGCTAACTGCTCTTCTGATCGTACATGTGGAATCCGAATAACTCTTGACTCAATTTTCTCCTTTATGAAATGTCGATCTATTTCCACATGTTTTGTTCGATCATGTTGAATCGGATTATGTGAAATATCAATAGCGGCTTTGTTATCACAAAACAGCTCCATTAGTTCATTGGATGCAAATCCCAATTCATCCATTAGTTTTTTAAGCCAGAGTAATTCACACAAACCCTTTTTAATTCCCCTAAATTCTGCCTCTGCACTGGACAATGCTACCACATCCTGCTTCTTACTCCTCCAAGTGACAAGATTTCCTCCAACAAAGGTGAAATATCCTGATGTTGACCTTCTATCTGTTATACTGCCAGCCCAATCTGCATCTGTAAAGCAAGATATGTCCAAGTGTCCATGTCTCTTAAAGAATATGCCTCTGCCCGGTGCTCCTTTCAAGTATTTTAGAATACGAGTTACAGCCTCCATGTGCTCCTCACTCGGATTATGCATGAACTGGCTCACCAAACTTACGGCATATGCAATATCAGGTCTTGTGTGTGACAAGTAGATTAGCTTCCCCACCAATCGCTGATATCTACTTTTGTTTGTAGGTACTTGATCCGGAAATTCTCCTAACTTAATATTCTGAACAACCGGTGTGTCAATCGGCCTACAATCAAGCAACCCCACTTCTGTCAGTAAATCAAGGACATACTTCCTTTGAGATAAAGCAATACCTTGCTTAGATCGAGCTACCTCAATTCCCAAAAAGTATTTAAGTCCTCCCAAGTTCTTCATCTCAAATTCTTGTGCCAAACATTCCTCAAGTTTTGTAATCTCTGTCCTATCATCCCCTGTAATAATCATGTCATCAACGTAAATGATTAGCAAAGTTATTTTCCCATTTTGTCTTTTTAGAAAAAGTGTGTGATCAGAATCGCCTTGCTTGAACCCATATTTTTTCATCGCTTGGGAGAAACGACCAAACCATGCACGTGGAGACTGTTTGAGTCCATAAAGTGCATTTTTTAATTTACACACCATGGATCCAGATCCCAAGCTCTCATATCCTGGAGGGATCTCCATATAGATTTCTTCTTCCAAATCACCATGCAAAAAAGCATTCTTCACATCAAACTGATGCAGCGGCCATTCTAAGTTTGCTGCAAGAGACAATAATACTCGAATTGTGTTTAGTTTAGCAACAGGTGAAAAGGTTTCCTGAAAATCTATACCATAAGTCTGAGTATATCCTTTTGCAACAAGTCTTGCTTTGTATCTATCAACCTTTCCATTGGCATCAAATTTAATGGAATAGACCCACCTACATCCTACTGGCTTCTTGCCTTTGGGTAATTCAGTTAGAGTCCAAGTACAATTTTTATTTAAAGCTTCCATTTCTACTTCCATAGCTCGTACCCATTTCAAATCTCTTTTCGCTTCTTCAACAGTATTAGGTATAGCTATTGACAGTAACTCAGTGTTAAATTGCTTAAGTGGTTCTGGTAAATGTTTTGTGGACACATAACCTACAATTGGATACTCATAACTGTTGTTCGTACAATAATCTTTTACGTCTATTTGACTAATTTGCAAAAACATACAATTATTGAATTTTACAATTTCTTCTATTTTGAGAATATGTAGGTCCAAGAAGAGTAAGAACTGTTGAATAATAAGCTTGGACTGAAGAAATCATGAAGACCTTTATCAAGAATACATATTGTAAAATCAAATGCTTGGTAAAGTATGTGTGAGGTTGATTAAATTGAGATAAAACGTTATGAACGTTTTTAAAACGTTGGTAACGTTTTATAATAATCAGAAGCCTCAAAAGAATCAAGTTATAACGTTATAACGTTATACAACCGTTATAACGTTTGTAAAACGTTACAACGGTTATAAAACGTTATGTAACGTTTTCTAAGCTGTCAGAGAATTAAAACCCTAAATCGTATTTGAATAAAACGTTGGTAACGTTTGATAAAACGTTGGTAACGTTTTATGTCAAACAGCTCATTTTTGAGCTGCCACTATAAATAGACTGAAGGGATCACTTTCAAATCTATCTCAGCCGACCCTAATCATTTCTAAAAAGCGATTTTCTGAGAGTTTAGCCTACTCCATTGTTGTGAGAGCTTAAAACTTCAAAATCCCTCAAGCAACCTCAAACCTACTTCACTAATCTTGATCTAGATTAGGTTAGAGTGATCTATTGAGTGTTTCTCTTGTTCTTGAGTAGCTTGTGTGACTTCCCTTGTTTGTAAGGGCTTGCCGGCTCAAACCTCGAGTTGCTCGTGTGACTTCCCTTGGTTGTAAGGGCTCGCCGGCACTCATCTCTCGTTGGTCGTGACTTCCCATTTTGTAAGGGCTCACGGTTCACAATTGTAATCCTTTCATATTGGGTAATAGAAAGGCGCACCTAGAAAGAGGTTGCGACTCCCCGGAGACGTAGGCCTTTGTTTTGCCGAACTCCGTTAACATCCCGCGTGTCAAATTTCTCTAAACTCATCTATTTACTTTCAATTGCAATTTAATTTCAGTTTTTGAGCAATTAGAGGTGCCCCTAAGTGCAACAATAACTTGTTCCATTTTCTGGAACATATCTCTTTGCGGGTTTCCCTCTATTTTTTCTTGGTGGTAGTATATAAACAGAGTCATGAGAACTTACCTTCTGACATTTCTCAGGAGATCCCGGGCTGTGTGGTCTTGAGTCCGTTTGTATCATTTCTTCTATTTCACCATTTATCTCTGTCCACATCCTTGAGTCATTCTGCTTCTCCTTTTCTCTGTTAGTTGTATCTCCAAACAATCGTCTCTTTTTATCTCTATTGTAAACTTGAAAACTTATTTCTGGTTGCTCAGTTGAATTAGAAGATGGATCAGAAGCAGAAGACGGATCTGGACCCAAGTCAGATAGACCCGAATCAGAAGAACCACCCGGGTTAGAAGGATCAGTCGAGTCAGACGGACCCGAATCGGTCGAGTCAGATGGACCCGAATTAGTCGAGTCAGACGGACCCGAATCAGTCGAGTTAGACAGACCCGAATCAGAAGGCGGAACTAGACTAGGGAATGGACTTGAAGCAGAAGGTAAACTAGAGTCAGAAGCCCAATAATCTGACTCTTCCAAATTCTCCCTCTGAGACAGATATTGGGTTGAACAAAAAAAAAGGTTCATTTTCCACAAAGGTGACATCCATAGTAGTATACCACTTCTGCTTAACCGGCTCGTAGCACTTATATCCTTTTTGGTTTAAACCAAGGCCAAGGGACACACACCTTATAGCACACGGATCAAGTTTTGATCGTTGGTTTTTTGGAATATGAACATAGGCAACACAACCAAAAATTTTTGGGGAAAGACTAAGGACAGATGGAATGGTCACAAAGGTGGATAAAGTTTTAAGAGGAGTAATGAAATTGTTGATTTTTGAGGGTAATCGATTTATTACATATACTGCCATAATGACTGCACTATCCCAAAATTTATGTGGAACAGAATACTCAAGTAGAAGGGCTCTAGCAGTTTCTAAAATGTGCCTATTTTTTCTCTCGGCAACTCCATTCTGTTGTGGTGTCCCAACGCAAGAGGTTTCATGAACAATTCCCTTTTGAATAAAGAAATCTTTTAGCACCTTATTAACAAATTCACCCCCGTTATCACTTCTAAATATTTTAATATTTCTCCCATATTGATTTTGAACCATGATAAAAAAACTTTTAAATATTTCAGCAACTTCTTCTTTTTTCTTTAAGAGGTATACCCATGTCATTCTCGTGCAATCGTCAATGAATAAAACAAACCACCTATAACCACCAATTGAATTAACTGGAGATGGTCCCCACACATCCGAATGAATAAGCTCAAAAGGAAGAACACATTTATTTAAGCTAGGTTTATAGGATACACGGTGGCTCTTTGCCTTAATGCAAGTCTCACAATTTAACAACGAGATATCAATATTTAAAAATAACTTTGGCAATAGTTTTTTCAAATAACCGAAAGAGGGGTGTCCCAACCGCCGATGCCATTCCCATATTTTTGTCTCTGGTTTAGAACATCCTTTTGCCAAATTAGCCTTCCCACACTTCAAATCTTCAAGATGATACAAACGGCCTCTTTTAATACCACGCCCAATGATCTCCTTCGTAGAAATGTCTTGAAAAACACAACAATTAGGATACATTAACACCATGCAATTCAAATCATCCGCAAGTTGTCCAACAGAGATTAGTTTTGTGGATAAGGAAGGAACCACAAGGGTATTAGATAATGTAAGGGATGGTGATAAGTAAACATCCCCTGCTCCTGTGACTGGATGAGAGACACCATTTGCATTTATAATCTCAGTTTTTCGTGGTTTTGTACTGTTTGTCACATCATCAATAGAAAATGTCATATGATCAGTAGCACCTGAATCTATGACCCATGCACTATCTTTATCATAAGAACAAGAGGAGTAAAAGTTTTTACCTTCATCTGATTCATTTTCATTTTTCTATCTTACCGGTCATTACCAAGTTTGCCTTCGCCTTGCCCTTCTCGCTTTGCTTCTTCTTCTTCAGTTCGTACCACCATTCAGGATATCCGATTACCTGGAAACATTGTTCTATGGTATGCCTTTTACTACCACACTTGGTGCATTTACTCACCTTGCTTGATCCAGGAGTCAACTGTTGTCTTGCTGCAAAATTTGCAGCACCTGCTTGCTGCTCAAAAACACTTCTCTCTGCTGAATCTGTGTATGAACCAGGATTGTTGTATGTGACCACCTCACCTCTTGAAGCTTTTGCAACCATTGCCATAGGGTTGACATTTTCAATTCCGCCGGTCATAACCGACTGCCTCACGTCTTCCCTTCTCACACGTGCAAATGCCTCCTCAATAGTGGGAAACGGTTTGGTTCGCAAAATTTCAGCCCGTATGCTATCCAACCGTTGGTCTAACCCACCAAGAAAGATATATAATCTCTCTTCCTGAATTTCCAGATTTCTATTTTTAATGTCTACAGCACAAATATTCTTGTTAGGCCTTCGGAGATCAATCTCTCTCCACAGCCGCTGAAGAGTGTTAAAAAACTCTTCTAGACTCCCACCTGATTGTGTACACCCTCGTACCCTCATTTGTAATTCATAAACTTGGGTACCATCACTCTCATCAAAGAAAGAAGTTTTAATGGCATCCCATACCTCTTTTGCAATGGGAAAAAACAGAAAATTACCTAGTAATCCAGGATCAAGCGAATTGAGAAGCCAGGCCTTTACCGTGTTGTCATCTATCTCCCACTGCTTATATCCCGGCGCTCCTGGTTGAGGTGCAGATTGGTTACCCGACACATGGCCGAGTTTATTCTTGGATTTGAGATGAACTTCCACCATCTGAGACCACATTCCATAATTTCTTCCATCAAACTTCACAGTGATAGGAGAGTTTGATCCATCAGCAATTGCAAGAGCACTCGGTTGAGGTTTTTGTTGGTTCTGTAAAAACAACTCAGTCAATGTAACTGTTAGTTCCTTAATAAACTCTGGAGGGACATATTTCTCCCCACTGCTCTTCTCAGGCTGGTCAGTTTCATTCATTGCTAAGAGAACAGGAAGAGTTATGTAAGAGATAGAAGGAGATGAGAAGTGAGTAGGTTTCACCCGATTATACAATCAGAATCAAACCATGCTCTGATACCATGAATCAAAATAGAAACGCAACACTCCCAAGAAACTCCCTTCCCACCCGATTATATTTCATCAGAATAATTCTTACAATTTGTGTGTCTAGCCTATACTACTGGCACACTTTTCTTACAACAGGTCAAGAGGAATAAATAGCCTCCAGTACCAAATACAATTAGTAATATCTTTCCATATTTCTCTCTATTTCATACTATACTTGCATTCCTAAATACAGTATAAAATAAATTGATAAAGTAAATTAAATATTCTTCTATCTCTAAAGATCTTGTAGATATGCCATGAATCCTCTAAATATTATTGCCATATCTGCCAATACTCCATTCCTTAATTGTAGCTCTTTTTGTGGATTTAGAATCTATGCAAATGAAAAAGACCTCTGATATTATTTTTTGCAACGAAACTGCTCATAATATTATCTTTTTTAAAAAAAAAAAACACTTTCAAAACACTTTAAATCCTCAACAATAAGTTGCCAAAAGAGCAACAATAAGAGAACAAGCTGATTATTACACCATGAAGAGAAACTGATAAAAGATGAATAGAACAACAAAATTGAATCTCAACAGTCAAATAAAGTACAAACAAACAACAACCAACAACACCATATATGATGATCAACTGTCACCGACATTAACTTAGGAATCATTTGTCGGGTTGAAGTATCTGTTGGTGAACCACATGGAGTCGGCAGCAACGGCATTGCCATCTTGGTTGCAGTGCCAGGTGAAGTATGCATGAGTCCTGTTTTTTATGTCAAAGATGGCATGGCCAAAGCTTGCCTCTCTGAAAGACAAATAGCTTGGTTGTGGCTGTGTCATGCTGCACAATTGAAATATTGGAATGTTATCTGAATGTTAGACATGCTGAGTAGCGTCAACAGTTCACACAAGAATAGATTAATTAATTACTTGGTAGAAAGGCCTTCGATGTTGCCTCCATCTCCAACGGTGATGTACACTGGAGCATTTATGTTTGACACTGGTGAGCAGTTTGCATTGGTTATGTTGTAATCGATGTTAGAGATCCTATGCTGCAAAAATTGAAATATTATTTGTCAACTTTTATTTTAATAGTTGTATGCCTTCTTATTTAATGATTGAAATGTTGATTGATTTATATATACTGATAGGCAAGATGTAATCAAATAACGCGCATCATTTCATAGACCAGACTAAATGAATAATAACAATATATTGAATCATAATAGTTACTCACACTTCGCTCATAGGCATGGACATGGCCGGCAAACACCACATCTACCTTGTATTTCACCATCCATGCCTCAAATTGAACCCTCATGGTTTCACCCTCCATGTAGTGAGAGTAATAGCTATTGTACCAAGGAGAATGCAAAAGCACAATCAGCCATGGAGTCACTGTTCTGTCCACTTTTTTGAGTTCGGCTTGTAGCCACTGGTACTGGGGTGTATATTTCCCTTGAAAGAAGAAATAACAAGATTCAGAAAAGTTAGACGTATGGATGCTATAGGGAGAAATTATAACAGTATTATTGCCTGGTTACCAATATGCACTGTAGGATGCCAAGACAATGATGTGCTTGTGCAGAGGCGCGTCTAACCGCATAAAAGTAAGGCTCTGTGCTGCCAGATGCTTTGTATGGAGTTGGATACCTGTTTGTCACCGGCTTGAATGGAATAGTTTCCCCCTAAAATAACACAAGGTTTTATTCAAAAGAAGGCCTTAGATCTAATGAGATTATAAAAAAAAAAAAAATGACTCACAATATCAGGGACAAAGTCCATCTCGTGGTTTCCAACGGTCCAAATCCATGGCTGGTAAGCCACACTGCTCTCAGTAAACCGGCCCCATGTATCCCATCTGTTGTTATCATGGTTTGGGTAGTTATCAGCATAGCAGAAGTCACCGACATATAACAATGCGTCAGCATCTAGATTTGCTTTGTAGTGTGAAAGAGTACTGTAAACTTTAGTGAATTAAAGAACACCAAACTTCCATGAAGCTCCCTGTCCCTCCCAATTTTATTTAATGGAAAAATATATTGTTGTACATCATTACAATTCTCAATTTCCTTGTTTATATTCATGGAGAGAACAAACTAACCGGGAAACAACTAGCAGGGAAACAAATCTCCAGCTATACAAATTCATAGATAGAAATAAGCTAAACTTAGAAATAAAGAATCTATTCTAATTCCCTGCCCAACAGTTGGTTCTTCCCAAATCCGAAGTTGACTGGATTATGTGTGACGCTATCGTGTGCACTTGTTTCCGTCAACACTCCCCCTCAAGTGGACACGTAGATGTCTTCCATACCCAGCTTGACTAGAGATTCGTTGAAGGTCTTGCTTGATACAGCCTTTGTTAATACATCCGCAAGTTGTTCTTCAGACCTGACAAACGGAAGAGTAATGACCTTCGAATCTAGCTTCTCTTTGATGAAATGCCTGTCAACTTCTATGTGTTTTGTTCTGTCATGTTGTACTGGGTTATGTGAGATATCGATTGCTGCTTTATTATCACAGAAAAGACTCATCTCTCTTTCTTGCTCAAACCCTAGCTCTAGTAGCAATTTTCTTAGCCACAACAATTCGCAGATTCCTTTAGTCATCCCTCGAAATTCTGCCTCTGCACTTGAAAGAGCCACTACGTTCTGTTTCTTGCTCCTCCATGTGACAAGATTCCCTCCTACAAAGGTAAAATACCCAGCTGTCGACTTACGATCAGTTACACTTCCAGCCCAGTCGGCATCCGTATAACCCTCAATTTTTAGGTGTCCATTCTTTTGAAATTTTATCCCTCTGCCAGGAGCACCCTTCAAATATCGAAGAATACGTGTCACGGCCTCCATGTGTTCTTCGGTAGGAGCATGCATGAACTGACTCACCATACTAACAGCATAAGCTATGTCGGGTCTAGTATGAGAGAGATAAATCAGTTTTCCAACTAACCTTTGATACCTCTCTTTATTTGTCGGGGATTGGTTTGGGTCTAGTCCCAATTTTTTATTTTGAATTACCGGTGTTTCTACCGGTTTGCATTCTAGCATTCCAACTTCCGCGAGAAGATCCAGAATTTATTTCCGTTGTGATAGAAAAATTCCCCCTTTTTCTCTCGCTACTTCAATACCGAGGAAGTACTTCAATCCTCCCAAATTCTTCATTTCAAACTCCTTGCACAACTTTTTCTCAAGTGACTCAATTTCCTCCTTGTCATCTCCTGTAATAACCATATCATCTACATAAATGATTAACACAGTGATTTTACCTTGCCTTCTTTTAGTAAACATTGTGTGATCCGAGTCACTTTGAGTATAGTTGTAACTTTTCATTGCATTACAGAATCGTCCAAACCAGGCTCTAGGTGACTGCTTCAGGCCATACAAGGATCTCTCCAGCTTGCACACTTTCGTAGTTGCACCCGAATACTTATATCCAGGCGGGAGCTCCATGTAAATTTCTTCCTCTAGATCTCCATGGAGGAATGCATTCTTTACATCAAACTGGTGTAGAGGCCAATCTAAATTTGCTGCAAGAGATAAGAGTACTCGAATTGTGTTTAGTTTAGCTACAGGTGAGAAAGTTTCTTGGTAATCAACCCCATATGTCTGGGTATATCCTTTTGCAACCAATCGGGCCTTATATCGCTCAACCTTTCCTTCAACATTATATTTTATAGTAAATACCCACTTACACCCAACTGGTTTCTTACCTTCTGGTAGATTTACAAGTTTCCAAGTACAATTTTTTTCGAGTGCATTCATTTCAGTTTCCATTGCCTCTACCCATTTAGGATCTCTCATAGCATCCTCGACTCTCTCAGGTATTGTAATGGACGTAATTTCATTTGCAAATTCCTTTAAAGGGTTTGGTAAGTTCTTTGTTGAGGTATATTTGGCAATTGGATACTCACTTTCCCTACCAGTACCATCTTCTGGTTCATACCCATACCATTTTGGTGGTATACCCCGATTACTTCTTGGAGGTAATTTAGACACAAGATCGAGAGTAGAAGAACTTACCTCAGGATTATTCTCACGAGATTCTAGGCCTTGTGGTATCGGGTCGAATTGTATCATGTCGCCTTGCTCGGCTTCAACCCACCAAACAACTTCTGACGATTTCTCTGTATCAGGATAGTCTAACCGAGTAGGGTTTAACTCAGTTGCTTTTCTTCTCCTGGCATAAACCTTAAAATTCGGATTAACCAGTTCCGACGGTTCTCGAATCGCCCCTCTTTCCTGTGATGTGCAGTTTTCTGCAGCCCGCTCTTGCTCACTCGAGGTTTTACCATCTGAAGGGATTAACCCGTGAGGAGGGGGCCGATGAGAAGGCCTGTGATCAGCAGAAGGAGAGGGAGGGGGCCGGGAAGAAGGCCCGTGATCAGCAGCTCCATGGAGCCCGTAAATAGGTAACAAGGCCTTATGAGAAGCCGACCCATGAGAGAGCACATGAGAGGAAGGAGGCCCAAAACCGTGATCAGGTAACGCCTCAAATAACGCAGATTCCACTACCTCTGTCTCCCCCTGAATCGAAGTGTGGGAGTTGCCAAAAAACGGCTTATTTTCAAAAAATGTAACTTCCATTGTGACAAAAAATTTTCGTGTAGCTGGATTATAGCACTTGTACCCCTTTTTCTGGGCCCCAAACCCTAAAAAAATACATTTTTCCGCACGAGCCTCGACCTTGGACCGTAGATGTTTTTGAATATGAACATAGGCCACACAACCAAAGATTTTTGGAGGAAGATTAAGGACTGATGGGATGATAGTAAAGCTGGATAACACTTGTAGAGGTGTCTTGAAATTATTCACTTTTGAGGGGGTACGGTTGATTAAGTACACAGCCATTGAGACGGCATTATCCCAAAACACTTGTGGTACATTATTTTCTAGTAAAAGGGATCTAGCGGTTTCCAATATGTGTCGATTTTTTCTCTCTGCTACACCGTTTTGTTGAGGAGTTCCGACACACGAGGTTTCATGCAAAATTCCTTTCTCTTTAAAGAATTCTTGTAGTTTTTTGTTTACGAATTCAGTTCCATTATCACTTCTAAACATTTTTATCTCTTTTTCAAATTGGGTACCAACCATTTTATAAAACTCTTTAATAACTTGAGGGACCTCATCCTTAGTTTTTAATAAGTAGAGCCATGTCATTCGAGTGCAATCATCGGTGAATAAAATAAACCATTTACTACCTGATTTAGAGACAACTGGGGATGGGCCCCAAACATCGGTATGAACCAAATTAAACGGAACAAGATTCTTATTTGAACTTATAGGATACGTTACATGATGGCTCTTTGCCCTAACACAAGTCTCACACTCAAACTTCTTATTATGTAAGCCTACGAATAAAGAGGGGGATAATTGTTTCATATACCCAAATGATGGGTATCCCAAACGTTTATGCCACAACCAAACCATGTCTTCTAATTTCGTAGATGTATCATTTGCCAAGCAAGCTGTTCCAATTGTCAAGTCTTCTAAATGATACAATCCATCCCGTCTAATACCACGGCCAATGATCTCCTTCGTGAGAATATCCTGAAATACACAAAAGTCAGGAAACATGAGTACAACACAGTTGAGATCTTTGGTAATTTGGCCAACCGAGATAAGTCTTGTAGCCAAAGATGGCACCAACAGAGTATTACTCAAGGTTAACTTCTCAGAGATTTTCACATTCCCTGCGCAAGTTACTGGGTATTGGTCACCATTAGCATTTAGAATTCCTGTTTTTCTTGGTTTCATAAAGTTTATTAAATCTCCCCTAGAAAAAGTCATATGATCGGTAGCTCCTGAGTCAATGATCCAATCAATTTTTTGAGAAGAAACAGAGGCTCTACCTTCATTTACTCCTTTACCTTTACCCTAACTGTTACTGTCAGATGCAATGGCGTGACTAGAGAAAGCTGCCGCTGCTGTGTCCGATTGGTGTGGGGCTGAAGTGCAGATCATACCACCCTGTTGCTGCTGCTTGACATGAGGTTGGAACATACCTGCTGATGCTGGTGCTGGTGCCGGCTGCTGCACACCTTCTCCAACTGCCAACGCACCCACTGCCCTTTCTTGGTCCAATGTTTTGTCACCAATCGGTTTTTTCTGACCCTTCCACCAAGGCGGGTATCCAATTACCCGATAGCAACCATCTTTGGAGTGTTTTGCACCGGGGCAGTAAGGACAATTCCCACCCCGTTTTGATTTTTCTTGACTATTGTTCATCCGAACCAGCCCCCCTTCATTAGATTTATAGCCTCTTGACACCATTGTCAGAGACTCGTACAGAGCACTTGCTCCACCTTTAACCATCACGCCTTGACGACTCGCCTCGTGTCGCACATAGCCATAAGCTTGCTCTATTGACGGAAATGGTTTTATCTGAAGGACTTGAGCTCGAATTGTATCAAATCGATCCTCAAGACCATCAAGAAAAATATAAACTCTGTTTTTCTGGATAAAAAGGTTGAATTTCTCAATGTCGGCTGGAGTATCCATAGGATTTGGACACCTGAAATCGATCTCTTGCCACAGTGCTTGGAGCTCGTCATAGAATTCTTCAACGGTTTTCTCTTCTTGCTTGAGCCTCGTGACTTTTCTGTTGAGTGCAAAAATTTGGGTTTCGTCATTGCCATCATAGTAGGTTGTTGCCAAAGCCTTCCAAACATCCCTTGCTGTGGGGTGGCGGATGCATTTGCTGCGTAGTCGTGGTTCTAAGGAGTTGATAAGCCACCCTTTGACAATTACATCGTTTACCTCCCACTTGCGAAATTCGGGACTGGTTGTGAGAGGTGGTGGAGGGTCGCCGGTTAAGTGTCCCATCCGTTCTCGGCCTTTGACGTGCATCTCCACGGCTTGGCACCAATAGGTGTAGTTAGTACCATCCATCTTCACATCAATTGGATTCGGGTGGACAGCTACCTCGGTCACGGCAACAGGATGGGGTATACTCTGCACCGGTGGAGGGTTTGTGACAGCCGTGAGCTGCATCGCTGCCATTTGGTTTTGTTGGAGTGTCACCAGTTTGGTGAGCTGCTCTAGAACTGCTGCCATATTAGCAGCATCAAAGGGAGGAGTCGCAGGAGAGGTAGGAGGCGTGTCCTCCATTGTTGTTTGGATCAACGAAGCTCTGATACCATGTAAACTTTAGTGAATTAAAGAACACCAAACTTCCATGAAGCTCCCTGTCCCTCCCAATTTTATTTAATGGAAAAATATATTGTTGTACATCATTACAATTCTCAATCTCCTTGTTTATATTCATGGAGAGAACAAACTAACCGGGAAACAACTAGCAGGGAAACAAATCTCCAGCTATACAAATTCATAGATAGAAATAAGCTAAACTTAGAAATAAAGAATCTATTCTAATTCCCTGCCCAACAGTTGCTTCTTCCCAAATCCGAAGTTGACTGGATTATGTGTGACGCTATCGTGTGCACTTGTTTCCGTCAACAAGTACTGTTAGAATCATAGGTTTGGCCAAGATCACCTGCACATGATAGAAATCACATCGTGTACGAGAAATCTATGGGAAGTGAAGAAAAATCAGGAGATTGAGAGTTTTACCGATAAGTCCAAAGGTGTATGGGACATCAGGACCAAGTGCAGGAGGAGTTTGGAATGAGAATTGTCTGACCGTGTCATTTTCTCCAACGGCATAATAATATGTAGAGTCAACCTAAAAGAGGAAAATGAAAAAACTAATCCATTTAATTAGTTGAAATTTCACTGAAGTTATTTCATTTAGTTCAATTAGTTGAACTATAATGTTTCTATAATCACTGAAGAACTTATTGCAGAATTAATGCTACAAAACTGAACTATAAATGGGGAATTCAAAGGACCTCCAAGTTGGTGAGTAGACAGTGATGGATATATCCATATGTGTAGGTGTAGAAGGTATACTGCCTAACATCTCCCTCAACAGATACTTGTGGCATATATTTACCAATTGCCAAGCCCTCCTGATCAAATTATCTGTTATAAGTACTTTGTTTAGCAAAGTTAACACTTTAAAATATTATCGTTTCAGGTGACTAGAATAAATGCAGATATTTGTATAGTAATGATCTGCACCAATACTTTGTAATTTTTTTTCATTTAGAATCCACCCAAATGAAAAAGACCTCATAAAGTCATAATATTACTTTTTGTTTAAAAAAGAACACTTTTAATATACTATTATCATAAAAATAACATTAACAAATTTTAAGGTCTTTCCAGGCATTAAACCCTCAACAATAAATTGCCAAAAAAAGCAACATAAGAAAACATTTAACAGAAGAATATTATTGAATCTCAACAGTCAAATAAAGTACTATAGACAACAATCAGCAGCGCCATATATGATGGATCAACTGTTGCCGACATCCACATAATTAGGAATCATTTTGCAGGTTGAAGTATCTGTTGGTGAACCACATGGAGTCGGCAGCAACGGCATTGCCATCTTGGTTGCGGTGCCAGGTGTAATATGCATGAGTCCTGTTTTTTATGTCAAAGATGGCATGACCAAAGCTCGCCTCTCTGAAAGCCGAATAGCTTGGTTGTGGCTCTGTCATGCTGAAAATTGAAATATTGGAATGTTATCTTAATCTTATGCCTGCCGAGTAGCATTAACAGTTCACACATAAACAAGATTGATTGATATAACATATAAGTATTAATTAATTAATTAATTACTTACTTGGACGCAAGGCCTTCAATGTTGCCTCCATCTCCAATGGTGATGTATACCGGTGCATTTATGTTGGAGACTGGTAAGCAGTTTGCATTGGTTATGTTGTAGTCAATGTTAGAAATCCTGTGCTGCAAATTAAAAGAAAATATTGAAATATTTGATCAACTATAATTTCTTGTTCTATGTATTCAAAACAAATGATCCAATTTTAATTAATGACCATTAGCCAAGGTATAATCAAATGATGCACCATTAGACCAAATAAGCCATCCATGAAAGGCTAAGAAAATTAAATGAATAATGAATATATATTGAAACATAATGGTTACTCACAGAACGCTCGTAGGCATGGACATGGCCGGCAAAAACCACATCGACCTTGTATTTCACCATCCATGCCTCAAATTGGACCCTCATGGTTTCACCCTCCATGTAGTGATAGTTATAGCTATTGTACCAAGGAGAATGCAAAAGCACAATCAGCCATGGAGTAACTGTTCTGTCCACCTTTTTGAGTTCAGCCTGGAGCCACTGGTACTGGGGTGTATATTTCCCTTGAAAAAAAATAAATCACAAGATTCATATGATATGAAAACTTTTTACAGAAAAAATAGATATATAGACATAGGGAGGAAAAATAACAGTATGATTGCCGGGTTATTTGTACCATATGCACTGTAGGATGCCAAGACAATGATGTGCGCAGAGGCACGTCTCACTGCATAAAAGTAAGGCTCTGTGCTGCCAGATGCTTTGTATGGAGTTGGATACCTGTTGGACATTGGCTTGAATGGAGTAGTTTCCCCCTAAAAAGACACAATGTTTAGTTCAAAAGGGGGCCTTAGATCTAATGAGATCATAAAATATATATATAAAAAAAAAAATGACTCACAATATCAGGGACAAAGTCAATCTCGTGGTTTCCAACGGTCCAAATCCATGGCTGGTACGCCACACTGCTCTCAATAAACCGACCCCATGTGTCCCATCTATTGTTATCATGGTTTGGGTAGTTATCAGCATAAGAGAAGTCACCGACATACAGCAATGCATCAGTATCTGGATTTGCTTTGTAGTGTGAAAGAGTACTGTTGGAATCATAGGTTTGGCCAAGATCACCTGCAAATGATAGCAATCACATGGTGTACAAGGCGTAAACTAATTCAAACATCTCTTCCCTATAAATATATGAAAAAGGGAGAAAAATTAGGAGAATGAGAGTTTTACCGATAAGTCCAAAGGTGTACGGGACATCAGGACCAAGCGCAGGAGGAGTTTTGAACGAGAATTGTCGGACTGTACCATTTTGTCCGACAGCATAATAATATGTAGAGTCAATCTGAAAGAAAGAAAAATGAAAAAAAAAAAAATTCCGTTTAATTAGTTAAATTATAATATTACCGTTTTATCACTGAAAAACAATAATATTCATATTATCAATGAAGACATTATTATAGAATTAATGCTACAAAATTGAACTATAATGGTGAATCAAATGACCTCTAAGTTGGTGAGCAGGCAGTGATGGATATATCCAGATGTGTAGTTGTAGAAGGTGTACTGCCTAACATCTCCCTCAGCAGAAAGGTGGAGATTATTTTTGGATTTTCCGTATTTTACGGTGTTTGACCCCGGCGCATCTGGGGTCACCCATGAAACAATAACTGCAGCTCCGTTGTAGTCTCCTTGAGTAATGTGAACCTTAAAAAAAAAAATGAATTTCATGATACTTTGTTATCTCTGAAAGAATTGAACAAAACAATAAATCAATTTAAGTATTGATAAAATTATTTATTTAATTTAGGTCCTAAGTATTAAACAACCCACAACCAAGTTACCACACATGCTCAATGTGGAATAGCAAGCTACAGAATCACCAGACAAAAACAAGCAACACAAAATTGTTCAATTGAATTTTCAATTAACTGAGGCTAAAATTTGAAGAAAATCTTTAATGAAAGACTCCAACATAACCTGAACAATCAAAAAAATGTTCAAGCTGTCTCTTTATATTCACTCCTTTCCTAATATTTTAAATGAGCCAATGCGGCCCAATTCAGTCCAAGCCCAATGAACTCAATTCTAACAAACTTTTATTTTGTTTTTTTTTTTAAACCTCAATTCTAACAAACTTACGAATGCATTTCTCAAAATTCATTGAACAATTTTATTCTCACCTGTTGAGGAGCATTGTAGCCTGCCGGGACATGAAAGACATCAGCATCAAGCGGCATATCGACAGATGCTGCCAATTTTCGTCTGAAGGTGCTCGTCACTCCGCCGTTGCACCGCACAGCTAGCCCCGCAACAGCAATTAAAGCCAACAAGAAAGCAAGTCTCTGCTTTCCCATCTCTCCCCTTTGTTTGTTAGTGATATATTCTCTCTATATAATTCTATTTTGTTGTGAGATAGACAGAAGAGAGGGAGGGGGATGTATATATGAGACACCTTTCTTGCTTTAATGGATTTCACTTAAATAGCTGCGAGATGGAGGTAAACGCGGAGAATATCCATTAATGGTTCTATGGTATTGTAATAATTTAATCTAGTCTGATTGAAACACAAGTTGACTTCAATTGGGTCTTTTGAGATTGTATATTTTTTTCAGGAGTGAGAACAGCTAGGTTTGACTTTAATTTTCTCGACTTGTTCAATTGTGAACTTGTTTGTTCCCACGAATTTTAGTTAAAAACAAAACAAAACAAAAAACAATTTTTTATGCAAGTTATTTTATATTTTATTTTATTTTATTTTATTTTATTTGTTGAACTGATATACAGAAGAATTACTTATATGAAAGGGGGTTAGATTATGTTAAAAGTTGAGACAAAACAAAAAAACACTATTTTGTCAAGATAAATTATCAGAGAAATTTGTTGCAGTGGGAAATATATTAGGAGGAACAGAAACGGTCTCTTCAACATTAGCTTAATTTATTTTTCAATGACAAATAATTTTAGAGTTAAGAAATATATATTATTTAGAAATTTGAACTTTCTGTGGGAAGCTTTCCTGATTTGTTATTAGACAATTGACCGGTTAACAGTTATAAGCCCAATCAAATGCACTTTGGAGGAATCATTCCTCTGGAATAACAGATAAATAAAGACACTAAATGATTATCTTGTGGAGACAAGTAAGTTTGTGGTATTATTCCTCGAATGTTACCTGAAATATATTGAGAGTTTGAGACACTATCATTTTGATTGCACTATATATCATTTTTAATTTAAAAATTGTTGTTTAATGTCTCTGTTTTAGCTCATTCTGCAATTATGTAATAGATGATATGCCTATATTCTTACCGAAAAAAATACATGAAATTGTAAGGATATGATATGCCTGTTCCACTTAGTTCAATTAGATATATTCTCAAGTATCAAAAAAAATATATATATTATTTTTATAAGAACTCCCCAAACAATTGTCATCATAAAAAGTACAAGTTCAATCTTTTGGTAAGGTAAAAATTACAAGTGAGGATGAAGCACCGATCAAACCTTTGATAATGTGCAAGCTGATAATTAGGTATTTCTTGAATTTTTCACACACAAAATTCCTAAGATTATAATTGCGAAATTTATTTTGATTAATGAAAAATTTAGCACTCGATAACAGACTGTCAGGTTATCAACTATAAATTGCTTAATATACCATGATCAACTATAAAATGCGTAATAAACCATGAACCAGGTCGACGTAATTGTGCGTTTATCTTGGTTTTTGGTGCTTCAACAGATTTTTGTTGGACAAAAGTTCGCCTTTTCAGTTATATATTCTAAGTTATTTCGTCTCAAATCGATAGTTAATTATTATACAGGAGACGACGCACGTGCGAAATAACCAAAGCATTGGCATTGTCCAGGTATAAGACTTCGACCTTATCCATTGCTCAAAAATAAAAAAAGTGCTAACTGACAGACTCAACTCGTCAACTAGTATATCAGAGGCAATGAGTGTAGTTAAATTTTAGGCTACACAAAATTAAAGGTTTCTGAAACAATACTCAATGAATAGGAAGTACAACACGTAAGATAAGAAAATTAAAAAGGGTATAGTTAAACCCTTATCATAATCCCATCAAACTATCAAAATTCCTGATCATTATTACTATGATCATAATTTTATTGAGGAAAAGAAAACTCAAATCGGAAGTGTGTTGGACTAATTTTTCTTTCTTGTAACCCTAATAAGCTCATATGGAGTCTGGTTTTGCACAAGCACGAGTCAGTAATACCAGTACAAAACAGCTAGCACCAAACATTAATCGGTGCAGCAATTCCAGATCATAGAAATACCAGCACAAACTGAAAAAAAAAATGTAGAGCAGCAAATTCATAAAATCCTGTACTTTTTTTTTTCAAATAAGCCCTTAGGCATTACATCACATTCCCATTCTCAGATTCTATTACATTTTTGTTTTATATAGAGAGAGCTAATCCTAATGCATATCATCCCAAATTGGGCATGTATGACCCGTGTATTGCCATCTTTCATTCCTCCCTTTTTTCGCTAGATAACCGGACAACTCATTGTGACCTCTGCTTATGTGACTGCACGCATATTTCCTATTCTCCTTCAGTGCTTTCCAACATTCAACAATTTCAGTATAAGCCCTTCATTCTAAACCTAATGGTGGAGATAAATTTGTAAATGCCTTAGCTAGAAACTTACTGTCTGTGTAGAACATGCACTCAGTTTACCCATTCTTTGCTCCTCCTGTATTACCTGCCATAGCACCGTAGCCTCCCCATGTAGTGATCCACTGACATGTACCCTTGACCAGTGGTAGCATAGCAACTCAGAACCCTTATTAATCACATACCCTGCACCACCCATCCATTCATTCTGGTAGGATCCATCAACATGGCATGACAACTCATTCTTCTTGTTGCTGTTCCAATTTCAATTCTGTTTGCAAATCCTGTTTCTTCCTTTTTAACCCTTCCAAATACTCCCTGTGACCCTCATCAACCAAATCTGCAAATCTCTTCATTGCATTCAGAAATGGATCCCTCTCCAGTAATGTTCCATCTTCCCCATACGCCTCCCTCAGCATAGCCGTCTTAATTCCTCCTTTCAAAGAGACATAAAATATCCCGGGATGCCGCGTGAATGCATTTGAAAATGCATTTGACAGTCTGAACTCTGAACAGAATTTCCCAATCGTGTCCACCGGGGCCCGCTTCTGTATCGTCAGAGATAAGAACTCATGTAAAACAGCAATGTTCCTCTTCTCCATTTCTCGAGAGGCCGTGCTCAGCTCTGATACATCAGAGTATGGAGATACATACGGTAATTCAAGCCAATCCCAGACCCATTCCCTCATTTCCTTCTTTAAATTAAAACCCTTGGGCAATTTCAATGTAAAATTTGGTCGGACTCTAATCCCAATCGCCTTAGATTCCTCATCGGCTCTCAGCTGGATCACCGATTTGGCATAGGATTCATTCCAAGATACCAAATGTAGGTATCCATTCGACTCCTGTACCAATTCAGGATGCCTCGGTACGAACGAGGTGAGCAGATCGTCAGGGAAACCAAACAACTGCCTGACGTCAACTATCTTCCCCATTGGTATAGCACGATCTTTCGAAATCATGAGCAACTTACAGAGTTTAGCTAACACAAGGGGTTCGTTCATTGATCTGATCTCAGACTCGCGAGAGAGAAAAGAGAGCAGGGGTTGAGAAGGCCGGAGGAAAGGGACTGGAGACGAGGTGGGTTTGATCCTGTCGGGGTATACTTCTAGAAGGTTGGGATACCAATCGAGGAAGGTTGTGACGCGTATCTTGAGGCGGAGTCGCTCACGCCGTTTCTCAAGGTAACGCAAGGCGATGCACTGGTTGGGTTCGAGAAGTACTTCGCGCACCACGCGGGAGACGAGGTAGTGGTCCTTGTCGCGGTCTATGGCGGAGTCCAGCACCGGGTCTTTGTACCAGGGGACTTTCAGGCTGGAAATCTGGCGGAGGCCGAAAAAAGAGTGGAGTTGGTGAGGAGAAAGGGAACCGACGAGAGAGTGGCGCATGGTGGACCGGTAGTGGCGCTCTCTATCAGAGAAGTGAGAACTTGACCGAAGAAGAATAAGAAAAAAAAAAAGTGGGGAATTTGGCATGTTCGCATTATTACAGGGCCCAATAATCCAATATGGCCCATGTTATTTTCATTTGCAATATTTCTTAACGATGCACGTTTTTTTCATTTTAAAATTAGGACTTAGAATGCATTGCTCAATATTGCCTTTTCAGCATGTTTTTCAGTTACAAGGTACAACGACCCAAAAAGTATGACATTAAATAGTCCCCATATAAGTGCACTATTTAAACAAATAATTTCTCTTATTAAAACGATATTTGAAACAAATTTATTGTTAACGTTCGTCAAGTAATTACATCATGCACTATTAAATTTGCTAAATTCTTTATTTGAATCCATTCTTCAAACAAGACTTAGCTGAAAAACACGGTAATCCCTACGGGGCTCTGAAAACATTATTTTAATGTAATAGTTGCAATTAAACAAAAAGAAAGCACCAATACGGCAATACACCTTTCCATTTTAAAGTTTGGACTTTGGATGCATTGCCCAATATCACCTTTTCAGCTTTTTTTTTAGTTACAAGTTACTATGACCCCAGAAGTATTTCATCAAACAGTCCTCAGTGTAATTGCAGCATTAAATCTATATTTTTAAACGATGTTTGAATAAGTTTATTTTCAACATTAGTCAAGTAATTGCATCATGCACACTTAAATTTGTTAATACTGTATTTGTATCCGTTCTTCTAACAAGACCTAGATGAAAATCATGGTAATTCCCTACGGGCTCTGAAAACATTATTTTAATTTTCTAGATGGAATTAAACAAAAAAGATAACACCAATTATAACATTTAAGAATTCAGTATAGTGAGAAGGGAACTATAGTATAATAAGTGCACAACAAAACACAAATAATGAGGAGACTGAAGATCATGAATAAATCTCAAGGTATCTAAGCTTTCATTACACATACCAAAATAAGAATGTGAGAACCAACTATCCAACATATCATGATCAAGATATATATAGGTAATAACAAAATAAAATTGGAATGACTTCTATGTATCAAAAGTTACATAAAAAGCCGCTGGACCCCCTACAACCATCCCCCCCAAAAAAAATTTCACACTCCATCTAGCACCAAATTCAAAGCTTGTTCGCTTGCTACAACTCCTTGCATCTCTTTTGAAATGCACAACCAAAACCTCGTCACAACAAAAATAAGAAAATAAAATAAAAAAGAAAAAGAAAAAAGAAAAATAATAAGATTCCAAAAAAAAAAAAACATCCATGACAACCCACAGAGGGTGTATCCACAAAATAATAGTCCTTTTTGAGTTACCATACTTAAGAATTAAATTAATTAAAAGCAAGAAGAAAAGGAGAAGGTGAAAAGATGGGACAGGGCGCACCAAATTGTACCTAATTGACTAGCACCATGTTGTCCTTCTTGGCAGCAATGACAGCCTCCAACCTGCGCCAGGCAAGCTCGCGCTGCGCCTCGAGTTCCTTAGCCTTGGCTTGCTTCTCAATGTACTGCCTCTGGCACTGCTCGAACAGCTCACCATCCATGTCAAGAAACATTTTACGCACGTTTGCTGTTAGGCCATGCACAGCCTGGTTCCAGTGGGTCTGGATGTTCTTCTCCAGGGCTTCAAAGATTATTGGAAAGATGACTCCTCGGTTCTGTGCAATTAGGCTCACTATGTGGTCGTTGTTCCATAAGAAAAGGGCCCGCTCAGCCACCTGACATGTGTTAATTTTAAGCACCATCCTTGAACTTAATATGTAAATGTAAACTCAGTGTTCCTTGCATTTTGCAGTTACATGTAGCATTTAAGCATATTAACAATGGTCAAGGCAAGGGAACAATGACCAGATTACCCTCTGAAAAATCACAATCAGTCTCATACGCAAATAAAATATCTTCCAATAGAATCATTAGGAGGTAGTAACCTAAAACCAAGTATTCTCAACCAAAATTGACAACTTTTGATTAATTATGAAAAGCATATCATGTTAGTGATGTGCTAGAACTGTGAGTATATTAGTTGAATAATTGTCTATTATTAGTTATTACAATAATTTATGATCTAGTGTTATCTGCAATAGCTTAAAACAAAAAAAAATATATATTGGGTGTCAGAATTCAATAGTTAATGAAAATATCAAATGCTTTTTCAGCAAAGATACAGGCAGCAGGGAAAAGCTATAATTATTACTGCCTATAGTTACCAGATGCCAAAATACATAATCAGTGTTATTCTAGACAGCAAGGAAACAAAACCATATTGCTCATTTAGTTTCTAAAATTAAAAAAAAAAAAACACCATAATTGATAAAAACAAAAGAGAAGAGTTCAATGATACGAAATCACGTCTCATTTACTGTTCAGTTTTAGGCACAGCTCAGTATTATGGGGTTTACTCACTTGGCAATCCAAGAATCTGTTATACAACAGTTGTTAATTAATAAAGCAGCTTCTCTTGCATGTTACACTGCTAAAATATTATCTAAGACCTTACAGAATGCACCACAACTTATGTAGTTGATACGTTTCTTCTATCATCCCACGATTTAGTGGGCAACAATATATAAACTTTGGAAGGCTACATGAGGTTAACATAGTAATCGTCATTAACCTTACTTTCCTATTAATCCAACCGAGCAATATAAATTTTTTGAAGTTTCATTTCTACTACCCTCTATCCAAACAAGGTGTTAGCACCTGCTATACCTATCAAAAAGCATGACCATACCATACCAACATCAACCATAAACAGTGTATGAATCCATTCACCAATTACTGTATTAAGAAAGTAGAAGAAATAAAAGGTTAGATTAACAAAAGTACAAACCTGGAAATGAAAGCTATTGAGACACCGAGCAATCTGCTTGAAGAGTGGGACCATGCATCTCTGAAATTCAGCTGGCTGTGTAGCCTCCAGTACCTCCTCCAGTTCACTTATAAACATGACCTCCTTCTGACAGTTTGTCACCGGCCAGTATTTCAGCAGGCCTCTTATAACAGCATCTGCCAGTTTATAATCCTTCTCCACAAATTGTGTTATGCAGTATGATAACTGCTGGTGATAAAACCCTACAGACTTTGGTTTGTGGAGTGGTATGAGAGCACGAATTAAGAACAGTTTATGCTCCTCTTTCATCGGCAATGCAAACCCATTAATGATACTCCCGAGAATCTCCAACAGCTCACCAACCCCATTATGCCTCTCGGTTTCAAAAATAAAACGGTAGAATATGTTGTTAATTGCCTTTCTAATAAATGGCCGGTGCACCATAAATTTACCATAGATGCGGTGTAGAATTGTTTTTAGGTATTCGCGCTCTCTCGGATCCTCCGAGTCAAACAGATCCAATAAGCGAAGAACAAAGGAGTGATCCACATACCGTTTAGCAACCTTGGTATCAGTGTCAGGTGAAACAACATACCGCAAAAGGAGCTCATAGACTAGCTGTAGGTGGGGCCAGGCCGGGTCGAGGTAGGGTTCTTCCTCTTCCGGGTCAGCGGACAAGTCGACCGTGCCCGTGTTCTCATGGGCAGCCGGTGGGAGGCAGCGAAAGATATTGACAGATACCATTCGGACTAACTCCTCCTGCACCTGGTCAGGCAGCCGCCCGCATGAACCTGATTGCACAAAATCCACAAGCTCTGAAAGGGTTTGCCTCTTCGACTCTTTTTCACGCAGCGACCTGAGAGAATCTGAGAAATCCAAGATTATGGAGCAGATCCTGAGCTTGCGAAGGAAGAGCGAGGGGCGTTCTGTCGCTGGCACATCACGAAAGAGGGGCAGCTGCTCAAACTGGACAGGAGGGGAAGGAGACGGGATTGGAGAGGTGGAAGGGGAGAACGACGTCGGCGCGGATCTTGACGCGTGGTTAACGGTGACTGATGAGGCGGAGGCACGAGAAGGAAGAGGTTCATTCGCGTCGGATCGGGGCACCTTCCGAGGGCCCCGTTTCATAAGCCCCTTAAGCATCTTCAATTAAAGAGATCAAGTGGCGAGAGCCAAGAGGAAATGAGAGATACCAACAAACCCTAGTAGTTAGGTTTACCTATCTTTCTTTATTCTTTTTTTTTGTTCTATCTGATTTGGGATTTCTCCCCTCGATTTCGGGGGTATTGATCTGGAAAAAGTTGAGGGGAAATGGGGGAGAGAGAGGTTAGAGGTGTGGTGCCATGGCGAATTTGTGATTTGTTCGTTCGGCGAAAGAGGGGAAGGGAGTGAAAGGGATGAGAGGGGAAGGAAAACGCATAGTGATAATAATAAAAATCTATTGATCGAAATCGGTTTTGGTGAAAATGGTGCTTAAAAATTGTAAATCTGGCAAAGAACAGAGATGAAAAATTCACACGAGGAGATTTGAATTTGGATTTATTTAGAATTTCAGTCTTATATATTGGATGTCCAAGCGGGTGTTCTTTTATTATGTTGGTAAATTAGATAAATAAGTTTCAAAAAAATTCAAATAATAAGAGCTAGCAAATTTTTTTCTAGTTAGAGAATGTCTTGTGTCCTTGATTCTTTTTCTTTTTCTAAATTTAGACGGACATGTTTTTTTGTCATTTTACTTGATTTTTTGTTAAAATCTAGTCAATAAGTAGGAAGCACATAAAATTTCAAAAATAATTAAAAAAAAAAAACCGAAAGATTGGGGCCATTAGTAATGTATTAACTTTTCAAAAAAAAATTAAAATATATAATTATAGTATATATTTAAAATTTTGAGTTGGATCTATAAAAATTATTTCAAAGCAACAATTGATACCGTCCCATACATTATAAATAGACACCAAATTGAATATGGCTCGATTTTGAATAAACTAAAATTCTCAATTATCAAAGAAAATAAGACTATTGAATATCTACACCTCTTACACACCAATGGAGAATCCACATTCAATGAATGGGGTCAATTGATCCTCGTTCATTTTCAATTTTTTTTTTGTATATATACCATATTTTTAATATAGTTTAAACTAAAATATTACGGATAGTGTGAAATTGATTCCCTATTCGTAG
Organism: Carex pumila; assembly: GCA_033356055.1. Lineage (NCBI taxonomy): Eukaryota > Viridiplantae > Streptophyta > Magnoliopsida > Poales > Cyperaceae > Carex > Carex pumila. The sequence continues at coordinate 557,275 of JARJHM010000029.1, forward strand.
TACAAAAAATTAATATGCTTGACTCCCCCATTCACGTTTGACCCCTATAATCTGAAAGTTTGACTCTACTACCCTTGTTACACACTATTTTGTTTTATCATTCGGTCATATTTAATTATGAAGTAAGAGGTGGAGTAAACCTCCATACTTAAACCGTGAACAAGAAGTAAAAGAGAAAAAGTATGATGGAGTAAGATATGAGTTAATCCGAAGTTATTCAACCTCTTCAAATGGATTAATTTCCTTCACACTTCCTCCGTTTATAGAGCCACTGACATAGAGATTTATTTTTCAAAATCCTACTTCTCTAAACAAATTAATTTAAATTATAAATTCAACTATCAAACAAGATATAAAATATAAGAAGTACAATAAAGTAAGCAATTTAATCTTCAATAACTTTAAACATGGCCCTCAACAATTATAAATAAAGTTACTTTGATTTCAAAATTCAACATAAAAATAAAATAAAATGGTAGTCATTTATCTTAGTAATGCCTTCATTCTAACTTCTAAGCCATGATGTCATGATGAACATAATGACTAGTATATTTATTTACATTTCTCAAATAATATACACATCACATATAATCCATATCAATATGAGCAAAAAAAAAAAATCATATAACATGCAACAATACCAAACTTCATCAAAAATTATTTTTGACGATTTTTCAATGTTATTATGGTAATCCATTATTAATGATCATCAACAAGATTTTGTAAACATCGCTTTGAAAATAATAACAATGATGACGATGGTTATGGTTATGAATATTAATAATGATTTAAGACACATAGTAGTAAGAGGTAAGCTAACTTACTTAAAAAAGAGCCTTGCTTTGGTTTAAATTTTCATTTCAAAATTCAAACAGTCTCCTGAATCGCTATATTTGTTATAATATTGAAATTTTGTAGAAAACTCAAATTTAATATTTTTACCCTTTGAGATTGAAAAAAAGAACAATATTACTGTTTGATGATCCACAACCTTTGGAATAAATTGTTTTTTTTTCTCGGCCAAAAGAATAGTACAAAATTCAATAAAAACGTAAAATTTAGTTTCTTCTAAATTTGAACTTCACAGATGAGATTTGAACCTAAAGAATGGCGTCATCCATGCGTTACAAATCATTTTTTTAATCAGTAATAATTCCAATGGCATATTAATTAAGGAAAACTTGTTTGGACAAACTATTAATAATTATTATGGAGGGCTTTTTAAACGGAGACGAGAAGAGCATTAATTAAAGAGGTTCTTAATTAAATGCTACTAAATAAGAGATTTATTCTTGCTCACTGGTGAATTTTTTTGTTACGTCATCTCCACTAGGAAATTGACACGTGTCATTCGGTGCCAATTTTTTCAGGACTCTTTTTAATAGGCGCAAAACTGAGGTGAGAGAGAGTGTCGGCAAAAAGTACACCGTCGGCTAGAATCTTCGCATATCAAACGCTTGCGAGACGAGTGTTGACAAAAGAAAGGCTGAGCAGCAGGGGAATGCAAACTAAGCTAGTCTGTGTATGTTGCTCTAACTCGGGGTGGCAACGAGTTGGCTAGGTTCGAGTTAAGTCCTAACTCAGTTTATTAATTTTGGATTAAGTTATAGCTGAGCGAGTTGGGTCTAGGACATCCGAGTTAAAATCTCAACTTGAACTTGTGACAAGCCAGTCTGAGCTTGCTCTTGAGTAGACGAGCTGGCCCGTTAGTATAGCTTTAGGAACCCAAACAACATTATGTTTGTTGTTTACATTTCTAAATCTACATTCTAAGGAAGTGTGACCAAGTTTGCAACAATAGTTGCACATTGTAGTTGATTGCTTTTGAGTAATAGAACCTTGTTTGAGAATGGATTGGTATTTCACTTCATGCATACCACTCTTATGATTACCATGTGACCTATTTGCAACTTTAAATGCAACACTCTTGGTTTTGTTTGAATCAAATCTATTGTGATGTTGGGGAACATCTCTAGCTAAACCATTTCTTTGAGTTTGATTTTGTAAAACAATCTTGTTTTTGAATTCATAAAACCATCCATCGGGTCCTTTGAAATAAGTTTTGTTTGACTCCTTTGGATTAAAAGTGTTCCTATCATTATTTTTAAAAGTCTTTTTGTTTTTAACATTTTTTTTATTGTACTTGTACCTAAATGCATAATTTGGTGATTTTTCATTTTGTTTAACATTCGAGACATGTGAAGACTTTAATTTTGATGCTTCCTTGTTCAAGGGAGTTAAACCATTTTTAGTAAAAAATTGATAAGTTGAATATTGTTCACAATTAAACTTAAGTTTAGAATTTGGAATGCTTGAAGTTTGAGAATGTTCCCCTTTTTTCTTTAGGGCCTTGCATGTGATTTGATTTAAGTGAGGATTTACCCTTCTCAAATCCAAGACCAACTCTATCATTTTTATAATAGGATTGATCATGTATCAACTTGCTCACATAGTAGGGATCTAGACTAGTGACTTTTGATAATTTACTAGGAGATCTCAAGGCCCGAATTTCGGTCTCTAAGGTTTGAACCTTAACTTTTAAAATGCCTATTTCACCTAAGTGCGATGCTTTTAATTTTTTATTTTCAAGTTCTAACATATCATTTTTAGCAATTAATTTTTGGATAATATCTTCTTTTTCAACCAAGGTTCTATTTGAATCATCAATGAGAGATCGCAACCTAGATTCATTAGCATCGTGCATTAGGGTTTTATTTGTGAAAGTGCTTGCATCATTGGTTTCTAACCGATTGGTACACAAGTCATGGTTGGTCTCATTTGTAAGTATACAATTTTCAATATCAATTTCTCCACTATATTCTTCACCACCTTCATTTACAAATTCTTGTTCGGTCTCATAACCATCAAGACGAAGAGTTGAATGTACCTCATTTGCGAAATTTGTTGAGGTTTTGACTTCATCATCTCCCTCCTTGGCATTCCTTGATTTAGCAAGCTCCATGAGAAAGTTGATAGTTGTCTCATCAGTGATGTTCTTGCTTGCTATAATTGAGTCCATGTCGATCTTCAAGAGACCTTCATCCACACTTGCCATCAATGCAAGGTTGATCTCCTCTTCATTTTCCGATTCCATATCTGATTTATCCGTCTTGCTATCCGAAAATAATGTTTGCATAGCTTTGGCTTTCTTCTTTTTGTATCTGTCATACTTTTGCCTTGGTTTTCGGTCTTGTTGTTTCTCACCATCCGTATTCTTCAATTGTGGGAATAGTTTGAAACATGTTTGGATAGTATGTCCCTCTCTATGGCATGCAAAACATACTACCCTCTTGCTCTTCTCTTCTCGTTCCTTGTTATATTTTCTTTCAAAATCAAGCATCCCTTGAAACATCTTTGATAAGAGAAGGGCATCTTTGGATATTTCATGATCAATTTTGTTGATAAATTGATCATTTGAGAGATGGGTGTTTGAGTAGCTAGGAAAGTTACGGTTTTGTGCCGAGAAAGCTACGATTTTGGATTTTGAGTTTTGCTTCAAATCACCGGATTGTCGAAGTTTTTCTTCGAAGCTCCTAAAATGTGCATAGAGGTCATCCGGTGTGAATGTGTCATGCGTCCCTTGGATTGCTTCTAGAGCACTCACCAATCCGGACCATCTACCCCTCATAAGCATCACCCTCAATAGCTTTCCTACAATTTTATTGTTAGAAAGTGGTTCTCCCAATTCGGTAAATTCATTTTGGATATGCATAAGTCTATTATACATATCATCAATGCTTTCACCATCTTCAACCTTAAAGGTTTCAAATTTTGCCTCTAGACTGGTTATTTTGGTTCGTTTGATTTGGGTATTTCCTTCATACCGGTTTACAAGAGCATCCCACATTTCTTTTGCACTTGAAGCACTACCAAAGAGTGAGGCTACCGATTCACTAACCAAGTTATATATGACATTGGTTGCAAGATCATTTTCTTTCTTGGTTTGTTTGGAATCGGGAGTTTCAACCTTAGCTTCGGTTTCACCATTGGTGGCAATGGAAGTAAATGTTGGTGTGTAACCATTTTCAACCACATTCCATACCTCAAGAATGTTCAAGTAGTTAATCATGGTTTTCTTCCAATGCATGAAATTTTTGGTGGTAATACCAAAAATTAAGGGTTCTTTCACGGATATATAGGGTGCCATTTGTCAAGTTGATCTAACTCCAATTAAGTGTGCCTTAATTTGAGTAACTTGCTCTGATCCCACTTTGTTGTACTAAAGGGGCACCTCTAATTGACCAAAAACTGAAAATAAATTGCAATTGAAAGTAAATAGATGAGTTTAGAAAAATTTGACACGCGGGATGTTAACGGAGTTCGGCAAAACAAAGGCCTACGTCTCCGGGGCTTCGCAACCTTAAGTGGTGCACCTTTCTATTACCCAATACGAAAGGATTACAACTTGTGAACCGTTGAGCCCTTACACACCAAGCGGGAAGTCAAACGACCAACTCAAAGAGATGAGAACAAGGTCTCGATTGTCTAGAACACAAGAGAAACACTCAATAGATCACTCTAACCTAATCTAGATCAAGATTAGTGAAGTAGGTTTGAGGTTGCTTGAGGGATTTTGAAGTTTTAAGCTCTCACAACAATGGAGTAGGCTAAGCTCTCAGAAAATCGCTTTTCAAATGATTAGGGTCGACTGAGATGATTTGAAAGTGATCCTTTTAGTCTATTTATAGTGGCAGCTCAAAAATGAGCTGTTTGACATAAAACGTTACCAACGTTTTATTAAACGTTACAACGTTTTATTCAAATGTGATTTTAGGGTTTTAAATCTCTGACAGCTTAGTAAAACGTTACCAACGTTTTATAAAACATTACAACGTTTTAACCTGTAAAAAACTTGATCAAAATATAAGTTATTTGAAGCTTAATTATTTTGATCAGTTTGTTGCTACTGATTATTATAAAACGTTACCAACGTTTTGAAAACGTTCACAACGTTTTGAAAACGTTCATAACGTTTTATCCCAATTTAATCAACCTCAAACATACTTTACCAAGCTTTTGATTTTACAATTTGTATTCTTGATAAAAGTCTTCATGATTTATTCAGTCCAAGCATGTTATACTGTAGTTCTTACTCTTCTTGGACCTACATAATCTCAAAATAGAAGAAATCGTAAAATTCAATAATTATATGTTTTTGCAAATTAATCAAATAGACGTAAAAGATTATTGTACGAACAACATATTAGTGATTTTTATTTTAGATAGTATGGTTTTCACTTTATTTTTGTGTTTCAACCTTTAATGTTTTGTTTGTTCACTTCTTTTGAATTTACATTGATCTTAATAAATCTCAACATATTGCTTAATTGATGACAAATATTACACAAAAAATGTGTTTCCAGTTCAATCTGTTGTGTTTCAATCTATCTATTTGGAAAGTATATTTGTAATTACCTGTTTGTGACTTCATCTATTTGGAATGTTTCTTTTTTATTAAATGCTGGTGGGTCCCACAAAATTAATTTTTCTAATGAAAAGATTTGGAATAATATTATTTACTGATTTCATTTTCTAAGAAAAGTAGGGTGGGCAAAAAAGCTCTTAGTTCGTGGTTCGATTGTGATTTGCTTTCGTCTCGCTCGCTACCAATTTGTTCGTTATTGGACTAAGCTGTTAACGAGCCAGTTTGCTACTAATTTGATCCATAAATAACGAGTTCAAGCTAGGACCTAGTTTGCTCACTTACTCGCTAGCTCAGTTAGACATCATTTGTGAATTTGTATGAATTTGTGCATTTTATACTGGTCAGCTCAGTTTAACTCGATTCAAAAAGTTTGTAGAATTTGTTTTTTCTTAAAGAAAGTTCCAGCCAAATCCAATAAATAAGCTCGCGAGCTAGTTCAATCCAGCTCGTGACAATTTCAAATTGAGACTTCAGCTCGGATCTGTAAAGTTAGCTTACTCGTGATTCGAATGAACTAATTCGTAACAAGATCAAGCTAGACCCAACTCATGACGTGTCAGTTCATTGGCACCCTAAAGAATAGGCAATATGATTAAAAAAAATAAAAATATTTTTCTCTCACCTCAGCTTTGCGCTAATTAAAAAGAACCCTGTTAAAATTGGCACCCGATAACGACAATGATGTCACATCTGGTGCTCAAATCGTGAGCGTTGCCTCACAAATTTGAGGAACATGTGACAAGGAGAACTTTTAAGCAATTACTTCAGACAAAATCCACAAAAGCAGTAGGAGAATTTTAAAACTGATAAACAAAAATATATATTTAAAATTGAGGGAGTCTATGGTACTATGAATATTACGATTTGGTCCGTAATACGGTTTAATATTCGACTTTTAAAAATTTTAACGGTCGATCCGAACTATTTATCTTGTTCTCCATATTAATATGTGTTTGGAGACCAAATTTTATATTTTTTTAAATTGTTTTACTATTTGTTTAAATTTATTGAAAATCACTGTTTTTGGATGGTCCAGAATTTTCAGATTAAGTGATTTTCTAAATATCTAAAAGAATAGTAAAAAAATTTCAAAAAATGTAAAATTTGGTCTCCAACCACATATTAATATGGAGAACAAGATGAACGGTTCGGATCAACCGTTAGGATTTTGAAAAGTCGAATATTAAACCATATTACGAACCAACCCGTGATATGCATAGTACCATAGACTCACTCTTTAAAATTTATATAAGTAACTAATTAATATTAAAATTGTTGACATTTTAATATTTTATGCTGTCTTATTTATTTTTTTGTTTTTGGTTGAACAGACAAATTTTCAATTAATATTAAACAAGTTTACAGAGAGCTCACACTTACATAATTTTTACACCCTTCCCCAATTTTTTTTCAAGCGTGAACTTCGCATGAACTTATTTTTAAAATTATTCCTTATATTTTATATTGTCAATTTTTTTTTCAACGTGGTGAACAGACAAATTTCCAACATGACTAAACAAGTTCATAGAGAGCTCACACTTGACATAATACATTTTTACACGCTTCATGCATGTTTTTTCAAGTGTGAATTTTGTAAATGTTTTTAAAAATGTAAATTCTATATAAACTGAGAACAAGTGTAAATCTTATATGAATTTGGTTATGTCAAATATGATTCATGTATACATTTTTATGAAATGTCTAATATGTGCAAACTTGCATTGTAAACCATCAATCCCATATAAAAGAGTTGACCAATTAATTTGTATAAATTATGCACTAGCTTCATATAATTAATTGTGTAAAATGAGAAAATATTAGGAATAGAAAATATTTTAACATATTAGAAATAATATTTTAGTTTATAAAAATATATAATCAGTCAACGATCAAATTACTTGCATTGACTGGGATGTCACAAAATTAATTTCTTTATATGATAAGCAGTGTTCTAAATAGCGCGCTATAGTGTCGCTATAGCGTTTTTCTTCTATAAAAGCTATGGCGCTATGTCCAAATAGCACCGCTATAGCGCTACTATTTAAATATAGCGTAATTTTTTTAACCCAGCCGCTATGACGCGATAAACGCTATTTAAATCATTGATGATAAGTACTGGTTGAGTCCTTTAATATATGACATCTTTTCTAATTAAGAGAAAAAAAAATCATATTATCATATGGAGTTTGCTATATTTCGCTAGAATCTTGTTTGAACTCAAAATAATAGAAATGAAGCATTAAAAATCCAATAAAGTTTTCCGACGCTAAAGATGTTATTTGGAGACAACACATGTCATTATTTTATTTGCTAAAGAGCTTTAGGCAATTATATAAAACCTAGCTTGATAACGAGAATCAGCTTGGGTCCGATGGCCATCGAACTCAAAGTGGTTTCAACGGGTTCTCTCACAGTCATATTTGTTTTAAAATTCGTGTGTACGGATTTTAAAGCAGACGTCAACTTGCGGACACGAATCCTAAAGCAGATCCGACAGTGAGAAAACTCCTTAAAACCACTTTGGATCTGATGGCCATTCGACCCAAGCTGTTTCCTGATAACTAATAGCGCCCACACCTCAATATATCAAAAAAAAATGATACGAGTTTTATAATTCAGATTGAGACAGTTAGATTAAGACAGAGATTACAAAAAAAAAAAAAAAGTTGCTAAGTTTTCCATGTAGTTTTTATGAACTAGGAGAAATTGTTAGATTTTCTTTTATTAAAAAAGTGTTCACACACGAACTGATGGACTTGGTCAATAATATGTCAAATTTAACGCACAACAACTTTTTTGAAGATTCAAATTTAAGTCACAATTTTTTAGAAGTTATTAATTTTGCTTGGCTGTTGGAAAAATTTTACGAGATCTTTTTCTCCATTAAATAAAACCAACTAAATGATTATTTGTAGGTGTATATAATGATTTTATTGGGCCTTTTCGGCAAAAGCAAGAATAATGGAAAATTGTGGAATTGTGATGAAATAGTGAACCAATAGAGTGAAATTATGAAACAGAGAAAAAAAGTAGAATAAAAATAAAAATATCAGTCGTATCATTTTCTATTTTGCACTTTAACTCCTTTTCTTATTCCATTCCATTATTCTATGAAAAAGTAAAATTATAGAAAATTAATTTTATTTACATGTCCGAATAGATTCAATTATACTCTTTCACTATTTCAAACATATTAAAAACGAGGAGGGTTCAAATGCCTCCATTTTTTGTGCCTCCATCATGCCTCTATTTTTAAAAACTTTAATAACTCAAAATTTACAACTTAAACGTCACAATAAAACCGTTAGATGTGATCTATGTTATTTTCTCTATGTTCCTATAAAAAATTATCACATTTTGATTTTGCTTTTATATGAATCAATAAGTTGAAAAATCAATGTCCAGAAATTATCCACATTTGTATATATTTTTACAAGCTCAAAATAACAATCAAAACAAAGTTGAAATGCCATAATTTTTTACATGTGTGTAGATAAAATGATATAGTTCATATTCAACTGTTTTTTTTTTAAATTTTAAGATTTAAATTTTGAATTATTAAAGTTTTTAAAAATAGAGAGGCACAAAAAATAGAGACATTTGAATCCTCATTAAAAATATATCGGACAATCCTGAAATCTATTTAATCTGAAATAGATTTGATGACTATCGGACCTACTCCATAGTGATTCCTTCTCTACCGAACATGTCCATCTGTGATATTGCTTTAGTTTTTGCCAGTACCACTGTTATATTTCGTAGATTGGTGATGTGTTGATGGTATTAGATTGCATTTTGATTGTGTTTTGATTGCATTGTGAGATATCTTATTTTGTCAGTTGAGTGAGGCTATGATACTATGCATAGCGCAGATTGGTCCGTACTAGAGATATTTGCAAACTATATTTTCAGAATCGATTTCAACACAGGAAAGAAATAAAGATCATATATAAGCTATATAATTAACAACAAACTTGCAAAAACATGATTTCAATCATTGAAAGCCAAGTAACTAAATCAAGTTAATTGTCACAACAAGCTATAGTAGAAGATCTTACATTCATTAGCAAAAGGCATCACTACACATATGCACCACATAAAGTAACTTCCCCTAATTCTAGAATTAACTAATGTTTTCTCAGACACACATCCTAATTCCCAAATTAGCCACAAAAAGGCACAGCAATAAAAGCCAACAATGAGTCAGGTTTGCCATTGGCAGCCTTGATTGAGTCAGCGACCGCACCAACTGTCATCCTTGACTATGCCAGCTATGTCCTTCACCGACTCAGCCGCATTTGATGCAGCAGTCTTGGTCCAGATGATTGAGTCAGTGTACCAGATTTGTCAAAATAGAGAACTTGTACCAACAGGTACCAGTGGGAAGTGCATTAATTAATCAGCAAGACCAAGGTGCAATGCACTGGTACAGTCTAGTTTAAGCTCGGTACCGAAAGGTACTATTAGGGTTTGAGTTCTAAACAACTTCTCTAAAAATCAAGCAATCTCACCTTCAAATAATCACAAACAATTACAATAAGAGAAATAACCAACAGTTGCAAACATTTTTTTTTGAGGGTTAGTGAAAATTTTCCACCAAAATGTATTGATGCTAAAAAAACTGTACATGATTGTCACACGGATCAAATGATCCATGTAACCATAAAATTACTCACAATCACAGTCAACTATTAAAAAGCTCAGACAATAAAATTAAAAAAGCTTCCAAAATGTCCATACCTCCCCTCTCGCTTTTATCTTCAACTAAATAGAAGCCAATTATGTATATTTGTTGATGTATCATTAATCAGAATATCCTCTGACTTTCTCTTTTGGGTAAAGGTATGGAAGCCCATGAGCCTGCCGCGCACGTCACATCCCATGTTTCCTTGCTCTGCCCCGTCAATTGAACTCTTCCATCCCACCAGATATTAGTGTGACAGTTATCCACTGTTATCGGCAGGTTTTGTTGTACGCATAAACCCCTCCAGAACTTCCCTGCATACGGGCATGTTCTCATTAAGTGGTCTGACGTCTCACTCAGCCCGTTATTGCACAGTGCGCATCCCTGTGTTACCACGCATCCCCTCATGGCCAGAACCTCCTGAGTTTGGATTTTGTCATTCATAAGCAACCATAGGAAAACACGAACTTTCATTAGCACTCTCAATTTCCAGAGGAAACAGTTGCAAACTTGCAATTGGGTTTTGAATCTGAAAAGGAAACAAGGGAGAAGAAAAGAGAGAAACCAAGAAATCGCAGCCGCCGTAACAGTTGCAGATTGAAGTGGTGAAGTCGCCTGAAGATGCGGTAAGGAGAGAATGGAGAAAGAGAAGCGACAAAGTAAATTGAGAAGAGCACGGCGGAGGGAGAGGGAGACGGAGAACAGAGAAGGGACGAAGCGTACAAAACAAAAAAAACAAAAAAAAAACGGAGAGAGCAGTTTACAATTTCCGTTCACCCTCATCAGATCGAACAAGTATGAAGTATCCTCTCCATTACTGTAAAAGATTCCCTTCACTTTACGGTTTAAGATTAACTCCCAGTCGCTTTGGGATTCGGGCTAGTGCAGGGAGCAGTATTATTGGGCTTTGAGATTCGGTCCAAGTTAAAAAGAACGGTCCGATTCAGATTTAAGTTCACCAAAAAAGCTAACAAAAAGAGTATGTCTAAGCCCGGGTTCGAACCGGGGACCTTTCGCGTGTGAGGCGAACGTGATAACCAACTACACCACCCAGACTTTGTTGACTTCAATGAACAATTAAATAATAAATATCTTTCACCATTAAATGTGGTTAAACATTTTTTAAAAATTTGTTTAATTACTAACATGCAAAACTATACATTGTATGTATTATACCTACTAGTAAAGCTTGAAAATAGATAGAAGTTGAAATTAAAAACTGTATGACCCCCAAAAATTTTATCTAGTGGTGTGGTTTATTTCTCATTATTTATTAAATTTTCTGACCTATGGACACTCATCTGGGCATTTCTTAAATACCATAAAAATTATTAAATGGCAAACGATTTTATTGAAATCATTCCCGCTGACCATTTTCATTGATTCATTTTATTTTAATAAGAATTAGCATGAAATGTGAATGAAATACAGAATATAAGACTATAATTAATAAGGAAAGTGAAAGTGATATATTCTTCCAACCATCTTTTGTCAAGGCAAATGTGAAATGCCTGATAGTTTACACAATAGATATGGAAACAAGACATTTGCCTATTAATCCGTAAACACTTTCCTTAATTTGATGTCAAGGAGTGTAAATTAGGGGTGCACAAAAAGCTCATAACTCGAAACTCAATTCGGAATCAAGTCGGATTTAGCTCACTATAACTCAAGTTTACTAACTCGGTTGATTTATAAGTCGAATCTAAGTTACCTCCAACTCGATTCGGAATCAACTCGGTTGAACTCATCACACCAAACCCTAATTCATATATTTCAAATTTTAAAGCCCCTAAAATCTTATAGCTGCTTTTTCACATTGTTGTGTGAAACTTAAAAAAAAAAAATCAAAGAAGCGACTAAACCTAATCCCCATTCCTCACTTTGTGTCCGCCTCACCAAGTCAGCCTAGCCTCCACCCTTCGGCCTCTCAGGCTCCCAGCCTCCTCTTTATTAGACTCCGTACTATTTTGTTAAACTTTATTGGTTTGATAATTTTTTATTTTGTACTATTTTGATATTTTCATAATTTATAATTATATATTGGTTATTATCTCATTATGTATTGCCTTTAATTATGTATTATTTTGGTAAAATATGTAATTTTTTTTTGTTAGAATTAAATTAGACTGTTTCACTATATACTACATTATGAGTCACAAGTTGCTCGCGAGTTAATTTCAAATTGGAGTTTTTGACTCAGAATTGAATAAGCGACTCGGACTTAACTCGGCTCATGAGTTCGCGAGTTAAATCAAAGTTGTCCTCAACTCGGACTCAACTCGACTTATAAACAGCCCTAGTGTAAATAAATATTTACAATCGAATTTCGATATCTGATTTCTCACATGGTATTATTTGCAGACTAATAAACATTTACCTTTAGACAATTTTTAACACTGTGGTGTTCAAGAACTATTAAACTGGTTTAATAGTAATTTTAGAAAAACCGTTAAAATGGTTGGCAAGTTTGTGGAATTTAATTTCACCAGTATATATAGTGTAGGACTGGCAAAAAAGTTTGTGGCTCATGGCCCACTTGGTATTCGCCCATAACTCAATTGGTAATAGCTCGTTTGTTAGTGGATCAAATTAAAATTAGCTCGCTCGCTACATACTCAAGTTAGAATTAATGAGTTTGAGTTTGGCCTAGCTCGGCACGAGCCAGCTTGGTCGTTAACGAGCTATTTAATATACATAGTTAAATAGTTTAATTGGATCCATTTTGGATTGTGTTTAAGTTGATTGGTAATTTTGTATGAAATATGTATGAATTAATTATAAGCAACTAAATTAATTTGTATAAATTTGTTTGATTTGATATGCATGAATTTATTCTGTGAATATGTTTGTATGAATTTAGGATTTTGATATATTTGTATTTTGTATGTATGAATTTAGCTGTAAACTTAGTTTATAGTAGTTGATTTGCTTAATTACAATTGAATTAAGAGTATTCCTCAATAATTAGTTATATAAATATTATTTTATTTTAGCCACAATTGATAAGATGTGTTATTAAAATTTAAGATATGGTAGGAAATAAAATATACAATTTTTTAAATCTGTCAAGGTAGGAAAGAGCTAGTTCGGCTCGCTCGGACAAGTCACGAGTGAGACCTAATTCGCACATTAGTAGCTTGTTGTCACCCCTAGTATAGTGGTTAGTTTTAGAAATATATATTGCTTATAAAGGAAAAGGTTGAGTTAAAAAAAATAAAAAAAGTAAAAAGGAAAAAAAAAGGCCCAACGCCCCTCCTCCCCACCCCCCCTTTTTTTTTTTTCCTGGTATTAGAGTCGCTGTTATTATGTTATCTTTCCTATTTTTAACGGAGCATGCATGTGTTTTGTTTGGAGTTAGGGACCTTCAGCTTGGGATGAATATATATTAATACATATAAATCTGAACTACAATAAATAAACAAGCACTATGAGGATGAATAAAACTTAATTAGATGATAACACGATTTCAATTTACAGTACATTACATCCAAACTATAACACACCTAACAAGAAAATTAAAGTATTACAGCTTGTTTTTATTACAATATTACAGAGATTGAAAAAGAAAAGAAGAATAAATATATAAAAAAAGAAGAAAGCGCCACGGAGAGCTTCTAAGTGCCGACTGGTTTGAAGAAGTTGGCCACCTTGCTTTCGTTTAGTGGCTTCAATAGATGATGGTCCATACCAGCAGCGATGGCTTTCTGAATGTCTTCATCGCTTGCGTCAGCCGACACAGCGATGATTGGCACGTGGATCCCGTACTGGCTTTCTTCTTCCCGGATCTGTCTGGCTGCTTCATAGCCATTCATCACCAGCATCTGAAAAAGGAAAATTCACAAAAAGAACAATTCAGTTGTTGTTGTAACTGTAAATAAATTATGGAATAATTTGAACGAGGAATACTGTATCAGAGAGAACAATTTAGTTGTTGTAATTGTAATGAAATTATAAAATAATTTGAACAAAGATTACCGTCTCAGATTTTGGTACTGTACTTGTCAGATTTAGTACTGGTTCACTATACCGATATCCCATATCCGTCCCAATTTCACCAATACTCCCTCTTCTTCAAATTTCATAGCCGATGGATAGATATTTTGGTGGCGCTAATTTGGAAATTTGGAGATGATGGAAAATAATAAACAATGGTTCTTGACGAGTGGAGGCCCTATGAGGATGGGAGAGGAGGATGCGGAATTTATAGCTGGGAGTTTAAGAGAGCCTTTTCTGTTAGCGGCTGAGATTATTGAATTCGAGTTATTGCGGCCGAGATTAATTTGTAGTGGCACTCTTTTCAAATATAACCGTTATAGAAACCCTAAATCTAGTGGCTATGATGATAAGTAATTAAAACAAACCCTAATTAAGCCATCAAGAACCTCATCCCCGCCGCTAAATAGCGAAATGCTCGAAACACCTTTTTATAACCTGATTTGTCATAGATTATAAAACCTACCCCACTAGCAGATTGCTCAAGTTCCTCACCAACATACTAGGCATTTAAATTATGTGCACTTTTGTACAGTACTGGTAAATGTTCATAAGGTGGTACGAGACCTTATATACTCTGCACTGTACTTATAAATTATAAAATATTTAATAAATTTTAATAACATTTACCTGACAATCCATGAATATAGCATCGTAGGTGAAACAATAGTTGCCATTTTTTCCTCGGGTAAGTCCTGTTTCAAGAGCATTCTTTACCATATGTAGTGCTTCCAGACCATCTTTGGCAACCTCCACCTCTGCACCAAGCTTTAAGAGTACTTTGGACCCCACCATTCTTATTACATAATCGTCATCAACCAATAGAAAACGCTTCCCACTTAACGGCTTCTTAATTTGAACTGGGCTGCTAGTTTCTTCAGTTATTTCGCATGGTTCTTTTGGTTGGATATTTATCCGGAATTCGGGTGAAGGGTTGGTGGTTGCTTTTTCTACATGAAATTCCTCAGAATTTTCAAGCTCTTGTATGAGTTTGAACAACTTGTGCAACCTAGTGCCATGGATCGGCTTTCTCAAAGTAAGATTGCAGGGAAGGTCTTTGAATTGACTCAAATCCTTTTCAGTTACTTTTGAGTCAGCAATACAGGCAATCCTGCAATAAAGATTGGGGTTTCTTACAATAAAGTCGGTAAAAGTTGGTAATATCTTTGGGAGGTTTCCATTGGATAGATCAACAACTACGAGGATTCTTAAAGGAAATTCATCGGACAATTCTGTATTTGGTAGAAGTTCAGAATCTTTTTGCAGCCCACTCAAGCACCCTTTGTTCTCTACATTCTCAGTTTTCCTTGAAAATGTCTTGCAAAAAAGCACAGAATCTGATTTGCTTGAGGAGTTGATGTTGTGCTTTATCTTTTCAAGAATTGGAGAAATATGCTCGGCATGTTTAGCCGTCCACACTTTTATCCCGAGGCTTTCAATCCATGCCTGTAGGATTCTTTTTGTTTCACCCCCTTGAACAAAGAGAAGGGAATGAACTTTCATGGAATGTGACTCCTTTAGCATGAAAGGTTCGACAGTTGTTGATCGGATTGCTTCTCCAATTGTATCCTGAAGAGCTACCTCCCCTGACTTGAGGAATATGTTGAATTTGAAGCAACTTCCTTTCTCACCATGCTCCTTGTCACGGATGCTTATCTCGCCACCCATGAGACGTACCTATAAGAAAATAATTTTATTTGAGTGAGTTAATATACTGGTCTTCTTCTTTTTTAGCCTTATTTTGAACTAACAAGCATAACCAGTTTCTGTTCAACTGAAAATAAGCTGTGTAAGTAACACCATAGTAAAATTTATATTATATGATGGAGACCAGGACAGATATAAATGTAGAAGAAAATTGTCATTGCATTTTGATATGCTATTTTTGTTTGGGCTAAGGCCTCAACTTGTATTCCTGACTAAATAGGTAAAAGCCTAAAACATCACATCAATTCCTTAACCAAATAATAAAAAAGAAGCTAGTGAATAAGAATCTCACAAAAGATTGCACAATTCCAAGTCCCAAGCCAGTGCCTTCAGGTGAATCTTCCTTGACTTGAACGTAGTTCTCGAAAACCGATGCTTTCTTTTCCACCGGTATCCCCATTCCGGTATCATCCACTTCCAAAGTCAGCTCAATTGAATAGGGATCGTTTCCCATATATTGAACTTCTTGCTGCTTGGTTCTACTTCGAAAATGCCTAAAAGTATTTCTTGACAGGCAGCAAAACATGCGTGAAATGGACAATCCATAATCGGATGAAAAATTAGTAATTTTCAATTTTGGTTTGCTTGCCCAAGCGCGAAGAACAATTTTCCCTTCTGATGTGAATTTGACAGCATTCCCTAACAAATTATCCAAAATTTGCTTAAATCTCTGTTTGTCCCCTGTCACCTTCCCCAACTTTAAAACAGAGAAATCACACGGGTCCCATATCATCTCCAACCCTTTCTTCTCAGCCAAGACATTAAATGCATCAACTGATTTTTCAATTACTTGAGATATGTTGAATTCGGTTTGTTCTAAATGCATCTTTCCTGATTCCACCTTACTACTGTCAAGTATTGTGTTCAATATATCTGCAACAAATTTGATATTAAATAGTCAATGAGCTGAAAGAAATATATATATATATATTTTAAGTACACATAAATTTAGTGCAAGATGAGCAATAAGTCAAATAATGCATAACATACATCACCATATATAGCTTGCCTTCATGAGAAAAGCTAATTATAGAGAATTCTTCATAGGATTATTAGAATTTTATTTTTGTACTCTAGGAATCAGACCGTTCAAAATCCCAATTTGATACAGAAACTTTATGGGTGGACAAACAAATACATGCATCGGTCGACCATTAATTAAGCAGGCAGTAAAGTTAAGTCCAATTTTACCCAATATAGTCTCTGGTAGCATGAACATGACTTATTGTACCAATTTAAATTAATTACCGTCTGACTCCGAGTAAACAACGAAAGATCCAAAAAAAGATAAAAGAAAATATACAATCTTTGCACCGTTATGATTCTAATACTGTATATTTTCTGCTTACAGATTGTTTGGTGTGAGGATTCTGATTTTGGGTTACTGATCATATGTGTGTAATATTAAATAGTTAATTAGTAAATAAGATTGTTTCTAAAAGTGGATGGCTAACAAGTCTATGATTATTTCTTAGATAAATACACTGTATGCTACATGCTTGACACCATGAACCAGACCGGTTTAGGGTTTCTTCCTAGGGAGGGTGTAATTTTTGTGCTTTTTGTTGGTGTGAAAGTAGTTTCTTGCTAATAAAACTTGTGACCTATTTGGATCATTCATTTTTTTTTTAAATAAAAACGAAACAAATTTGGGAACAATAAGTGAAATGAACAAGACAGCAATAATTCCAACTATCAAGAAGAAACAAGCATTTAAACCAACCTAAGAGATCCCCGGCATAGTCCTTCATCTTCACTAAGTTTGTTCCCAAATCAGAGCCTGGTGTCTGATCCTGGCAATACTCAATCAACCCAATAATGCTGTGTAGTGAATTGCGCACGTCGTGACTAGCCCGTGCAACTGCCAAGCTCTTGTTCATGCTCTTCCTCTCGGCCTGTTGCACTGCTTCCTTCTGTTTTATTAGTTCACCTTGTAAAATGGCCTCTTGCATTTTTGACTGTTTGAGACGTCGCAACATGAAGAAGGCAAATAAGGCCATGCCAACAAGCACAACTACAGCTAAGCAGATGATTATGACTTTCAAAACTTGGAAAATTTCCATTGTTTTGTCGTCTGGGAAAGCAAGAGTAATGACCTACACAAGTAAAACAGAATTCAGGTTAACAAAAGTAATGTTAATTCATGCAAAATAAAAGTAACATGGAAAAACACGCATTATTGTCGTACATTATTAATCACTTTGAATGTTAATATTTTATATACACGTGCAAATTTAAGGATAGAATTACTATTAGATCATGTTAGAAGCAAATTATATAACCTTTATAATGTATATTTTCATTTTTAAGCAATTAATCATATACTCATAAAGATAACATATATAACCTTTAAATTTTTGTGAGCTTTCTTTCCTTAAGATACAAAACAAAAATACTTATGTTAACTTAATGATTCAGAAAGATATGTTACCATCATCAGAATTAGTTAACAAAAATATTCTTTATGCCTTGGCTCAGGTGTGCTTTTATGCTCACAACAAGTAGATATGCATAAAGACATTTGCAGATTAATATGATACCATCTATTTAAGGCCAATTGTATTACCTACCTTGTATTTTCATGTTCTCAATGTAATTTTTTTTTTCTAAATTGGCAAGTTTCTAGAATACTATGTTTGGCCACATTGCATATATATATATAGGGAAATGAATCTTATGCAGTTTGATGCAACATATGAGCTATTATTATTCACTAAAACATAATAAAATGCTATGTAATTTTTTTTTGCATATATGTTGTAACGAAAATAAGTTCATTTCATACCATTGGTACTCTTGGTATTTTAATTTGCATGCTACTGTTCTGTGTTCTGCTCAGATGCTCAGCAACTTCAGCATTGGATCCAACACGATAACTTGAATCAACCATTTTATTCAGTGGCACCGGAATCCGACTTCCAGAAGAACCTGAGAAATGACTCTGATCCATGTTACTTTGTACAAGTACTATGCTCTTTTGTTCAGCAAGACATATTGCAAAGAGCGAGACAACAAGTAGGCCTACAGCCAGCATTGAAGCCACCTATAATAGTTAAGTAACAAGGAAAATTATTTAATTTTCATAAGCAAGCATTGTTGAGATGGATTAGTATTATTTTTATTATCATTCTTATTTTTGCTTTGATCTTTTCAATTGGTGGTGTATCACTGAATTGGGATCCTAAAGTCGATCATATATATATATATATTAAAAAAATAAACAGTATATAGCAAATCTTATTAATTTTCAGAACTTATAATATGACTATTTTGATGTTTCATGACCACAGTTGCTGTTAATTTTCTCTATTCTATGTTGTTGAGTAAGATGATATAGAACAAATGTCTGTGTCCCATCAACAAAGTGAGACAGCACCTGACACCATATATATATGCCATTCCATATACGTACTCGAAGTTTCACATATAAAAATAGGCACTGGGTATACGTAAAAAAAGCGCGGGAAATAAGTGCGGCACAGTAACGGCTTTAAATTCAAATAAAGCACCAAAAGATCAGATCTCAAGAGCTAAAACAGCTTGATTGGTAACAAACTGTAAATGTGCTGATCAATCAAGATGCGATGAATGTACCACTTAATATGCAGTTAAATATTAATGACAAATTAAGGGATTATATGGAAAAATATGCTTACTATAAATGGCAGAATCCATTTCTTTGTCAGTTGATGGGCCATTGAATTCTCTTCTCCTCCCATTTTTTACTGTTGCTGATTGAATTGTAAAAAAAATACCATTAGCTTCGTATGGATCACAAAGAGACATTAAATATTAGATGTGATTAAGAGATTATACAAACTAAATAAAATCGCGGGGACTTGACTGAATTAACAAAATATAGTATTTAGGAAATTTTAACAAGGAGGAAGTAAATGTTCTTGAAACAATAATTTTGAAAACTACTCCAGAGGGATTTTATGCAGAGTAAATGTTTCTAATCAATTTTTTTGATATATAAGGGTATGTACCTGGCTGTTCAATGCAAATAAATAGTGAACCCTATTCCTTACAGTGGCTAACAAAGGCTTATTATTTGAGAAAGCGAAGAAATAGAGAGAGGATAAAAATCTTTAATTGAAGTTTTTTTTAATCGCCAACAATTGAAAAATAAAAATAAAACAAGAAAGGGACAGTGAGTAAGGAAACAAATGTACCAATTTAGAGCTCCCAAGATTTAGTTAAGAATAGAGATGATCCGCTATTTTCTTGTTAAACTATGAGAAAGATCAAGAGATGATGAAAATGGTTAAACCTTGTTGAATTTTTTTTTCTTAATTGTTAAGATAATTTATAGAATTTTGGTAGATGGAGAGGAGAGATATATAGCAATTTGGCATAGGTATAAAACATTTGCATGGCCAGAAGCGTGAGGTAAAAAAGTACACTCATATAATTATAATAACAGGACATGTTTTTGCATTAAATATTTAAACCGTTTCCCAAACACAATTTATGTCTATGTAATTGTCTAACATTCACACATTTTCTTCAAAGGCCGGGTCTATTTATAATTAATGGAAGGTTTAGACTGATTACAAAGAGACAAAACAGTGGGCTAACGGAGTTAATGAACGCGTATCCTCTGCATTAACTCAAAAGGGAATCATTTGAGTTAATGAATCTCAACCGTCTGATTTTAAACGGAGCCAATCCGGTCTCTACTTATGATATAGGGGACTCTTTAAAATTAGTGCAGATCTAGTCTGCACGAACCTTAAACCAGATCGGATGGTCAGGATTCATTAACTCAAAAGATTTCCTTTTGAGTTAATGCAGAGGATACGAATTCTAGTTGGATTATCAACGCGTCAATCAAATACACTAGCTATTCATGGTTTTTGTAATAGTAAGAAATGGAAGTTAGTAGCATCAAAGATACACTTCCTGATTTGAAAGATAATAAGAAAATTTTATGGTAATTTTTTTTTGCAAATGTATATATATATACTCCATATGTATTAAAATTGTGTTCCCACCAGAGCACACAATTTAAATTGGACTTTTTAATTAATTACTTTTCTTCTTTCCAAATGCTGTCAGAAAAAATAAGGGTAATTTTAATTAATTAATAACAACTTTTCTAGAGAATATGACGTGGAACATTTAATATAGGACTGGTTTGCCCAAATTTTTATTAATAAGAAATAAAATAAATAAATATCGATATTAGAGAACGGTTTTGAATTTTTTCGAGATATAGGAAAAACATGAAAGATTATCACGGTCTCTGGCTTAGAAAAAAAATCAAAACCGTTCTCTAATATCGATATTTATTTAATTTATTTTCTACTAATAAAAAATTTGGCCAAACCAATCCCCTATATTAAATGTTCCACGTCTATTCTCTAGAAAAGTTGTTATTAATTAAAATTACCCTTATTTTTCTGGCAGCATTTGGAAAGAAGGAAAATAATTAATTAAAAAATCCAATTTAAATTGTGTGCTCTGGTGGGAACACAATTTTAATACGTACGAAGTGTATATATATATATACACACACACACACACATTTGCAAAAAAAAAATTACCATAAAATTTTCTGATCAGCTGTTGTTGATTGAACTGTAAAAAGAATTACCATTAGCTTCCTATGGATCACAAAGAGACAAGAATATACATTCTAAAATCTCAGGGACTTGGCTGAATTATACAGTATATTATACAGTATATTATATTTAGGAAAAGGCTGTTTAATCTTTGTTATAATGATAAACAAGTATATAAAAGCAAGTTAAGCATTTTAAAAGAAATAATTATTATTTACTAGGCAAACTTATTGTTAATAATAACATGATAATAAAATCTAATAAAAAAAAATAAAGTTCATATTCATAATTAAAAGAACCATAAGAAGAAAAAGTGTATGGCTGCACACCATTTCACGAATTAATTAAATAAATTTACGTTAAATACAAGAACTTAAATAAAGATGGAAAATAGATTAACCGAACAAGATTTGAAAGAAATGTATTATTGTTTATCGTTACATTTCAGATTTACATTATGACTAAAGAATTTTTAACAATAATCTAAATTTTTCAGATTTTAATAAAAGAAATACTTATTCATGTATTAATACAACCTAAGAGCAAAATTCATTCTAACTAAATAGATGAAATTACGATATCCTAATTAATCAATTTATGTAGCAAAATAATGAAATCTTCTAGTACCTTAATGCAGAATGTTCCACACAAAAAAGAACTTCAACTCGGCTTGACAAAGTTACGAGAGAAGGTAGCGGAGGGAAAGAAAGGTGCAACAGGGGTTTGAGAGGAGGAGAGGCGGGGTTTGGGCAGAACAGAGGAGGTGGGGGCAGGGGTTTGAAACAGAGGATCGGTGTTGATGAGAAACAGGGGAAGTAGGTGATGTAAATAGAAGGGGGTTCTCCTTGGGCAGGGGTTTGAGAAGAGGAGAGGCGGGGTTCGGGCAAAACAGAGGAGATGGAGGCAGGGGTTTGAAACAGAGGATCGGGGTTGATGAGAAACAGGGGAAGTCGGTGATGTAAGAGGTTTTAGCAGGGGTTTTAGCAGAGGAGGTATTTAACTAGAAGTTATTGGAATTATTTGGTATGGGATTGAATTTTTGGATGGATTTACAATGTTTCCAATAATGAGGTGTATTTATAAATATCGGTGTTGTTTTATTTCTATATACTATATAAGATAACATTGTTTCTATGATTTTCCTATTTTGTGTACGTTTAAAACTTTTTAAATTGAAAATTGTTCAAAGCAATTGAACACCTTAAAAAGATAACTAACAAAGCTATAGTGGTTGAATTGATAAGTGAGATGATATATATAATATTATATTTAGTTATATGAAGTGATAAATTTTTCCGTAAATAATGAAATAAGTGATATGAAAAATAATACATAATGAAGTAGTTATATAAAATAGAATGTGAAATTATTTAGAGGTGTGATGATGTAAAGTAATATAATTAGGTTGAATTAACCTCTTTTTGTCTTGCAATTAATTAATTTAAATATAATGTGGCTTACAAATCGATGTAATTATTTGGTTAACTTTTTGATTAAATCGTACTATATTTTATTTGTATAAAAATTGTCGTATTCAACTACATTAATACACACACTCTAATTGTGACAAATTGTTACAAATTTGAATTTAAAAAGATAATAATAAAAACTACTCCAGAAGGAGTGTATGCAGTGTAAAAGTTTCTAATTAAAAATTTGAAATATAGCCAAAGCCAGCCATTCAATACAAATAAGTAGTGAAACCTATTTTCTTACAATGGCTAAAGTCAGGAAACAAAAATTTATTATTTGAGAAAACGGAGAGAGAGAGGAGGATAAAAATCTGTATTTGAAGCAAAAAAATAAAGCCAGGTAATCTCCAACAATTGAAATATAATAAAAAAAATTTAAACCCCTGGCCGTGATATTCTTTGGGAAAAAAAGAATTAGTGCTAAGTATCATGACTTAAATTTTTTTTTTCTCAAAGAAGTCATGCACGACATCGTTGAATCAGAGGAATCAGACTAACTAATTCTTTGGGGAAAATAAAACTATTGTTGGATTTTTTTCGATTATTTTTCCTACGTAGTTTAGTTAGTTGATGAAGGGATTAATTAGCACTAATTCTGGCTAGTTAGAGACCGTGATAGTCTATCAAGTTTTTCTTATATCTCGAAAAAAATCAAAATTGTTCTCTAATATCGATATTTATTTAATTTATTTTCGATTAATAAAAGTTTCGGCTGGTTTTGAGCTGGCCCAGCCAGAGAAGCCTAACACGTATCCATTACATATGAAAGAAATTTATACATAATTTAAATTGGTTAAATACGTACCATTAAGTGTTAATTTGTTATATGTATGTTAGGTACATTAATACGTATAAATACCATATGAACCTATGACAAATCAAATCTGGACGAATTTTAGTCAACCAAAAAAATAACTAAAACTATACAAAAAATAATATATATTGCCTTCTGACTTAATCTGAGAAGCATTAAGTAAATGCATACATTATCTATTGATCATGTACAATTAAAATAATGAGTATTTTAGGGACCATTAATATCATCATACATGTATATTTAAATTATATAAATATTAAGAGTTATTATATATAACATCACCAATAAACATTTTTTTTGTAATAGTGTTAGTAGGATAAACGGATTTCGAACCATAGGTTTAACATGGTTGGTGATTGGAATTGTCTGATCTCTCTAGCAAGATATGTCGGTTTATATATATATATATATATATATATATATATTCAAGAGGCATATGAATTTTTTTTTGTAATTATAGGATTCTTCATTTTAAAAAAAAATTTCATTGATACTCTAATTATAATGGTCCTTGTAAGTAAATTGATAAATACATATAGACAATAAATCATGAACTGAACTTCATCAATGCCAATTTGACGGGTTTTATTGTCTATATGTATTACAATCCAGCAATTGAGGATTATATTATATTAAAAATAATGATGTTAAAATCCAAATGGACAGCAAGCCAACTCCTCTCCAACGATTCCAGTTGCATCCTTGCCAGAAGATCATGCTTATCAACATGCCTAATTTACCTTTACCTCATGATATTTTACTGAAGGAAAGTAGTAAATAGTGATTAGGGTTTTCCATTACTTACAACTATAAATACTCAGGATCTGTAATCTCTCTGGACAACAAATACAAATGAATGAAATTCAATTCAAAACACTATCTCTTATCTAGCGTTTATAAATGAAGAAATATGTTCAACTTGTGATCCCAAAAATCTCATATTTTCGTTCACTTTTTCAATACATCGTTGCTTGATTGAGATAAAAAAAAAAAAAATTCACATGTTATATGTTAAATTGAAAAATAAGGTCAAGGGGAAACTAATAACTAGAAATAAAAAGAATTTAAATTGTTTGTTGATAAATGCCAACTTTGAGACGGATCGCTAGAGCGGTAGCCAATAGGGACCAAACCGATTAGATTTAGGAATCCCTATTTGTCTAAATTGGGGAAATAAATCTGTTGTGATTCTAATGGAATAACAGGATTAATTCTGCTTAAATCTGATTCTAATGGAATATATATCACCTGATTAAATCTTATTCATCCTCATACTGCTTGTTTATTTATTTTTGTTTAGATTTATATGCATATTCATAATTCATCCCATGATAATTAAAGGTTCCTAATTAACTCTAAACAAAACACAAGCATTCATGCCCAGGCCTACATGATATATTCTAGTCAAAAACAGGAAAGATAATATAGGTACAACAGTAACTTAAATACAATAAAATAATAAATGTAAAAGTTTCAAAGAAAAGGAGCTTATTAGACCTTTCTTCCTTATTCTTTGTTCTTCTTAGCACAACCTTTTCCTTTCTAAATAAAATATTTTTCTAAATTTTACCACTATACTGATGAAACTAAACAGGTAAAAAAATTAACAGAGCAGTTTTGGCTCAGTTTTGGCTTCATGCAGAGGATACACTATAGAATCAAAACTTGCATATGATTTGTGCGCTGCATGAAGCCAAAACTCCTCTGTTAAAAATTTTACCAATTAAACAAGTGGACAATTATGGGGAATAGTGGAAAACTGGCAGTTTGATTTATTGTTACCAAGTCACAGTTAACTTCATCTCATTGTGATGAAATTCAACTTGAAAGAATGCTGAATTTTATTTACTTCACATTATTAATTTTAGTTTAGTGATATTAATGATCCCTATATTTAGTATTTTAATTGTACATGTATAAATGTATGCATTTAGATAATGCTTATCAGAGAGTCAGAAGGCAATTTGTTCAATTAGTAGTCTTATAAAATATATTACTATTTTCTGTATAGTTTTAGTTCTCTATCAGTTGACTGAAACTCGTTTAGATTTGATTTGTCATAAGTTAATTGGGGATTTTTAATAATTAATTAATAACATATATACATATACCTGTATGTATAATAAATCTTAAACATGTTTAAATTTGTTTCATATGTGATGAATTTTGTTCAGAGTCCCCTGTATTAGATGTCCCACATCATATTCTAGAGAAAAATTGTTGTTAATTAAAATTACCCTTATGCTTCTCGAATTTAAACTGTGTGCTCTGGTTGGATCAAAAATTCAAATTTCAGAGATTGAGAATAAAGTAACTAGCTTGTGTTCTCCTAAATTACTGAGGTTAAAGTTGTTTACAAATTGTTTTAATTATTTCTTCTTTGAATTATTATGGCGAGTAATCTCAAGTATGAATTATAATTCCAACATATTTGTAAATTCCTTGGTCCTTTTGAACTCACATTACACAATACACCTAAATTTAATTTTACTTGTCTTAACTCAAATGGTAGAATAAAATGAGCACTGATTAATTATTAACCACCATAATGATTTATATGGAATCTGTACTTTAGTATAATTAAGTCATACTTATTTTTTTCAGAATTTTCTGTAAGTCACTTGGCTTTTATAAAAAGTGAAATTAGACAATTCAAACACATGATAAAAAGAAGTGAAGACTATGTGATTGATCTAACAATTATTATAAATTATAGGAAATTACCAATTTAATTCTTCATGTAGTTTAAGAAAAACATACACATTATTTTTCTTATTCCAAGTAACTCATTTTGCAATGCAGATTGCTCCAAGGTTGTTTACAGCACTCTCCACCATCCAGCTGTTATCGCATGTGTCCTACATTGGCAAAGACGGGCTCGTATTCTCCTATCATCGTCATAACCGAACAAATGCAGTTCTCCCATAACTTCAATTCATGCCTTTTCTACAACCAAAACATCGATCAATACAGTGGAGAACGATACGGGTATCCTGTTGCTTTGAGTTTCCAACAGTGTCCTGCAATAAAAGGATGGCTCCTAAATGCATTGAATGGACATGTTGGCAGTGCACAAGTAAATAACCAAACCATCTCCTTCACTGCGTTTGTTGGAAATTTTGGAGTTGTCTCCGTTGGTGTAGATTTAAAAGATTTCCTTAGATATGTTTTGGAAGTCGGGTTAGATCAGAGTCATTTCTCCGGTTCTTCAGGAAGTCGGACTTCGGTGTCATTGAATAACATGGTTGATTCACAGAATGACCCTGATTCAAGTTATCTTGTTGGATTCGATGCTGAGGTTGGTGAGCATCTGAGCAGCACACAGAACAGTAGCATGCAGATTAAAATACCACGAGTTCCAATGGTATGAACTGAACCTTAATTTTGTTACAACAGATCTGAAAAAAAAAAGAAAATTACACAGCATTTGCACATGTTAGTGATATGGATGTTTATAAAATAATAGAACATATGTTACAGCGAACTGCATAAATTTATTTCCCTATATACGCAATATAGCCAGACATAGTATTCTAAATAAATTGCAAATTTTCACAAAAAATATTGTGTACCCTGAGAACATGAAATACAAGGCAGGTAGTACAATTGGCAATTAGGATGAAATAGCATTTAGTTCATTGAGTTATTTCTTTTTCATTATTGGTCTAAATAGATGATAACATAGTAATCAATGATTTGCATGCACACCTTATCCATTGATGTAAAGAGTATTTTTGTTAATATTTTGTTTTTTTGTTAACTACTTTCTTTTGATAGTAACATATCTTTCTGAATCATTTAGTTAACACAGGTATTTTTGTTTTGCATCTTAAGGAATGAAACCTCACAAAAAGTTAAAAAATATGTATGTTATTTTTATATGTACATGGTTAATTTTCTTAACAATGAAAACATATTTTATAAAGGTTAATTTCCTTCTAGGATCTGCCACTGGCATGATCTATATTAATATAACATTTGTACATTTATAATATGAACTTTTTACAAAGTGATTAGTAATAATGCACAACAATAATGCAAGTATTTTTCCATGTTAATTGTATTTTGCATGATTTTAACAATACTTCTGTTAACCTGATTACTGTTTTTCTTGTGCAGGTCATTACTCTTGTTTTCCCAGATGATAAAACAATGAAAATATTCCAAGTTTTGAAAGTCATCATCTTCTGCTTAGCTGGAGTTGTGCTCATAGGCATGGCCTTATTTACCTTCTTCATGCTGCACCTTCTCAAACAGTAATCAAGAGATTATTTTACAAGCTGAACTAATAAAACAGAAGGAAGCAGTGCAACAGGCCGAGAGGAAGAGCATGAACAAGAGCTTGGTAGTTGCACGGGCTAGTCACGATGTACGCAATGCACTACACAGCATCATTGGGTTGATTGAGTATTGTCAGGATCAGACACCAGGCTCTGATTTGGGAACAAACTTAGCGAAGATGAAGGACTATGCCGGGGATCTCTTAGGTTGGTTCAAATTCTTGTTTCTTCTTGTTCATTTCAAGTACTGGTCAACTTTTGTTCTTTTACCAATTTGGCCAAATAGTTCCTAAATTTGTTTCTTTTTTTTCTATCTCACTCTGTGTTTTTTTTAAAGAATGATCCAAACAGCTCACAAGTTTTGTTAGCAAGAAACACGTTTCCCATCAACAAAAGCACAAAATTACACTGCCACCTTCTTTCTTCAAAAAAATAAAAATAAAATAAAATACACCCCCACCTAAACCAGTCTTGTTCATGGTCTCAAGCATGTAGCATACAGTTTTATCTAAGAAATAATTAGAGACTCATCTTAGCCCCCCTAGTTCTAGAAACACTCTTATTTACAAATTAACTATTTAATATTACACACATATCAATAACCAAAACCCTGAGTTCTCACAGCAAACAAGTTGGAAGCATAACACATACAGTATCAGAATCATAACAGTACAAAGATTGTTTTCTTTTTTGTCCTCTAATTTTTGTTTGGCTCTTTTGATGTTTACTAGTAAGAAGAGGGTAATTAATTTAAATTGGTAGAGATACTATATCAGGTAAAAACGGGCTGCCTCCTTAATTGAGGGTTTACCAATGCTTGTATTATTTTGTCCACTCATAAGCTCACTGTATAGAATTGGAGTTTGGAACAAAAAGTTCTGGTTCTTAGCGTCCAAGAACAAAATTATAATTATCCTATGAAGAGTTCTCTATATTTAGCTGTTATCATGAATGCAAGCTATATTGCTGATGTATGTTATGCATATTTGACTAAGTGCTCATCTTGCACTTAGTTTGTGTTTACCTAAACAATATATTTCTTTCAGCTTATTAAATATTTAATATTAATTTTGTTGCACATATATTGAACACAATACTTGACAATAGTAAGGTGGAATCTGGAAAGATGCATTTAGAACAAGCCGAATTCAACATTTCCCAAATCATTGAAAAATCAATTGATGTATTTAACATTTTGGCAGAAAAGAAAGTGTTGGAGATGATATGGGACCCATGTGACTTCTCTGTTTTGAAGTTGGGGAAGGTAACAGGGGACAAATAAAGATTTAAGCAAATTTTGGATAATTTGTTGGGGAATGCTGTCAAATTCACATCAGATGGAAAAATTGTTGTTCGCACCTGGGCAAGCAAGCCAAAATTTAAAATTCCCAATATTCCGGCCGATTATGGATTGTGTTGAGAAATAGAGAGAATAGGTCTCAGAAGATCATCATTGACCATTTTAGGGAACAAACCAAGCTAGCATCCAAATTACAGCTGCTATAGCTAAATTAGGTACCTAGCTAATTAAATCCTTGTATTTAGGCAATATCCAGAATCCAACATATTAGGAAATTGTATAACGGCTATATTCACCAATAGCCCATATATGTACAACAAATGTAATAGAGCAGAATATTAATAACAATTTCATTTTTTCATCTCTTTCTAAAAGTCTTCATGGTATCAGAGCAGAGAAATCAGTATCAGTAATTGGTACATAACCACAACCAATAACACAACTCAGAAAACCCAAAACTGATAGAAGTAACCAGAGGCAACAATGACAGAAAACGGGTCAGCCTCGATGGAAGATAATACCACAACAAAATTAACAGGTATTATTCTCAATGGCAAAAATTACCTCCCATGGGCTAGAGCAGCCATGATAGCTCTCAAAGGCAGAGGTACATATGGGTATGTCACAGGTGATAAAAAGAAACCAACTGCAAATTCAGAGACATGGGAGAAAATTGACAGTAATATCATGACCTCAATTCTGAATTCCATAGAACCCAAACTTAGTGAACAATTTGTGTACTTGGATACCTCAGCACAAATGTGGGAAAAAATCAAACAAAGGTTTGGTAAACAAAACAACTTTGCCCACATATTTCAAATTAAACAAGATATCATCCAAAACAAACAAAACCAGAAACCAATCACTCAGTTCTTTGGAGAAATACAAAAACAATGGGATGAATTAGACATCCACCAACCAGAGGTAATAGATGCTGACAAAATCCGAGAAAAAAAAGAGCAAGACCGAATTTTTCAATTTCTTGCAAACCTGGATCCAAGCTTTGAGCAGGTCCGTCAACAAATTCTTCTCGGATCCTCCCTTCCCCCTCTTGTGGAGATTGTGTCACTGTTAGAGCAAGAAGAATCGAGAAGGTCCGCGATGCAATCAGACACACATGCCGGTGATATACCTGAGAACCAAGCGTTTCTGTCCAACCATCAAAATCAGGCCCGAAACCCTAGAGGGGAGATGCGGGGAGCACACGGCAAGGCTAAATGCGAGCAATACAAGAAAGAGGGTCATGACCGAGATCACTGCTGGTTCCTCCACCCGCATCTCCGGCCAAAATGGTGGAAAGGCGACAAAGGAGGTCAAAACCGCACTGGCGGCGATAAAGGAGAAAGAAGGGGAGACAGATCGCGCGATTCAGAGAGAAGGGCGCTGGCTTGTGATAGCGGGTCCGACTTTGTGGGTTCGAGTCCTGTAGCTGGCGGATCTGAAGCAAGCCAGCCCAATTCCTTCTTATCTCAACAACAACTGGATCAAGTTCTGGCCCAGATTAAAAGCTCACTTGGACAGAAAGGTATATTCACAGGTATTGTATCAAAATTCTGTTTAAATTCATTTAAAAATAATACTTGGATTATCGATTCTGGTACAACAGATCATATGACCGGAAATATTAATCTTTTGACAAATAGGCAACCAACCAAAAATACTCAAAATGTTACTGTTGCAAATGGTACCAAAGTACCTATTGAAAATATAGGAAGTACCAATTTATTTTCAAAAAATATTCCAAATATTTTGCATTTACCAACCTTTAACTCTAATCTAATTTCTGTAAGCAAAATTACTAAAGATCTAAATTGTGATGTCATTTTCTCATCTGAAGCTATGATATTTCAGTACAAATCAACTCGGATGACGATTGGTGAAGGTCATTTAGAAAATGGACTTTATATTTTAAATATTCCAAATAAAACATTTATTGCTAATAATGTAGAACAAAATAAACTGTGGCACTGGAGGATTGGACATCCTTCAGATAAAGTTTTGAATAAGTTATTTTCTTTCTCTAATTTAGATTCTAGCAACTGTGATATTTGTCGATTGTCAAAACAAACGAGACTGCCTTTTCCATTATCCAATAGTAGAACCTCAAAAATATTTGAACTTATACACCCTGATGTTTGGGGACCTGCACCTGTAGAATCTTATAATGGTTTTAAATATTTTGTTACATTTATAGATGATTTTTCACGTACTACTTGGATTTATCTCCTTAAATATAAAAATGAAGTTTTTTCTATGTTTCAAGATTTTACAAATTTAGTTGAAAATCAATATGACACAAAAATTAAAATACTTAGGTCTGATAATGGAACGGAATATGTTAATAGAAATTTTTCGGATTTTTTAAAACAAAAAGGAATTTTACACCAAACAACATGTATTAATACACCAGAACAAAATGAGATTTCAGAAAGAAAAAATCGTCACATATTAGAAGTTACTAGGTCTCTTCTTTTTCAATCAAATGTTCCAAAGATTTTTTGGTCAGATGCTATTATCACTGCTATATATCTTATTAATAGATTACCTAGTTCAGTTTTAAATAATAAAAGTCCACTAGAAATTTTAAATAAAAGAAAAATGAATTTAGATCATCTTCGTGTATTTGGGTGTACATGTTTTGTATATATAAAAAGACAAGATAAGTTAGATAAAAATTCCGTAAAAACTATGTTTATTGGATATTCATCCCAAAAGAATGGATATAAGTGTTATGATCCTAATAATAATAAACTCTACATTTCTAGAAATGTGTTCTTCTTTGAAAAAGAATCCTTCTATAAAAAAGAAGAAAATTCTACAAGTCAATCTAGAAATGAAAATATTCTTCCAGAATTAACATTTTTTGAAGGTACAAAAATACATAACCATTCGGATGAAGAGGGGTTACATTTGGAAGGAGAAAATCAAGAAGGTTTGCATTTGGAGGGAGAAGATCAAGAAAATGAATTTCAAGAAAATGCAAGTCAAGAAAATGAAAATCAAGAAAATTTGCATCTAGGGGGAGAAGATCAAGAAAATGCAAATTCTAGAAGACGGTCAACTCGGTCAAGACAACCACCATCAAGGTTACGTGATTTTGTTACATATAATGTAAGTTATCCAATTCAAGATTATGTTTCATATAATAACATTTCCGCTGACCATAAGGTTTTCTTGACCTCCATTTCTAAACAAACTGAACCAAACAATTTTGAAGAAGCAAGTAATAATCCAATCTGGTCCAAAGCAATGGCAGAAGAGCTTCAAGCTCTTGAAAAAAATAATACTTGGATTATTATGTCATTACCAAATGGAAAAAAACCTGTAGGATGTAAATGGGTGTATAAAATTAAATATAATAGTGATGGAACCATAGAACGATATAAAGCCAGATTGGTTGCAAAAGGTTTTACACAAACCTATGGTATAGATTATCAAGAAACTTTTGCCCCTGTTGCAAAAATGAACACTGTTAGGACATTACTATCTGTTGCTGTAAATTCGGGATGGAATTTGTCACAAATGGATGTGAAGAATGCATTTCTTCAAGGTAATTTAGAAGAAGAAGTGTATATGACCCTACCACCTGGATATAAAAATGGAATTGATCACAACACTGTTTGTAAGTTGAATAAATCAATTTACGGACTGAAGCAATCTCCTCGAGCATGGTATGCGAAACTCAGTCACTCTCTTTTATTTCTTCATTTTGATAAAAGCACAGCAGATTCTTCAATGTTTGTTAAATATTCAAATAACACAACAACTATTGTTCTTGTATATGTAGATGATATAATTATCACAGGTAATAATGAGAAAGAAATCAACAATGTAAAAAATTATCTCAAAGAAAATTTTGACATTAAAGACTTGGGAAAACTCAAGTATTTTCTAAGTATTGAAATTGCTCACTCAAACAAAGGTTTGTTTATTTCTCAAAGAAAATACACCCTTGACCTATTAAAGGAGACAGGTAAACTTGGTATAAAACCTGCAAATACCCCTATGGATGCTAACAATAAACTTGAACTAGAAAGTGGTGAACCTTTAAAGGATATAGGACAGTACCAAAGATTAGTTGGAAAGCTAATATACTTAACTGTTACTAGACCAGACATAGCTTTTGCTGTTGGTACTGTGAGTCAATTTATGCATGCTCCAAGAACCACTCATTTTGAAGCAGTAAACCGAATTATTAAGTATCTAAAGGGGTCTCCTGGACAAGGGTTATGGATGAAGAAAAATAATACTAATAATATTCTCGCCTACTCTAATGCAGATTGGGCTGGAAACTTTGATCGAAAATCAACTACAGGATACTGCACATTTGTAGGCGGGAATCTTGTGACATGGAAAAGCAAGAAGCAGAATGTAACTGCAAGATCTAGTGCAGAAGCAGAATACAGAGCAATGGCATCAACAGCAAGTGAGCTAGTATGGCTTAAGCAATTGCTGTGTGACATGAAAATGTCATGTGAAGGACCAATGCAAATGTATTGTGATAATCAAGCTGCACGACATATTGCCTCGAATCCAGTTTTTCATGAACGAATGAAACACATTGAGGTGGATTGCCACTTCATACAAGAAAAAGTTCAAGCTGGAGAAATTGAGACTCCATTTGTGAGGAGCCACGATCAGCTAGCTGACATATTTACTAAAGCTTTAGATAAAGGAAATTTTCAAAGAATTTTGAAAGAATTTTGCTCAAGTTAGGTTCTATAAATATATTCAAACCTAACTTGAGGAGGAGTGTTGAGAAATAGAGAGAATAGGTCTCAGAAGATCATCATTGACCATTTTAGGGAACAAACCAAGCTAGCATCCAAATTACAGCTGCTATAGCTAAATTAGGTACCTAGCTAATTAAATCCTTGTATTTAGGCAATATCCAGAATCCAACATATTAGGAAATTGTATAACGGCTATATTCACCAATAGCCCATATATGTACAACAAATGTAATAGAGCAGAATATTAATAACAATTTCATTTTTTCATCTCTTTCTAAAAGTCTTCAGATTGTCCATTTCACACATGTTTTCCTGCCTGTCAAGAACTTTCAGACATTTTAGAAGTAGAACCAAGCAGCATGTTGTTCAATATATGGGAAACGATCCATATTCGATTGAGCTGACTTTTGAGGTGGATGATACCGGAATTGGGATACTGGCTGAGAAGAGAGCATCAGTTTTTGAGAACAATGTTCAAGTCAAGGAAGATTCACCTGAAGGCGCAGGCTTGGGACTTTGAATTGCTCAATCTTTTGTAAGATTCTTATCCATTAGTTTTTTTATGTTTTGGTCAAGAAATTTATAGGCTTTTACTAATTTAGTGAGGAAACAACAGTTGAAGCCCCATTTAGCCCAAACAAAAATAATTCACAATAATGCAATGACAATTTCCTTTTACATAGCCTCTATCTATCCTTGTATCCAGCATAAAATAAAAAAATTACTATACAGTTGTACAACTTATTTTCAGTTAAACTGAAATTGGGTATGCTCATAGTTATTTATAAGGATTAAAAATAAAGACCAGTATATGAACTGAATTCACTCAAATAAAATTATTTTCTTCTAGCAGTACAGTTCTTCCTGATACAATTAGGCACGAAGAACCAAATCGATCAACAATTACCGAACCTTTCATGTTAAACGAGTCGCATTACATGAAAGTTCATTCCCCTCTCTTTGTTCAAGGGAGTGAAACAAAAAGAATCCTACAGACATGGATTGAGAGCCTTGGGATAAAAGTGTGGATGGCCAAACATGCCAAGGATATTTCTCCAACTCTTGAAAAGATAAAGCATAACATTAACTCCTCGAGCAAATCTGATTCTGTACTTCTTCGCAAGACATTTTCAAGGAAAAGTGAGAATGTAGAGAACGAAGGGTTCTTGCATTGCAGGGAAAAAGATTCTGAACCTCTGCCAAGAGCAGAATTGTCAAGTGAATTTACTTTACAGATTCTGGTAATTGTTGATCTATCCAATGGAAACCCTTCAGACATATTAGCAACTTTAACTGAATTCATTAAAAGAAACATCAATCTTTATTGCAAGATTGCCTGTATTGCTGACTCAAAAGGAACTGAAAAACATTTGAGTCAATTCAGAGCCCTTCCATGCAATCTTACTTTGAGAAAGCCGATCCATGGTACTCGGTTGCACGAGTTGTTCAAATTCATACAAGAGTTTGAAAAAACGAAGGAATTGCATGTGGATAGAGCGGCAACCAACCCGTCGCCTGAACTGCAAGTAAATATCCATCCACAAGAACCATGTGAAATAACTGAAGAAACTAGCAGTACAGTTCAAAGTAAGAAGCCATTAAGTGGAAAGCATGTCCTGTGGTTGATAACGATTACGTCATAAGAATGGTGGGGTCCAAAGTACTCTCAAAATCTTGGAGCAGAGGTTAAGATTGCGGAAAATGGTTTTGAAGCGCTACATCTGGTAAAGAAGGCTCTCGAAACAGAACTTACCAGAGGAAAAAAATCGCGACTATTCTTTCACCTACGATGCTATATTCATGGATTGTCAAGTAAATGTTATCAATCTTTTTAATATTTTACAATTTATGAGTACATTTCAGAGTAATTTTTTTATCACCTTATCAACATTTACCAGTACTAAACAAAAGTACAAATAATTTAAATGCCTAGTATGTTGGTGAGGAACTTGAATAATCTGTTCATGTTATTGTAAAAAAAAATGTTTCGAGCATTTCACTATTTGGCAGTGTAGATGAGTTTCTTGATGGCTTAGGGTTGCTTTAATTACTTTTCATCATTGCCGCTAGATTTAGGTTTTTCCATTATGGTTATCTTTGATAACATTGTTACTACAAATTAAGCTCAGCCGCAATAACACAAACTACATAATCTGAGCCATTCATTGAGAAGGCTCTCTTTACTTCCGGCTATAAAATTTTGTATCCTCCTCTCTCATCCTCATAGTGCCTCAACTCGTCAAGAACCCTTATTTTTTTTTTGCCATTAGCTCCAAATTTCCGAAGTAGTGCCACCAAAATACCTATCCGTGGGCTAAGAAATTTGAAGATGATGGAGTATTGGTGAAACGGGGGTGGATCTTGTATATTGGTATAGTGTACTGATACTAAATCTGACAAGTACAATACCAAAATCTGAGACGGTAATCCTCATTCAAATTATTCTATAATTTCTTTACAATTACAAAAACAACTGAATCGTTTTTTTGTAATTTTCCTTTTCAGATGCCAGTGATGGATGGCTATGAAGCAGCCAGACAGATCCGGACAGAAGAAAGCCGATACAGGACCCACATACCAATCATCACTGTGTCGGCTGACACAAGCGATGAAGATGTTCAGAAGGCCATTGCCGCTGGTATGGACCGTCACCTACTGAAGCCACTAGACGAAAGAAAGGTGGTTGACTTCTTCAAATCTGTTGGCAGTTAGAAGCATTTGGTGGCGCTTTCTTCTCCTTAGTATTTTTTGTATTCTCTTTGTTTTTATTTCTTCAATCTCTGTTATCTTGTGATAAAAATCAACTGCAATAGTTTAACTTTTTGCTATTTAGGTGTGTTATAGTTTGGATGTATTGTAATGTTAATTGAAATGATGATATCATCTAATTAAGTATTATTCAATCCCCAACTCTAAACAAAACACATGCATGCGGCATTGCCCAGCTAACGTGATTCTTGTCAAAAATAGGACAGTTACCAGTGTTGTAAATTACAGTATGCGTTTGTCGGACAAGGTACTGCTAAGTGATTAATCGGGAATAATCAGAAATAATCGGCTATAATCGGAAATAATCGGTTGATAAATCGAAAAAATCCGTGATGATTTAGTCGCCGTCAACGACTAATAAGCCGATTAATTGATCTAATCGGCCATTTTTTACAACACTGATAAATATTATAAAAATAATAACTCTAATACAATAAATGTACAAGTTTCAAAAAAGGGAGCCCATTGGGCCTTCTTTTCTTTCTTTTTAGCACAACCTTTTTCCTTTCTAAACAAAATATATTTCCAAATTTAACCGCTATACTGATATAATTATACTCCACAAAATTGCTACCAATTCCCGACTAATGATTTTCCAACAAGTGAACAATTGTGGGGAATAGTGAAAAACTTATAGTTTGATCCATTATTAGGTCATGTTCGACGGACACATGGTATTGTGAACAGATCTGGGATATGTGTCAAATTGAACAGTCTATTACTTACTGTGCGTGTGGGAAAAAAAATTTCAGTTGAACTGTGCTGAACAGTAATGCGACAGTTACTGAGTCGTGACTTCATCTCATTGTGTTGCAATTTAACTTGAAAGAATGTTAAATTTTATTTGATTATTTCCTTCACATTATTAATTTTGATGGTCATGTGGGTTTGATACACTGTTGGCAAAACATACACTTGGGCCTGGGCTGACGGCCCATATAGATTTGTCTAATCAGTTGCAACAGTTGGTTCTGAGTAGTTTATTATATTGTGCCAAATTGTGGTTTATCCCAAGTGGCAATTGCTACTGTTTGTGACCCATCATCTAACGCGTTTTCATGACATTTGAGATTTGACCCACCAAAAAAGTGACGTTTTGGATATATATATATAGCAACATATACAAACATATCTATTCTCACAGAGTGTTTTGGTTTTGTTTGCACTTAGCAAGTTAGATATATCATGCTGTTTAGTTCATACAGTTGTATAATTTGTGGAAAATAATACGTTTGTCTTACAACACAAACTGACAACACTCTTAAAATTTAGATAAAAAACAAATAATTCATGGTACAACGGAACAAAATACAGCAAAAGAAGGAAAAAAAAAATACAAATAATGTAAAAAAGTTGGTTTGACTAGTAACCATGCATATGTGGTGCATCAATTATCTAACCCTGAAATGAAGAAAGAACAAGAGCCACAGACGCAAAAGGAACTGTGCCCTGAATTTCTTATCTCTCTCCCTTTCAAGCATCTTCTAATTTTGTGTCACATCCTTTTCTACTTGTTACAATTCAAAAAAGGTGAATAGTGGACAAAAGCATAGACACAGCATACTTATCAATTTTTCAAACTTTCCTGTTAATGTCAAAAAGGATATGTCCAAAATTGTGACTTAATTTGTGAAATTTCTAAAGCAACATTTATGTATGCATGTCATATATAAAATATTTTGGTATATTAATATATAAAGGACTTGTGATATTGTGCTTCATAAAGGGTTTTTTTTTTTTACTTCACGTTCAATCTCTATTTTGAATACCAAATAGTCAAGATGAACTGTTTAACATGATCTTTATATTAAAATATATATTAATACAAAATTTTACATTAAAAAAAATTAAAAATTGGAACAATGTTTTATATTGATTCATAAGATTACGGAACAGATCCAAAAACAGGGATTTTTTATCTATGGGAAACTAATAGTAACAAAAATTCTAAAAAATGTAAAATTTTGTATTGTTATCTCTTTTTTTTTTTTATGTTAACATTGTTATTGTTATATGTTAGTTGAGAAAAACAAAACTATCGCATCCATATGTTAGAGGTAGCTATTAAAAATAAACGGACAATATTATTTTTGATATATGTATAGCAGAGAGCCAGAGACTCATGCCTTCGCTTTCATTTGAGAAAATATCTGATCAATTATCGCTTATTTCTCTGTTGATTTTAACGAACCCATGTATCTAGAAGATTTACAAGTCTACTTGATATGCCTTGTAAGAGTTCACATTGCAAGATTAAAGTGGGAAAAATGGAACAACGGAGCTGGCTCTGTCACGGAACGGCACGGTCACAATACGAAACGGCACAGTTACGGTACAAAAACGGTACGGTTACAGTACAGAATGGCACGGCACATGTTATTGTTCTGTGCTGAAACTCGCGTGTCTCGTGTTGTGACTATTCATGTGCCATGATCAGCTTATAGAAAATTTGGCACAGCACGGCACGTAATCACACGAGTCACGTGTAATTAAGACCATTAGGTCTTAATCAAATGGTGAATCTTGAATAAAAACCAACTTAAATTATTAAAAAATAGTTAAATATGAAAAACGTGACCACTTACGTTTGAACACGGTATACGAATAGTCACAGTACGCGAGTCACGCCGTGACCATTCGCGTGCCATAATCACTCTCGGACATTTTAGTCATGGCGCGTTTTTACAAATCTAATCAACATTTTCATATAGAACTAACATAGCGGTCGCTATAGCATTTCGAAATAATAAATGCTATACATGCTATCAATTTTTAGTGTTTGTACGAATATAGTGATCATTATAGTTCAATTTTAAAATAGCGCTATTATATTTAATGTTTAATTGTAGTTATTTCTTTTAGTCATAACTAAAAAGTATGATGTTTTGTTAAACAGATGGAGGAAAAAAAATTGATTCCTTTACATGAAAATATTTGTTATACATGTGACATTGTGGCGTAGTACTATTTTTTTTTAATAATTATATAGCCCCCCAACTTTTTCACAATTTCAATAACTGACTCAATGGTAATAAAACAAAAAACAAAAAAACAAAAAACATGTTATAATTCTAGTGCAATTTTCCCTTAATATTTTTTTTACATCGTTTAATTGATGACGAGCCTTTTTCATATCAAGCTAAATTTCTATGCACAACATATCTGATCATAAATGGCATGTTCAAAATTCATTTTTTAATTTTGACAATCATTCTGCCGATGAATTTTTATTGTTGTTAAATAGTGTAGATTGTATTTTCTAAATTTTCCATCTTTTATTTAATTTGTATTTAATATTTAGATCTTTTTAACTTTTTAAGCCTCAATCAAACAAAAAAAAAAAAACTTAAATAATAATAACTTTGAAAAATTAACCAACTAAAATCTTCTTTAACTTGGCCTTCACCAAACACCTCCTTTGTTCCTTATAAGCAAGTTATCTAAAAATTAATATAAAGATATTGATTTTGCGATGCTTGAGAAGAACCATTGAGTTGCTTCTATAAATAGTTCTATTAAACAGTGTTCCTGCTCAAAATATCACTTTCTAAAGTTAAATGATTGATTGAAACTAGAGATTTCCAAATTCACTATTCTTATTGTCTACAAATATCCAAGTTTCGTTTCGTGAAATCAGCTAATTAATTTCTTTGGCATTAATTAACATCGGAATATATTGTTGACTAATTAGAAATATGATCTCTAATGATCCTCCGTGGCATTTGTTATTATACAATTCTCAACTAAATCCAATAAAAATTGGATAAGTCTCTTTGAAATTTTCTAGTAATATAAGCAAAGTTAGATTTCTCTAAATAGTAGGAAATTATCAATTCTTGTACCATCACACATTCACACTAGCTACACCATATCTCTGACTTGTCAATAGTGATTTTTTTTTAGAGAAAAAGTTTTTGTCCACTAGATTTTGTTCACCATTTGTCCACAATCATATCCACTCTCATCTAACTGTTTTTTTACAGTATACAAGATTCAATTGAAAATTTACAATATTATTTGAAAATTTTATAGTATACGAGATTCAATTTTACAGTATATATTATACAGTATACAAGATTCAATTGAAAATTCTAATGTATACAAGATTTAATTTTTACAGTATATAAGATTCAATTGAAAATTCTACTGTATACAAGATTCAATTTTACAATATACAAGATTCAATTATAAATTTTACTATACAGAAGATTCAATTTTACAGTATACAAGATTCAATTGAAAATTTTATTGTATACAAGATTCAATTGAAAATTTTACTGTATACAAAATTCAATTTTACAGTATACAAGATTCAATTTTACATTATACAAGATTCAATCCAGTGCGGACACTAATAATTAACTCTAACTGCCAATAACTGCTAATAACTAACTCTAACTGTCAATAACTTTCTATAACTGTAATTTTTGAAAGTACAGTTTGAAAGTACATTTATTTTGTCCTATTGTGCAAATTGCAATCTTTTTCTAACTATTATGGAACCACTTCAAATAGTTGCTGGATGTTTTATGATTAACTGATATTATTTTATGTGATATATTGTATAATTATACATCATGTAAAAGTAATTTTACAATATTCACACAAGTTAAAACTATTGACAAATG
Source organism: Carex pumila (assembly GCA_033356055.1). Lineage (NCBI taxonomy): Eukaryota > Viridiplantae > Streptophyta > Magnoliopsida > Poales > Cyperaceae > Carex > Carex pumila. The sequence continues at coordinate 598,653 of JARJHM010000029.1, forward strand.
GTGAACAAAAAGCTGTGGATAATTATACACTTCATTTTTTTTGTGAGCTCTTATCAATCCTTATTAATATAAAATTATAAATAAATCTTCTCGTTTGAGTAATGATTTTGTCGTATTCATGTTACAAAATTGTGGCGTTTACTCCACCCAGAAAAAGTATTATATTCTGACCAAGCAAATTAATTTGTGGCTCTATGAAATTTTAACCAACTAGCTGTAGTACAAGTAGCTTGGGTTTAATTATCAGTATATATCAAGTGTTTAATTATCAAGATTATGTTCCCATTCATGCTGAGCTGGAAGTTCTATTCAATCAGCTCAAGTATTTATCTTGATATTTTTCAATTTAGTTTATTATTCAACAAATGAGAAAATTAATACCGACCAAGAGACCCTTACGTGTTGCGTAGTTGAGTTAGAATTGTTTTGTGTAGATATAGTCTGTGACCAAAAGGCATAGAAAAGCATTTTTTTTTTAATCAAATAATGGTTCATGTATGAAAAAGATCAGACCAAATAAACAATCATTCAAACAGAATTAAATTGTTGAATTTTGTTGCCAAAAGAACACTCAAGTGCACGTGTCGTTTAAAATTATTGAATATATTTTGTTAGAACAATTATATTACTTCCCCCATTTCATTCTCCCACCATACCCCCATTTCAAATAATTTTTATCTCATTTTAATCTCGTTCACATATTTCACAATATATGAGAAATTTTGCAAATCTAAAATCACGAACATTTTTTACATAATTTTCTCTTTCAAATGAGATTCATGATGACATACTTTCGGACAAGTTATTACATAAGTATTTATCCCTCATCGTGCAAATATTTATACCTACACAGACATATGAAAGTATTACTATCAATTATTATAAATATTTACACATATATATGAAAGTATTAATATCAAGTATTATAAGTATTTATACTGATAAATTAAAGTATTAATATCATGTATTATAAGTATTTATACTGACATATGAAAGTATTAATATCAAGTATTATAAGTATTATATGCAAAAAAATATTTTCAAGTATAGGTATAAATATTTGCACAATGAGGGATAAATACTTCTGTAACGACTTGCCCGAAAGTATACCATCATGGATCTCATTTGAAAGAAAAAATTACGTAAAAAATGTTGGTGGTTTTAGATTCGCAAAATTTTTCATAGATCATAAGAAATATGAACGAGATTGAAATGAGATAAAAAAAAAAAATCCACCTCTAAAAATGTGCATGATCCCCCATATGATTTGAGATTTCCCCCATCCTCTATGAAAAAAATGTGCATGGTCCCCTAAATACTTTCATGCTTAGGGATAAATACTTTCGTT